>CM042380.1:24960970-25553470 GCA_023634145.1 Thymallus thymallus | reverse complement strand
CTTCAGGTTATGTAGAACCTTTAAAATGTGCCAACTCAAGGCTACATACACCCCGACAAAGGCACCAAAGAGCACAGCACAGACCCACAAGCAGTCAACCTTGAGGGGTATCCTTTGCGTTGACCTCGGTCAGGGCTTTGCAGACATACTCCAACGACCTGTTTTTCTCCTCTGGTTTCATTGGAAGTATATCATCATCCGCCACACATGGAGAGTTTACTAAGCCAACTTCTTTACGAAGAAGAGAGAGGGCCTCTACTCTACATGGACCATGGGCATTTAAAAAAGCCCCTATGCAAATGGACACTCAACACCTGCCCAAAATAAACCCTGTCCATGACAAGCATAAAAGAAGCCGGTGCTTATTTGCAGACTCTGTGGGGGATTATTCACGTCTGTGTTGCCAGTTGTTCAGCTCTAGTGCTGATACGTACTATCTCTCCCAGCTTTGCCAATCGCCTGCTATCATCCTATATTGCACAATCTGTCAGTCTGTCTTATCTGCTAACGCTGTGCCTGGTTACTGCCGCAGCATAAAGCGGCTCCTCTTGTGCTTTTGTCAGCCAACATCATCAGGTCGATGCCAACCTGACAGTGAACAGCAGTAATATAACAGTTGGTAAGCCTCACTTACAGTAAGTCTGTAGTGTTTAGGGGGTAACAATAAGGGGTATAATATATGCAACAACTCAGTCTTTGTGTGCGGTAAACACATTCTCGCTGCCCTTGAGAATTAGAACTCACCCTCCAAGAACCTCGTTAGGCTTTACAGTGTAATAAGAGCCCATCGGGACTTGCTTGGCACTGACAATGCGGTGCTCAAAGGGAGCGGGCAAGGGTGGGCAGTCATCTGGAAAGGAAGAGCACAGGAGCACCGATTTATTATATGCTTGGTGGTATGGGTAATGATCTGTGAATTTATTGGAGGATTGACAGACCATGAAGAGCATACTGTATTTCATACTGCATTTCACCTAGTAACATACCTTTGTGTAATCCATATTGTGCTGAAAATGACATTGATATTGCCCTTCTTACCTATGACCAATAGTTGTGCATCTAGGGCTGCCGCCTGTGCAGTTGCTGCAGAGTTTTTAATAAGTAAACAGGGAGTTGGCTGAGGGACAACTGGTTTTGCAGAGTCTTTCACTGTCTTAGACTCTGGTTGAGGTGGAACAGGTTTGTGCTGCTCTGTGGCCACCACAGGTTTAGGCTGCACCTGAGGGATAATCGTTACTGATTCTGGCTCCGGTTTGGTGACCACATCCAGTGGGCTTGTTAGCGCACTGCTGTACGGGGTTGGTGGTGTTAAAATGATTACAGGCTCCTGAGGACTGACTGCAGCCTTTGTGAAGTCCTCTTCAGGGAGAGTGTCCTTCATGAAAGGAAGAGGAACAATTTCAGGGGCTTGCTCTGGTTGTTGCTCTGGCGGTTGCTCCAGCGGTTGCTCCTCAGTGGTGGAGGTGGGTGGCTGAGATGCAGTGGGTACTGGAGCTTGTGAAACCTCTGTCTCCTTGACTTTGATGTACTGACTGTCTAACTCACTTCCCACCAAAATCACGGTCACGTCAGGAGTCCTAGCAACACAGTAAGATTACAAAACAGTCAATGTTCGAACAATGCATAGACCTACACTTTTTCTTCATTAGTATATCAGAATATACGTACATGTAACTATAATGAAACCAATGTGACTGCAATATATTAGATTACATTTTTATTAGTCATATGTACAGGGACGCAGATGCAATTGTAGGGTACAGTGAAAATATTATGCCCCGGGCTCCAACAGTGCAGGTCAAAATATGGATAGTAACAATATGAGAAATAGACTATGAGTAGTGCTAGACGGTGATTCTCATGTTAAGTACCCCCATTCTTGAAATGCCACTTAGAGTAGGTATGTAAGATTTGGCAACAACAGAAGGACCCTTTGATGTTCTGTATCCTCTTTAGCATGTACCTCATTTTGCTCCCCCTACTCAGAGTGAGAGCCCACTGGCACTTGAGACCCTTTCATTAGAAACATGAAAAGGCAGCAGTGGGGTTTAGCTTAAGGATAATTTATGATATTTCTAGCCGAAAGTGTAGGTCAGAGAGCGGCGCAGGTGCTTTTTTAGATCTCTTTGATGACAACTGATCCACCTGTCACACTTTTCAAAAGCCTGTTGGGAGTAATGGTGCTGCTTTATTGTATTTTTTTTTTACAAAAAAAGCACTTAATAACGAGAGATTGCACTTTGGATAACTGCCATTTTCTATTGGTTCAAAAATGCTGTCTGTGACAGCCTACCTCCTCAGCTCAGAGAGCACTTCGATGGTGACCTCCTCCTGAGCTACAACCACATCAGGGGCGAAGGTCTGGACTCTGGTGGGCTCTCTGCTTTTTAAGGTGACCTCTTTGGGCTTGCGAGAGCCTTTACTACCCCAATCACTAATGGTAGATGGGAATAAGGCCTCGTCCACTGCAGGGTCTTCTGTGAGAGCTTCTGATAACCTGCAGGGATCAGGCATAGGAGGAGTTGGGAATTCCACTCCATGGTCTGTGGCCTTCGCTTCCTCTACAGGGAGCTCTACCGCCTGCTGGTCACCTATGGGAGAACAGCAACAGATATACCAGAAGGAATTAGCTCAAGTAATCATTCATTAGCTTATGGAATCCCCACCCACACACATTAACTTTGCAGAAAACATCCAGACAATGCCTTTAGTTGTCAGTAACTGGTCAACATTGACTGAAAGCACCTTGAAATGCATTTGATGTAAGAAATGTAATATATACATAATGTTTGATTGATTAATTGATAGATTGATTGATTGATTGATTGATTGATTGATTGAAAAACATCAACTGAAAAATATGTATCAATGCAAGTCCAGCTTACCTCTGGCGATTTGTAAGCCTTCCTCCTGGACCTGAGTCCCCTGGTCGCAAAGAGTGACTTTAGGCTTTGCGCTGCTATTTTCTGATTTAGTTTTCTGAGGGAAGAGAACATCCTTCATGTATTGCTTACTACTTCATCACAATCAGGTTTAACAACATTTTAGATGGATGGATGGATGGATAGATGGATAGATGGATAGATGGATAGATGGATAGATGGATAGATGGATAGATGGATAGATGGATAGATGGATAGATGGATAGATGGATAGATGGATAGATGGATAGATGGATAGATGGATAGATGGATAGATGGATAGATGGATAGATGGATAGATGGATAGATGGATAGATAGATAGATAGATAGATAGATAGATAGATAGATAGATAGATAGATAGATAGATAGATAGATAGATAGATAGATAGATAGATAGATAGATAGATACTTTATTGATCCCCGAGGGAAAATGTATTCGTCAAGCAGCTACGAAACAAACACAGGGCAGGTGCAAAATGCCAGAACGAAAATACACAAAAGACAGATACACGATACATGAAACATAGAGCGGCAGTACGAAAAAGTATCAAAATACAAGAAGTCTGGAGTGCAAAAAAGCAATAAAAAGACATTGCATAGTATGGTACAAATAGTACAAAGTTTTCTGCTTCAGTGTTCTTAGATCTTTATGTGACTAGTTACTATGGTACACTGAAGTATAATTACAAGTATTCCATAAGAGTCAAAGGCTTTCATTGACAATGACATTCAGTTTATGCAAAGAGTCAATATTTGCAGTGTTGACCCTTCTTTTTCAAAGACCTCTGCAATCCGCCCTGGCATGCTGTCAATTAACTTCTGGGCCACATCCTGACTGATGGCAGGCCATTCTTGCATAATCAATGCTTGGAGTTTGTCAGAAGTTGTGGGTTTTTGTTTGTCCACCCGCCTCTTGAGGATCGACCACAAGTTCTCAATGGGATTAAGGTCTGGGGAGTTTCCTGGACGTTTTGTTCCCCGAGCTACTTAGTTATCACTTTTGCCTTATGGCAAGGTGCTCCATCATGCTGGAAAAGGCACCAAACTGTTATTGGATGGTTGGGAGAAGTTGCTCTCAGAGGATGTGTTGGTACCATTCTTTATTCATGGCTGTGTTCTTAGGCAAAATTGTGAGTGAGCCCACTCCCTTGGGTGAGAAGCAACCCCCCACATGAATGGTCTGAGGTTGCTTTACTGTTGGCATGACACAGGACTGATGGTAGCGCTCACCTTGTCTTCTCCGGACAAGGTGTTTCCCGGATGGCCCAAACAATCGGAAAGGGGATTCATCAGCAGTCCAATCCCTGTACCTTTTGCAGAATATCAGTCTGTCCCTGATGTTTTTCCTGGAGAGAAGTGGCTTCTTTGCTGACCTTCTTGACACCAGGCCATCCTCCAAAAGTCTTTGCCTCACTGTGCGTGCAGATGCACTCACACCTGCCTGCTGCCATTCCTGAGCAAGCTCTGCACTGGTGGTGCCCCGATCCCGCAGCTGAATCAACTTTAGAAGACGCTCCTGGCGCTTGCTGGACTTTCTTGGGCGCCCTGACGCCTTCTTCACAACAATTGAACCTCTCTCCTTGAAGTTCTTGATGATCCGATAAATGGTTGATAGGTGCAATCTTACCAGAGAAGCCCTTTTTGTGCAAAGCAATGATGACGGCAATGGTAACATTGGTGGATGGTTCATGGTTAACTATACTATACAGGACGATGGCAGAGAAATACTTGAATAGCTAAAAGTGCGTATGGTATAGTATCTCAATTCCAGGAGTGTATGACATCAAACCAAATATAGCAAACAGGGGGAAAAAAAGTTAAAAGCTGAAATACCTCATGTTTCTTCAGATCTACTCATCACCACATTGCCAATAGTTCAGGCATGGATTTGAGTCATGGAGTCTGAATGAGGCATGGTCTTTTTAGTATTAATGATGAACTGGTGTGGCATATTTGAAATGACAACACATAACTGATAACAGATGCCTACTGAGCCAACTCAGCTGGACTCTGTTATTTGTTTACACTAAGCCATGAGTAACTGGGAGATGCCAGCAGTGGATCTGGCCTGGAAGTACACCGCAGGGTCATAGCATGGGTGGGCAAGAAGCAATGCTGTTGTGATCTGTGTTCGCACGGCATACCTTACTGGCTCTCATTATAGAGTCCATCTGTCTGCCTAACACTATCAGACTATAACTAACACTAAATGAAACGACACTATCTCCATCCCCCCAAAATCTACGTTTCAATCTATTAATCAAATGTATTTTATAAAGTACAGTTTTGGAAGCATAAGGACCTTATCTTTCATATTGTTGATTAAATAATTGTCAAAAAACAGTTTTTTGATACAAATTGATACACACCTTTTTAGGGTTAGGGTTCCTACACGACCATATTATGTTACAGTGCTTGATTACAGAAAAAACAGACGGAAGACATCTTCAAACAGCTGTGTGTAAACGAAAGACAGACGCCACAAACGTGTTGTCACTGAAAAATACTGTCGGCTGCAACTGTGTTAAATCCGGTTAAAACAGTGTGCAGTAAGTGTGTATTTTGAAGTGATGTGAAAGTAGAGGATTTATGTTTCTAGAACTTTACCAACATTGAGACTCGGTTGGCTGTTTTGGCTACCAGAGCCAATTTGCCCTTTAAACAGAACATGTAAGGTCCTTGGACTAAGGAGTAACGTTAGGCTCCTTTTGTCCAATATTGGGCTAAGTGTCTCCTCTTCTGGCTGTACCGGGTAGAGATTTAAGAGTACTCATGTGGGCATTAAGGCCACATTCTTTTACAATACTTATATTGGTGAGTGTTTAACATCTTTTCTGTCCTCAGAGTTGGTCATTTTATGAGATTTGAATCTGGATTGGCTATCAATTTAAGAGCATATGCATTGCTTTTAAACTCACTCAATTGATCTCAAAACCCACATGGCTAAATGTGAAAAACCCTGTTAACTCCTCATTGATTGATTTAATTCTTACTAACTCGTATAAATATTTGTCTAGCGGAGTATTTACATATGATATCAGTGATCATTGTCAGATATTATGTATTAGAGATACAAATCAGCAAAATACTAAAATACTAAGATACGTTTAAAAATGTTTTCTCCTCAAGGGTTTTGACATGACATGTTCTACTCTGATTTAGCCACTGTCTCCTGTATTCCTAAACCCTGAGTTGGCTCTAGAAAATGTATCCTCCATATTTAATCCTCTGGCAGATAAACACACCCCTTTTAAACAATTCAGAGTCAAAGATGGATCTAACCCTTGGTTTTCCTCTGAGCTATCTGAGCTCATTCAGATGAGAAATCAGGCCTAGGCCAAAGCAAGGAAAACTGACTCCGTAGTGGACTGGCAATCTTTCAGACAATTGAGAAACATATACTCAATTAAGTAAGCTAAGTCAAGCTACTTTTTAAGCTCTATCTCTGACTCTGCTGGTGATCCTTTTACATTTTGGAAAACAGTAAATGCACTGAAGCGTACAAATGCCTCTTCATCCCTGCCTAAACAAGTTCTGTCTGACTCTGGCATCATATCTGAGAAGAATGGGATAAGTGATGCTTTTAGTCATCATTTTATCTTGGCAGGATTTTTATTTGAAATTATGGTTTAATTGACCCTGTTCAGTCAATCGACTGCTCTTTCCTCTGCCAGCCTCTAGTTAATCTTTGTTTTCGTTTAAACAATTTACTATCTGTGATGTGCTAAATGCCTTGCTTAAGATTTATGTCAAACAAATCCACTGGAGCTGATACGCTTCATCCGTTTCTACTGCAGATCTCCTGATCACTGAGTCATCAACCCATATTTTTTACATGACGATTACTTCTGGTACTAACCCCAAGGTTTGGAAGGCGGCCTATGTGCTCCCCCTTCACAAAGGTGGTGACCCTTGTGACCTAAATAATGATTGCCCTGTTTCTAAACTTTCTTGTCTAGTTAAAATATTAGAATCCTTAATTCTCAGCTAAGATCTTTCTTATCTTTGAAATGCATTCAGTCAGGTTTTAGACCAGGTCCTAGCACTATTCTCTGCTGCATCCCTAGTTATACATAAATTATGTGGTTAACTGTATGGATAAAAGGCTGCCCTCTTCATTGACCTGTCAAAGGCTTTCGATACTGTTGATTACTCACTGCTAATTCAGAGGCTTTCCTCAATTGGCCTAGACAAGGCTGCATGTAACTGGTTTAACAATTACTTGAGAGATAGAACTCAATGTGAATCTACTGATGATGTTGAATCAGATTTCCTGGATATTACGAAAGGTGTCCCACAAGGGTCTGTTTACATTAACAATATTGACTTGTTAGTAAAGAATTGTAACCTGCACTTGTATGCCGATAATACTGTTGTGTATGCTATTGCCTCAATGGTTGACCAGGCTCTATCTGAACTACAGTCTGCCTTCATTGTATTAAAGAAAAACTTTATTGACCTGAAATGAGTATTGCAGGTAAAATTAAGTATATGTTGTTTACATTTATCAGACAAACAACTTACAGTAGTGAGTGCATGCATTTTATTTTACTGGTCCCCATGGGAATCAAACCCACAACCCAGGCATTGCAAATGCTATGCTCTACCAACTGAGCCACACAGGAGGACGGATGTTCTCTAGAGCGACTGAAAATAACTCTGATGATATAAGCGTATGCACTTTGGATGGCGTCCATATTGATTGTGTTGCTGTTTATAAATATCTGGCCATCTGGATAGATGAAAAGCTGTCTTTTAAAAAGCATATTGATGAGTTAGTATAAAAATGGGCTTCTTCTATAGAAACGCCTCTCACTAAATAGTAGAAAGCAGATTATTCAGTCGACGTTCCTATCGGTCCTAAACTATGGTGACATCATCTGTATGAACGCAGCTGCCACTTCATTAAAGCAGTTAGATGCAGTTTATCATTAGTACTCATCACTGCATTCTCTACCAGAAAGTTGGTTGGCCCTCTTTGATGTCACGTAGGTTGATACATTGCTATGTTTTAATTTCTAAAGCCCTTTTACAAAAAGTCCCACTGTACCTAACATCTTTAGATATATGAGTGTCCACACCCAGTCCCAGGGATTTTTTTTTCACTTGGCAAGTCAGTTAAGAACACATTCTTATTTAGAACGACAGCCTACCCCAGCCAAACCCACGTTGGGCCAATTGTACTCCACCTCTTGCACTGAGATGCAGTGCCTTAGACCACAGCACCACTCAGGGACGGTTCTAGAGATTCCTCTGGCCTCTACTGAGTTAGGTAAATCAGATTTTAGTTTTCTTGCACCTTATTTGTGGAACAATCTTCAAGATGTTCTTAAATTTGATGTTTTTGTGCCTCTAGGGCAATTCAGAAAGCTGATTGAGGACCTTATTACTCATTAATGTTATTTTATTTCTATGACCGTGCTTTTCTTGCTGCTTGCATGTTGTGTTTATATTTAGATGTTTGTATTTTCTGTCATTTCTGTAATTCAGGGCTCATCTGTAAAAGAGGCCTTGGTCTCAGTGTGACTCCCTGGTAAAATAAAGGTTAAATGAATAAAATAAATAGAGATCCTATTGAATTACTATTCTAATTCCAAATTCTATGTTCAAACGAATAGATGACCAGCATTTGGTTTGTAAGTAGGCTACTTTATGTGGTAGCAAACATTAGTATTTAATGTTAACATTATCAAGATGCCAGTGATGAGAATCTAATGTTGATATGAATTAGTAAATTGATTCTTCATACATTATACTGTATGTAAACCAGATTATTTATGAGCTGGGGGGAAAGCATACAGTCAGTGGGAAGAATCTCTCTCATTTCAGTTTCACTTTGGATTTGATGCTAGTAAACAGCCTCATCTTGGTAGTAACATTCCACACAGCTGAACAAACCTTCTAGAGACAGTCAGACAGTGACACAGGTCGCCAGGTTAAGTGATTTTGCACAAGTCTACTATAGTAGTAACACTGGGGATTTCAATTTACATTTTGCTGGACAAACGCCCAACTTCAACTTACACTAACTCATTATGTTAGGTTATGCCCTATGAAAATAGCAATTACAATTTATTAAGGGTTAAATCACTATCACTAACATTGAAATCCTTTCCCACAAGCCCAAAGCAAAGAGAAATTGTTCCCTTTTTTTTCATACCAGAAGTGAATTATAATAAAGATGATAAAAATTGCATATCCTATACTGCAAATTATGAACTCATTTGAACCATTTGTTCCCATTTGAATGAGAAAGTATTTAAAACTATGAGAACAAAACATAATGGCAGTGCACTCTGTACACTGTACAGAATGCAATGCATTCTTCCTAAAGGTTCAATTAAGTGGGTAAGGGTGAACCTGAGTCATGACTCACAAAATAAATTATTAGCAAATGTTAATACCATAACTCAAACATTTTTATGCACCTAAGGACATTTTGTTCTGAAATGGAAAAGATGTGCAAGCCTGCTTCAGCTTGGGCTCACTGACCTCCTCCTCCTCTTGGCTGTACAGTAGGCCCTGTTTCCTCCAGGGCACGATGCCTTTCAAGATGAACTCCACTATCTTGGAGCTTCGGAAGACTTCCCCCACATATCCCCAGAGCTTGTCCACGGCCGAAACCGAGCTCTCTATTCCCTCAATCTTTTCCCGTTGCCATTTCCCCTCCTGCTGCAGGTTCTTCAGCAGCGCCACGGTCTCCCCACACAGTACCCTGACCTCCGAGAACACGGCTGGGTCCCCACCACCTCCACGAGAGCCCCTGTCCCCCGCCTGGGGGTCCCTGTCCTTTCTGAGTTGGGCCAGGTCCTTTTCCAGCATCCCCATGCCCTGGCACACCATGTCCAGCCTCCTGAGGACCTCTTTCTGGCTGAAGGCTATCTGCTCCACCTTCACCTCCAACTGATTCAGCTTGACCTCCATGCCTCCCAGGCTGTTCAGCAGGCTGTTAGTTGGCTTTTTCATTGCTCCAGAAGGGGCCCCAGCATTGTCCAATTTACCCCCCTCGTACATCTTGGCAATGCAGGTGGCCAATGTCTCCGGTTTACTCATAGTTCCAAGAAATTCCACACAGCAGGGGACAAGTGTCAAATGAGACAAAGGAAGCTGTGCTAAACCACCTTGCTCCAAGCTGCATTGGATCTATTTTAGTTCAAGCTCCCGAGGTGTTGTTGTTCCTCTCCGTACAGGCAGCTCTGCCGGACCCTGTTGTCTGTCTGTGCCAGAGACATGACACCACTTAAATAAACACCAACTCTTCGCTATCTTATCTCTCCACTGGTCCCCGACCCCCCCCCCCCCCCCCTCTCTCTCTACCTCTCTCTGTCCCAACGTTTTTATATAGTAGCCCCACCACTGCCAAAATTCCAATGGCCCCTTGACGTCACCGAAACATTTAAATTCAACCTCAGAAGATGCTGTTGACTGGTGGGCATGCAAGGAATGTCCTTTTGAATATGGCCTTTGAATATGGCCTTTTGCCCGTATTAAGAGAGAGATGTGAGCTTTGGAAAGATTGTTTTACATGTTGACCCGTTGTCATGTTGCTTCCCCATTGGGATGTACAGGTTGCTTATTTGCTAGCATGTTCTTTGTTGGTTGGTATACGTTGAAGTGTGTTTACTGGCGCTGATAGAGTGAAGTGAACCATTGGTGGATCTAAAGGTTCTGGTCCGCCCAGCACAGCTGCTCTGATTGGGCGAGTGTTGCCTGCATCGCTCAAAGGAACGTGACATGACATTGGCTGACACTTCCCTTTAAAAATAAACCTCTGTAGACAGAGGAATGATGATGAAGTGCAAGCAGGAATCTAAGCAGTCGCCCTCTCCATCTGGTCCATGGTAGGGGAGACCGGGGTTGGTTGTCTCAGTGCTTATTACTCCCAATCTAGAGTGTGCTGTGTAATAATTGTAAGATTAGAATGTGTGAATTCTTTGAAATAACTCATCCACCTGGTCAATTCATGACAGCATGACAAAACATTGAGGGGAGGAGAATGTACAGTGCATTTGGAAAGCATTCAGAAAAAGAAATACCTTATTTACATAAGTATTCAGACCCTTTGCTATGAGACTCGAAATTGAGCTCAGGTGCATCCTGTTTCCATTGATCATCCTTGAGCTGTTTCTACAACTTGATTGGAGTCCACCTGTGGTAAATTCAATTGATTGAACATGATTTGAAATGGCACACACCTGTCTATATAAGGTCCCACAGTTGTCAGAGCAAAAACCAAGCCATGAGGTCGAAGGAATTGACCGTAGAGCTCCGAGACAGGATTGTGTCAAGGCACAGATCTGGAGAAGGGTACCAAAACATTTCTACAACATTGAAAGTCCCCAAGAACACAGTGGCCTCCATCATTCTTAAATGGAAGAAGTTTGGAACCACCAAGACTCTTCCTTGAGCTGGCTGCCCGGCCAAATTGAGCAAACTGGGAGACTAGTCAGGATCGAGGGAAAGATGAACAAAGCAAAGTACAGAGAGATCCTTGATGAAAATCTGCTCCAGAGCACTCAGGGCCTCAGACAAGGCATAAAATGTTGAATTCTGTTAGGAATATCGTTTGATCAATGAAAGGCGTGGCTATTTCTATGACTGTGTGCTATATTGCTTCATTTCCTGATACAAAAGGAATAAGCTACTAGAAAACATTGTCACAACCCACACCATAGTGTGTGCCACCCAACCCCACGATGAAGCTGGTTGTCACAGATGGACAGAGTGTGTTTGATGGCTTATAACTCCATGTTGGAATAAGATATGAGAATAAAAAGAGTCCGTATTTCCACCGAAGACCTTGGTCTTTGTATTAATATGGAAAATAGTCTTGTAAGATATTCTGGTGCTGAGAAATACACTGAGAGTAAAAAGTGTAACAACCAACCCGGCCTCCTCTACAGTTCCCTACTGTCCCCTACGACCGGACCCGGACTGGGCACCGGTGGAGCGGACTGCTCTGGCTCGGGAGCGGAGCAGACCACCGGACCCGGACTGGGCACCGGTGGAGCGGACCGCTCTGGCCCGGGAGGTCGAGTGCGTGGAGCCGGTACTGGAGGCACCTGGCTGGGCACACGCACTGGAGGTCGGGTGCGGGTCGCCGGCACGGGACGTACCGGACTGGGGAGGCGCACCGGAGGTTGAGTGAGTGGGGCCGGCACTGGAGGCACCTGGCTGGGTGCCCGCATTGGAGGTCGGGTGCGTGGAGCCGGCACGGGACATACCGGACTGGGGAGGTGCACCGGAAGTCAGGTGCGTGGGGCCGGCTCTGGAGGCACCGGACTGGGGAGGCGCACCGGAAGTCGGGTGCGTGGAGCCGGTACAGGACTGGAGCGGACGACCGGACCCAGACTGGGCACCGGACTGGGGAGGCGCACCGGAAGTCGGGTGCATGGAGCCGGTACAGGACTGGAGCGGACGACCGGACCCAGACTGGGTACCGGTGGAGCGGACTGCTCTGACATGGAAGTGAAGCCTACGACCGGACCCACACTGGGCACCGATGGAGTGGACTGCTCTGACATGGGAGGGAAGCCTACGACCGGACCCACACTGGGCACCGGTGGAGCGGACTGCTCTGGCATTGGAGTAGAGCAGACGACCGGACCCGGATTGGGGATGCTCACTCTGGGCCCCACTAACTCCAGCTCCTTCCTCTCACTCTTACACTCCTCCCAACTTCGCCTGAACAGCTCCATTGTACTCCTCCATTCTCCCCTCCGGAATTCCACTATGCTCCCCTCCTCACGGCACTTCGACCTGGAGAGTGATACAGGCGCTTCCTCCTTGCCACCACACCACCCCCATAGCCCCCCCAAAAATGTTTCTTGGGGTTGCCTTCGGGCTTCTCTCTCCATCTCTCCCCAATGGCGCTGCTTGGTCGCTTGGTGGGTCATTCTGTCACGAAAGGGTGCATACAGAGACCAAGGCACAGCGCAGGTATAGTTCGACATTTTAATACTGAATTATAAATTCCAAAATGACAAACTCACAAAACAAAACACGATACAACAAAAACGTAACACACTTACTTTCTCCTCTGACATTCAGCATATACAATGACCTAGGGTGTGGGACCTACAAACATAAATAGGACAATGCCTAGCAGCTGCCTCTAATCAGGGATCCAACACAAAAACCCCACAAAGAAAATCAAACCTAGATCTGTCAGACTCTGGGCATGGCTGCATAGAGAAGCAAAAGGCTTCTGACACCAATTGGATTTCTTGGCATTTTGTACTGCATGGGTCTTTCCCATTTCACAGTTATTAATATAAATATTCAGATATTGCAGACTGTTTGTTGTTCAAGCTAGAAGACAGTTATATGACAAATAGTCCTCAATGATGCAATCTGTGATTCTCAATGATTCAACAAGCTAGACCTTAAAATCGTTTTTATGCTAACATGCACAGCTGTTGAAAAATTAGCTCTAGGAAACAATTAAAAACAAAATCCTCTTGATAAATATGCGTTAAGGCCATTTCTGAGAAGACCAAAGTAGTGTCTCCTAATTCAGTTATCATACATTCTGAGGATATGTCTTCTTCCCAGTGCTGTGAATAGTGATGAAATGCTGGGTCCCTGTCTCCTGGTCCGGAGAGCAGAGGATTTGCCCATAGAACCATCCATATGGAGCTGTAACACCGCCACGCTGTGGACAGAGTCCCTTAGGCCCAGTATAATGGGCAGAATGTAAGCTTGGTGCTTTATTTATAAAGTCCTTCCCAATGAGACTATCTCTCTGCCTTGGGCCTATGCCAGGAACCTATGCAATGTAACCACATTATGCATTGGAGTGTCAATGGAAATCTCTGGTAGGATGCTGGCCCTCCAAAGGAATGTGGCTCCACTGTGGTTTTTCCACAAGGGGTTTGTCTGACTGTGGGTGTGCTTCACAGCAGCTCTGAACCATCATAACAACTCTATTTACCCACGGCAGGCTAGTTAGCTAGCGTCCTAGCATATCAGAAAGTAAGCATTGGCAGTAGCATCGCTCATAAATACATTTCTACTCCCCCAAATGGGGCAGCAAGCTGCAATGAATAACAGGAAACAATAGATAATGAGATACACATGGGTCATGTAGGGTGGGCCCTTAATACCAAGACCACAACAACATTTAAAATATAGACCGACTGTTGCCAGGAACAGTTGCCGTGCGAAGACCTCAAACAAAAAAAAGGGCACCCCATTATTTAATTACTGTATATAAAAGTAATAGATGGCCACATCTTAATGGCAAATTGAATTACACAAATAAATAACCTTTAGTCTCAAAGTCATTTGAATATTAATCTATAATAATATTTTAACTATAATAACTCTGTTGCTTTGCTTACCCTTTACACTCGTGGAAATGGGCCTATATGGATAGGGACGAATTTAAATGTTTCTAACAGAAGAACTTTAAAAAGCATATGCATGAACATGGTAGCAATTGAAAGAGAGCACTTTGGATCTTATGAGGAAATTATCAGACCAAATGTGAGGACACAACAGTTCACCTGACACAAGACTGAATCCGAACAACAACAAATGCTCAAAAGTTGCCCAATTAACGTGAGGGATTTTGAACAACTGTCAAGTTTAGAACGACTGTCAGTCAAAACCCATACAGCGCTGTGAAGCGGAGACAATGAGCTCTGACGTCATGTATAGAATGTTACTGTACAGCCACTGTGTTCCAATTTAGGGGCTTATAAATGACCAAATCTGCCATTTCGACAACTTGTGGGCAGTGGGTTCAGAACAACAGCAACAAACCAATAAACACACACAAAAATGATAATAATTTAGGAAGAGTCTTGGTGGTTCCACTTTGGAGACTGGAAGGACAAAGGCATGTTCTCTACACAGGTAGATCCCGATCTGTGCACGTGCCTGCCGGAGGAACCGTTAGACATCAAACACATAGACATTTTTCCTCATTTGCACAGCTGCTGTGGCACCACTAGAGTTACATAACACATGTTTACTTGTATTTAATGTCTGTAACTGTGATGGCGTGAATATATAATAGAGAGCCAGGCGCAGGAGGTAGCGTGAACTCAAGGATAACTTTAATATCCAAATCACGCATACAAAGTCCGAACAGGAATAGGTACAACTGTTCTAGATAATAGACGAAGAAACAAAGGTGATAACACTATCTGTCACGATTGGGTGTTTGGAGAGACCAAGGCGCAGCGCAGGGATAGTAGTTCGTCATAATATTTATTATTACTATGTATACAAATAAATACAAATGAACGAACTAACCACACTAAATAAACACTAACGATCAAACGTCACGTTCACAAAAACAAACACGAAATGAACGGACGTAAAAAAGGCACACTTACTTTTCACCGTGACTGCGAACATAATACGACATATACCGATAACGACCCACACCCGCGTGAGGGACAGACTCAACATATATTGGATCCCTAATTAGAGACAACGGGTAGCAGCTGCCTCTAATTAGAGATCCACCCAAAACCCACAAAGAAACAGAAAAGAACGACACTGTCAGACTCTGACCATAGCTACATAGAGAAGCCTATTGCTTCTCTATGGCCAGAGCCTGACACTATCACAATGAACAATATCCGAAAAGGACATGAGGGAACAGAGGGAACATATATACATGAAGTAATGAGGGGAAATGAGAACCAGGTGTGCGTAATGACAAGACATGACAAATGGAATAATGAACGAGAGAGCGGCAGTGGCTAGAAAGCCGGTGACGACGATCGCCGAAGCATGCCCGATGAGGGGGTGAGGCAACTTCGGCAGGAGTCGTGACAGTAACAGTATCTGTAACAATAGCAGGTAAAATAAACATGTCTCCTGGCAGTCACCAATGAAATCACAGCTGAGAGAGAGTGGGAGACCATAAGACGAAGGAAAGAAAGCCAACTAACTGGGCGCTGAAGCTGTCTGTAGGAATACCACGGATATTTGTCTTGAACAGGGTTAACCTGGTGTATTTGCCCTCTGAAATGGAAACAAGACACCAAAGCTACCTCCGTGACACAGCAACATTTCACACCTGTGAGGTCACTGGAGAAGGTATTCTTGGTTTCTTTCCGGTCCTCTCCATCTAACACTGTCTAACCTCACACCATTAAAGCCCATTGTCTACCAAAAGAGAAAACATATGAAAACTGTCTCACTGAACACCTCTGCATAGTTTCCATTCTCCTAGCTAGCGTTTTCTGGGGCAGTTACATGTTACATGAGCAAATTTTGTGAGGTGGGGTGAAGAAGAATTGGAGGTTTGAGGTTAGTGGGAGGTTTGTCATAAACTCACTAAAATCTATAAATTCTAATCAAATCAAATCAAATTGTATTGGTCACATAAACATGTTTAGCAGATGTTAATGCGGGTGTAGCGAAATGCTTGTGCTTCTAGTTCCAACAGATTTGATTTAAATCTTTCCTGGCAGGTGTGCACCTCTCTAAATGCTACACTGCATGAAACATTCTGGGGTGCATGTTCTGCGGAGAGCATTGTATGCATGGGAAATTCTCCGGATTTGTATTAGTATCTAACTGGAACACTGCTTTATTAAAACAAGTCAATCATTTTCATGAAGTATTTGATGCATCTAAGTGTGCGTGGCAAGGTTTGAGCACAGCGGGTCAAGTTAGTGCTTTTGGCAGACCAAAGGAGTCAGTATTTTGATCTGTTTGGAGAGCTATTGATGGAAAGTTTGTGTTGCATCTAATGGTCCTCTTTCTCCATGACCCCTGACATTAATATGATACATGTATGTCAATCACAAGTTTAAAATACCATTGTGGTTCTGTGGGAATAATACCACACAGCATATCCTAGTGAAAGGTTGATATAATATTTATGTAAAATACATTTCAGCAAAAGTCATGTTGAAGGAGACTTAGTGATTAGTGATGGTAAAAGTGCCAGTTGTAAACTACCCAAAGCTATCCTTGTTTCTTTGTTTTGTATTCTCACAGTGGTGGTAGTCTGAAGTGAAGAGACTGTTTACGACTTGCTCCCTCCTTTTGAGTATCCACTCATTAGTCACTCAACAAGTACAGCTTCCCAGAGGGTAATAGGGACTTGTGTCTGTTCTTAAGCTATGGAACACAAACAGATAGCATGCTAATACGCTAATACACACACACACGCACACACGCACACACACACTCACACACACACACACATAAACACATAAAATAACGAGTATTACTTCACAAGAAAATCTTAATTCAAGTATTTAAATGTTAATTGAGAAAAACAAAACTCAGATGTAATAACATTACCCCAGGCTGTGTTAAGGGAAATGCGGGAAAAGTTAGATATGGTACGATAAATGTGACTTGTGAATGTGACTTGGTCTCACTTCACTGACCGAGCACTAATGTGATTTTCAGCACGAGGCTGTTTGTTTGTTTGTTTCTGTTCAGCGATGCTGATGCATTGTTTTCTTTGAGTGTATGATGATTTGTGTTTTAATATTATGTAACCCCAGGCCCTTATGAATAACAGAATGAAACAGAAATGTTAGTCGGTAATTCATTTAGTTTTAACTAGCATATTTTATTAGATGTATATTATTATTAGGCAGTCCTGTGTGACCAATGGTCTGTCTTGAATCTCATAAGACATTTCATCCACGAATGTGATTAAATTAAATGACGAAAATAAAACTAGCTTGTATAACCTCAACCCGAAAGCAATAAGAGCCGGGTCTCTTACCGTGAACTTTTGAATGTAGTCAGACACGCTGAAACCTCCAGTGCGTAGAAGGAGAGCTCTGTAGACGGAGGTCCCCATCACTTTCTTCTTGCCCAAGGTTAGGACCTACCGTTCACCGTACCAGGGTCTCTGTGCCTTATGGAGAGGGTGAATGGGGAAGCCGGGCCCTCTGGGTACTGAAACATAGTGGAAAACTAAGATGGGTGCTGACAGAGACAACTCTATCTTATCTCCCGGTGCCTTGCCCTGTGCAGTAGCTGGGTCCCTGTCCTGTCCCCTCCCGTACTGATATCAGCACTGCTCCAGCACAGCCGGCCCAGAGCGAAGAGCACTTCCTGCAGGGAGATAACAGCTGCCTGAGATTAGGCAGGGTATGCACGAAATGTGAGTGTCCTTTATTAATAGGGGTTCTGATTGGCCTTTTTGTTTTGGACAGTCTGTGAGGGTCCTCCTCCAACCCAGTGATGATGGGAGGATGATTCCTAGTCTGAGGTGAAGAGAGCCCGTTCTCAGATCTCTTACGAAAGCCCTCTCTCTGCACCCCACTGAGGTTAATACCAGTTTACCCCACAGTGTTTACCCCTCCATGTGTATGTGGTTTTTGAGTGCGTGTGAGTGTGCGTGAACCTGTTAGGGATCTGATCCCACACGACTCTGCTTTGGGGCAACAGAGGGTGCGTCACCAACACTCAAATGCAGTGGCATCGTGTTGCTGGTCTTAACCTCAAAACAACCCATGTCTTAGACTCAGGGATAAAGAGGCCTCATCTCAGCCTGGCAGCAAGAGGGTTTTAGGCGGAATGGAAAAGTCTTCACCTCCTGGCAAGCATCCCACTGCAGTTTTTTCCTCCTCAGAACACCTTATTTAGAAGTGAAGGGTATTTTGGGAGTATTTTCTACGGACTCTGGTGTCCACAGGGGAAGTGTCAGCTACACGATGCAGGAAGGGCTCCCAAGTGGCGCAGTGGTCTAAGACACTGCATCTCAGTGCTAGAGGCGTCACTACAGACAACCTGGTTCGAATACAGACTGTTCACAACTGGCTGTGATTGGGAGTCCAATAGGGCGGTGTACAATTGGCCCAATGTTGTCCGAGTTTGGCCGGTGTAGGCCGTCATTGTAAATAATAATTTGTTCTTAACTGACTTACCCAGTTAAATAAAATAAAATAAAAAAAGAATGCACACCAGAGGCATAATGTCCTAAGGAGACGCCATCACAAAGTGGTTATGAGACATCAGGTTATTAAGTTAGTAAGTGAGATGGTGATGCATTAGGATTTTCATTAGGGCTGATCTGTTAACGTGTCACTGTGTATGTGCTTGCGCCACACATATGACATATCTATTATGAACAGCATGTACTAGTGTGTGGGTGGTGTGGCGGTGGACTGTCACTTTGTCATAATCCTCCTTCTAATGGGCATGATGCTTCAGTTAACTGTCTGCCTTTAGACATCACAGGACAGCTGGTGGTAAGGGAACGGCGTGATTCAAACTGTTGTCATTACTGGTGTGTATTGAGTTTTACACGTTCTGTCTTAAGTTTTACACAATTTGTCTATCTTGGATACCTGACGTGTGTCTGTGTATGTCTCTGTCCCACCTAATGTGGAATAGTACTCAATGTCCTGTTCTCTCCGGCCAAGGTTTTTTGTCAAAACAGCCCAGAGTCTTCTAAGACGGATACACATACACACCAACATGAGCGTTAGATAAATGAAAAACTGGATGATTCTTCCGAACGAGAAGTTTAATCTCCTGAAAGTCCTGAAACAACATGTTGTTTACGGTGCTGCTCTCTTACTGCAGTGGTCCCCTGGATGCTAGGACCTCAGAATGACTGTCTAGTATTTCATTGAAAGAGATGTTTCTACCACAGGAGGTTGGTGGCACCTTAATTGTGGAGGATGAGCTGGTGGTATTGGCTGGAGAGGAATGGTACCATTCTAACCATTATTATGAGTCGTCCTCCCCTCAGCAGCCTCCACTAGTTTTTACTTACCTTTTCCATCTAAATCCAGAGAAAACACTCTTGAGGAAGCAAACAGCAAAGGGGAAAGATTCCTCTCATGTTTTTGTCATCCATCAATCCTTTTCATTAAAAATAGCTGGGTTGACTAATGTTCTTTGAAGTAGAGTGGCTTATAATTATATGAACCACTTTTCATTTCATGTTTGTTCATTTTAAGAAATGTTATTGAATTATTTCTGGCATATATGATGTCATAGCAGAAGAGACAGAGATCACCATTTCACAAAAATGTACATTTACTGTTATTTATGTCAACTAAGCACTGGATTATTATGTCACTGGATTGCCCTCCAGTGGTTGAAAGAGAGACTACATAGCAGATTAACATTTCAATGCCAAAGAATAGGACAAATCACTTAAAAACATATTTACATGCAATAATTGCACATGTTACGAAGGGAGTAGGGTCTTTAGGAGAGATAGGGAAAACATTAACATTTTGTTCTCTAGGACATGATGAGGGTGGTTCACAGATCGACAACATCCTCAAACGCCTTACAAACATGGATTATATGCAAACTATCATATTGTGCAGATCATAAACCGAACAAATTCGATTTTAAAATAATAAGGTTAGTAGTATTAGCTACTGTATGTTTAATAGTTTTCATAATAATAAAATTGTCCTCAAATTCCTTAAGAATATAAAACTAATAGTATACAGTATCTCATGTTACATCGGAAAGTAGCCAGTTTACATGCGCCAAAATCTGAACAAAGAACTCTCTCCCTGGTTAATGAGACCACATGCGAGTCATGTGACTTGGGGAACACTCCACACTGAACAAACAGAACTTTATTAGAGTAAGAATAACTGACTTTTAGAGTGCACATGTATCTCTCTCTTTCTCTGTCTTTCTGTCTATGGCCTGGGTGCTCAGTATTGCTCACTTTGCTATTTCCTGTTAGATATAAAGCCAAGGATCTCAGTGTTCCATTTCCCCCCTGGAGCATGTGGTATTAGGGCATGGTATTCAGGCTGGGCCAGGCGTTCCATCGTTAACAGCCCTGCCCGGCCTGGCCTCAGCGTGTTCATTTCAGCCCCACTAGCAGCCATATGTAGTAATGATCCATCTGCAAACCGTCTTACTGTCATCATGGAACTTTCTCACAGTACAGTATGTAATTTCTGAAATGTGCTCATCAGCGCTCTTTATCCTTCTACCCTTAAAAGATCCAAATAAGGTCTGACTGCCTGAGTGATTTCCATCAGCAACCGATTCTCATTTCAGTCACATTCTACATTTCACACAGCATAGTCATTTTCACAGGAAATGGAATTAAGATTGAGTTTCAGTATTTGGAGCAGTGGTTGACTAATATCATCATGCCTTTTGTTTTCAAATGTGCTTGTAGATAGCGGCTGGGTGTGTACTATTCAGTGTTTTAATGTATTCGGCTCAGAGGCCCAATGTGAAAGTTGACACCAATCTCCTGTGGTTTTGCATTGCAACAGGCAGGCTTTACTTAAGTATCTTATGTAAATGATGGCTTTGAGAAGAAAGAAACTCCTGGGTTCACCCACCCTGAATCCAATCTTCATTGTGTTTAACTCTCCTCTGACTATTTGGGGGGAATGAATACAATGTCAATCCACATCATCCACATTACATTTAAAAAAAAAAAAATCTGGATCATTTACAGCCATATACTGCCAATACCGTACTCTTATGAAACTCCATCTGGATTCTATCAATTTCACAGTAAAATTAAGGGTCAAAGTTATTTAATCCAACTCTCAAATAACCTTTTCATTACTTCACTTAGATTCTAATTCTAATTCATGACTTTTCTCCCTACAGGAACATCACTGTCTTTTGTTTTTAGACACATATTTCCCATAAGGACATGCTGAACACGGCTTCTTTCAGGTTCACTGAATGACCAGTTTCTCACAAGGCTTGAGGTTTCAGTAATACAGCACACAGAACCCTTTTCCTAACCAAGAAGAAAGTCTCATCATTATAACTCATCATTAACAGCCCTGCTTTGCATATTCAAACCCCAGCAGTGTATGAATAAACAGGATATGATGTAAGCATGTTTCTCTACATTCATAAATGTATACAATGCAGTTGTGTACAAAGAAGAGGCCAGGCAGGTGAAAATGTCTCCAACAGGATTACAATGTGAGGTTGAGATCTGTTGAGAGTTCCATGGAAACTGGGATGTGTTCCAGATGGACGAGCCGTTAATGGCAGGGCCTTTCCCTGTGGAGGGAGGCAGAGCAGAGCTGGAGAAACGGCAGCGGCAGCTGTCTCCAGGAGAATTGGGCAGGTTAGAAACAGGTGTCTCAGGGGCCCAGCCCATCCCTCACTGCCTGCTGCAGGGTAACGTATAGACATGAGAGGGTGGGTAATACGCACTATACACTATAGCGTATATGCAGTAAATCAACAAAGTACAACACACGCTTAAATAAAAAGTAACATTTGCTCATTAAGACACAAAATCTGACACTGGCGGTTGTGATTAAATTTATTTTAATGACAAAATAAGTCACATTAAAGAGGATTTGCCTTTGACATTTAAATTACAGGTGTCCAGAGCAAATATTACATATTTCATGTAATGTCACCAATAAAAAGATAAAATATGCATTTAAATTAAGATGGTATTCAAGCATTATAAATATACAAGGCCTTCTCCCAAAGTCCTAAGCATGATACAAAATATATTGAACATTATGTTCCAATGGCATCTAGACTTAAATAAACAGTGTTTACTAGCCCTACTGGCCAATAACGTTATAGAAGACAGTTACAATGCTAGGATGGCCCTCCATACTTCAACAAATGTATGCCCTTTTTTAATAGAAATGTTTAGCATTTGTTACTGACAGCTTTCTTGGTTGACAAGGTGATAAATCCTATACCTATACCATATAATCTAATATATATAATATAAAATCTGATTAAAAGAGAAATATTCAGATGTCCTACCCCCCCCTCCAATTCCATAAGCTACTCTCTAAAGATAAAAGTTGGTTCCAACATTTCCTCTTGAGCGGACCAGGTGCCTGCTTCTCCATGTTCCCCAACATCTCCATTTTCCCAAGGCTTCAACCAATCCGACAGGGAGTTCTTTGGGTCAGAGTTCATACCCTGTTAGACACACTATGGTGGTCATCCATGGGTCTCTCCACAGTAAGAATCTTAGGTTTCACATGTCAATCCCTCAAAGCAACCATCTGGTCTGTCTATAGGATCAGTCTTTGGCCCAGGATCTTTCGGTTGATCTCGGCCAATGCCACCGAAAACACAAAAGCCTTCTCATCTGAGAGGTTGGCATAGATATCAACTTCTTTCTCAAATTTTTCTGGTAAAAAAAAAGAAAATGAATTAACAACATACCTGGTTAATAGAGAAAAACCATTGAGAAACATACATCATTTACATGTGACAACAATAACCTTTTGCAATATATTAATGTAATTTCTGTCTTCCACATAGTAGGAACATGCATAATGGTATTTCTCCTTATAGATCAGCCGCTAAAGCACAGGCAGAGTCAGGGACACCATGATTTATTCATGGGTGAGAGGAGAGAGCAACCCGCTCTGTAAATCATTCATCCAAACACAAATCCCCCAGCTCTGCCCCAATACTGCACTAATCACCAGCCTCATCTCCTAGGACTGGAAAATACTGACATATTACTAAAAGAATAATAGTAAAAGTCAGCACAAAACAATGAGAAGGAATAATAAAGCTTTGAAAATATCTTGGAAACGGCTTAATATCTCATAACTGCACCATGAAATGTGATTGAGTGTCACTGACAAGAGTGTCACTGACAGAGTGTCACTGAGAGTGTCACTGACAAAGTGTCACTGACAGAGGCGTTTTATTAATGTATTACCTTTCTCCTCCTCCTGCTTCTTCAGCCCAACTGTCTTTGGCCTGCCCCGCCCTCTCCGGATCTGATCCGATTGGCTGTTGGAGCGGCATCGCCTTCTGTTCTCCATGTCATTGGTTGACGGAGAGTTGATCTTCTCTCTGCGAATTCTTTCAGTTCTCCTCCTCTTTGCATCCAACTTGTCTAAAAGAATAGCAAAAAATATGTTTTAAAATTGTATGAACACTAAAAATATGCAAAATGGAAATTAAATATGAATGTATAATAATGTATGGCCTTCAAATATGTCACAGTATCAAATGCATCATTCATGATAAAGGACAAATTGTCTTATGCCAATGACTCCAGGTTAAATGTATGTTACAGAAAATGTTGTGGGAATGCTATATGGTATTAAACATCTGAGCCTGCCCCTTTTCTCTCCTCCCAACCCCCGTCTTCCAACACACCAACAATACTGCTTTGAAATAACAGAATAACAAACTCATTTCATATATAACCCTATTCCACCAAAGGGAAGATGCTTGGGTTCCCTTTTATGTGATTCCTTTGCATATGTAGCATCCTAGGCGCGCTGTTGCCACCAAACCACTTTAAGTCATTGAATCAGTGGAGTGTTCTGTGGAGTGTTCTTATTACCAGAGCAGGCCTATATTTCACTGGGATTTTCTGTCTAGTGACCTTTTAAAAAGCCTTCCTCTTCAGAAACTTCAATTACCACATATGCTGCTTCCTCAGTGGTGTAGGCAGTGAGTGTGCACTCAGGAGTATTTAGGTTTCAAAATAAGCACTGACTGAAAGTGCCCGATAAAATTATACAAATAGACAAATATTTGTTGCCCAAAAGGGTAACGCTTTATCTTATAACAATATTCTATTAACATATCATTGCATTGTTTTTTAGGAACTCCATAATAATTGCATAGCAATAGAGTTTCTGTTAATTTCAATGAAGCGTTTCGAATTCTGGACAAGGCCTGAAAATATATTTTCTACATCAACCACGTTTCTGCCATGTGAGAATACACACAACTTCAGAATCTCCTAGGAATTCTAGCCTTTTCAACAGCCTGCCCAAACAGGAACACTCTTCCTCTTCAGACTGACAAGATTTTCATAAAATTGTGACATAATCAATGAACAAGAACAGCTGATATTTAAAAAAGAAAAAAGGTCTTATATAAATATGTTCCACTAAGGGATCATGAGTGAGAGAAAAAAATAAATACAACTATCTGCACTTTTATCCAGAAAAAAAGGTTTGTCTTCCCATTCAACAATAATTATGTTTTATTAGTGTCTGTTTCAAAGCTACAAAGGAAATACTAAAATTAAAACCTGACACGGTCTACAGAAATGACACAGAGGAGAGGCAAATTATGAACTATTTAAGGAGAGGGGGAAACCAAAACCCATCATTAAAAATCACAGAGCTGAAATTCAAGACCCCTGCCTCTTCAAATGGAAGCAGTCTTCTCTGCCTTCAAGATACGTATTAACTACAATACCTCAAAGTTCATTCGGTATCATATGAAACAAATCAAATTGTATCATCAATCGAGAGAAGATATGAGTAATTCTACTCCATAAACTGTCTAATACTAATAAGTGTATAATAAAACCAACGTTCTCACAAAGGCAGGTTGTGTTTAACATTCCATTCGTAACTTCAGGCACTGTGGTAGCCCCATACATGATGATTTCACCCCTACCCAGATTATTATTTTAAAGTACTAGCCTACATTTAGCATTCCACTCTTTTAAAATCAAAACAGCAGCATTGTATTGATTCACGTTTGGTTCTCATTCTCTAAGGTTTAAAAAAAACTTCACATAAATGTGTGTTGCTATCAGGTAATAAAGTAGTACTAAGTTATTTTTAAGTAATATTCTTTTTAAAAAATGATCAAAATAATTGCTAATATGTTACTGCATTTTTAAACAGTCTGTTTGAATGCAGATGCAAGGCTATGGGCAGACAGTCACATTGATGACATGCACACTAAAACAGCCCTCGTTGGAATAAAACAGAGAGCTAGTAATCTGTAAACATGCTCAGATACACGGACAGGCTTCTGTGCCCTCTATCTATCTAATCCTTACCCTGTCCACATTTGACAGGATCATAGCAGCATGAGCTGGCATTTCATGGGTTATATAACAATTCTGTGTTCTATTTAATTTTTCTAATCACCTTTTGGAAATGTCTTAATCAAATCCTGTTAGATATCTGTATTCTGAAAATGTACAATTTCATGAAAGAAAACATGATCTAACTCTACAGCTAAATGTAAGATTTAACTTTTCACAGTGAGCTGTATAGGCTGCTTTATGCTACTGCAGAAGCCTATAAGAGAGAACTGAGGGAACAAGCTTTCAGTCAGGAATAAAATATCCCATCCCCCCACTTCTTGCAGTAGGCTAGTCACTCAAGCAAATAGCGATTTAAGCCAGCCACCACTGCACCACTCAAACATTATACTCTGATCCAACTGACAAATCAAGAATGACAAAAGATTAATACAATTAATTAGCTTAGTTTAGTCATCTATTACATTCTGGCTACTTTATCACCAATCTAGTGTGAATGTTTTACAGTCTCATAACAAAACCAAAATACCCAGGTTAATAAACATTGTAACGTTGAGTGTGTGAAGAGAACGTCAAGAATCTATGAATTATGTGAATGTACCTATTGCTGGTGGTGATCGCTCATTCAGTTTGGCATTTAGAAGCTTTCGACTAATGAATACATAGCCACAGGGACAAGACTTGCAAGCCACTGGAATCTAAATAAATAAAAAAACAGGATGAAACATGGTTAATATCAAACATTCCTCAAAATTGTAGCAACTGTGTTGATGCAGTCATTTATTAAGCATAGGCTACATTGCAGAAGCTATTGAAACTTGTTCAGTATTTTTTTGTTTGTGATAGTTAAACAAGAGCGTAGACAGTGTTAACCCCCATGATAACAATACTGCCCAACAATGTTTAGATATTAGAGGACTGTCCTTTGTGATTCATGAAAAAGTCCTTGGCGCAATCGAGCAGAAACTCGCAGCACATATTTTGGGCACGTGCCGAGAACAGCGGTGACATTAAAACATTCTGATGAATAAAGCGTTTTCAAATCCACTGTGGACTAGTATCTTACATTTATTTGTGAAAGCAAATCAATTAATCGATGCAATTTGCACAAATATTATCAAGAAACGATCTAAAAGCTAGATCCTAATATCGCCATATGGTCTAAACTACGATTTGTTTGTGTAGTCTGTTACTTTCGTAATATATCAAATGTCAGCAATGCAGCTAGCGTTACATTCAAGAACATTTCAACGCACGATATTGTTTCTAAGGCTATTCGCCTATGATTTGCAAAGTCAGATCACGATGATAAACCAGTTTTAGTTACAGTAGTACAGCGTATCAAAAATAAGGAAACGTCTAGCTACATTTGGCGAGCAATAACATTCCGACGTATCGTTGTCTGTCATTACTAGCTGTAGTTGAGGTACACTGTAACATAGTGTTTTGAGAAATAATACCGATACCAATTTAGACGATTAGCCTGATTATTCGCATTAGATTAGACTATGTCGCTCCAGCTCTTGAATCCATAGGCTACCAGAAGGGATTTCCGCAGCCTACAGTGGCTTTAAATCCCATGCTTGTGTGTGAAGCAAAACAACAGTATCACTAAATCAAAATGAACTATATATATATATATACATTTCTCACCTGTTGGTCGCACTCGGGACATGATTTGGTAGCCATTTTTACTTTCTTAGCTTTATTTACCGACATATTCTGTTTCCTTATCCGATGATTCCTTTCAAAAGCCTACTTCAACGCCGTAAAACTTATTTCTGCAATACATGAAGTGCAGCTGATCTTGCTCAGACGGACATAAATGACACAAAAGCAATGACCATGCGCACTGAGGTCAGTGAGATAGAGACTTCATTATGCTTTTCCTTTACTATGACATGGGGCATGCGCACAACTCAGCCTAAAAAACAGTAGGCTACATACAGTAGACTATAAAATGTTCTGCATAACGCTTGCATTTTTATCCTCTCTACTGAGCATGCGTTACTCTCTCACAGAGTCGGAGAACAGTTGGAACCAATATTTATATATACACTACTGACTATATTACCAATAGGGGACGCTGTGTTGAAGTCACTATGCCTCCGTCTTCGTACTCCCCCCAACGTTGTAGAAATATTTTGGGAGATATAGAAATGCATTTATTAATGCCTACATTCGTTTTTGCCACATTTATTATATAACAGACACCTTAACGCATACTTTTTAATTATATTATGTGAGCTTAGTATAAACAATTAACATATACACTGGGAGCCAAAATGTTGGAATATTACATCAACACTATGACATAACACATATGGACTCATGTAGTAACCAAAAAAGTGTTAAACAAATAAAAATATATTTTATCTTTGAGATTCTTCAAAGAGCCACCCATCAGTCTTGAAGGAGTTCCCACATATGCTGAGCACTTGTTGGCTGCTTTTCCTTCACTGCGGTCCGACTCATCCCAAACCATCTGCATTTGGTTGAGGTTGGAACCAAAAAACTCAAATTTGGACTCCAGACCAAAGGACAAATTTCCACCGGTCTAATGTCCATTGCTCATGTTTTTTGGCCCAAGCAAGTCTCTTCTTCTTATTGGTGTCCTTTAGTAGTGGTTTCTTTGCAGCAATTCGACCATGAAGACCTGATTCACACAGTCTCCTCTGAACAGTTGATGTTGAGATGTGTCTGTTACTTGAACTCTGTGAAGCATTTATTTGGGCTGCAATCTAAGGCTGGTAACTCAAATTCACTTTTGATGTCTTCACTTTTATTCTACAATGTAAAAAATAGTGCAAATAAAGAAAAACCCTTGAATGAGTAATATTCCAAAATTTTGGCCCCCAGTGTATATAAAAACATTTTCCTTAAAGTATTTGTTTTTTTATTACTAATGTTACTGTCCCCACTAGAACAACAAAAATACTTGTCCTTGAAACATTTAATTGAAATACTGTAAAATGAGGGCTCCCGAGTGGCACAGTGGTCTAAGGCAAGGCATCACTGCAGTCCCTGGTTCATATCCAGGCTGCATCACATCTGGCTGTGATTGGGAGTCCCATAGGGCAGCACACAATTGGCCCAGTGTTGTCCAGGTTTGGCTGGGGTAGGCCATCATTGTAAATAAGAATTTGTTCTTAACTGACTTGCCTAGTTAAATAAAGTTGAAATTTAATTTAAAAAATCTATTCATTCCTATGGAGGGCTTCTCCTACCGGGGAGTGCCAATATGGCCGACGTGTGGCTTCAAAGCCTCTCAACGGCCAATACATAGAATTTGCAATCCAGGGTTTATATACATAATTGGTTGGAACATTCGTGGACTGTTTGTTAAAGCATATTTAATTACATAAATAAATCAAATGGCTAATAGTGGCCAACTGAAATTAAATGACTTTGAATGCTAGGCAAACTTGATCAGGGCACATATGCACACCTATTGTATTGTATCAACCCCATTTGTTTTCAGTGGCTTATGATTTTATTGACACACAAACAAATAGGCATATAATGTTTTAACAAAATGTTGTACTTATTGTGGTAGGCCTACATTGCATGTAGTGTGTGTCAATCCATGCTATTATGATCTATGTGCCTGTATGATATACATTAAAGATAAACATACAAATGTTGTCTGAAAAGCAGAGGCTTAATGCTACACATGGCTACCATCCCCCATACAAGGCACCACAGGCTGCCAGCAAGTTTGCTCTGTATTACGATCAGCGAGATACAGTGGTAATAATGGTGACTAAGACCAAACATGTCTTCGATTTTAACTGAATTTTCACAGTGTAAGGTGATGATGATGAGTTATGTAAGGTGTACAGTTCCCGCGTGAATATTGCTTGGAAACAAATGTAAGCTTCCTGTGGGATAGACTGTAGATTGATCGTTTTTTGTGTGACCAAGCTAAGTAGGCCTGCCAAAATCTGTCTCCTATATCATTTTCTTCACTTAACACTTCCACTTCGTCTTCAGATATTGCAGGAGGCTCTTATGTTATAGGAAATAAATACAAATGTTACTTTAAATAGACTTGTAAATAATAATTGAAATAGGAATTGGATCCACTACTGCCTGAGAGAGAGAATTTCTCTCTTGTTTGACCATTTTTGAGTTGGTGTCAGATTAGAATTTGTGTATCATGCACTCACATCTCTGACATACATTACACTTCCTCACTCTCACTTCCTTTGCGCTGCAATGGGCAGGCTCTGCCCTCCACTCACGGCTATTTACACCTTCTCAGCCCGTGCCTAATAAATATTCATGACGAGAAAGGTAAAGAAAAAGTTGTCATTTTACAAGTTACCTTTTCACCCTTGTCTTGTTACCTTGACGTTTTTATAACAAAGTAATTCATTGCTAAATACCTATTACTGAACAGTTGATCAAATTAAGTTGATTACAAAAGCTTTGTTAGTGGTGTTAAAATACTGCTGGAGTCAGAGAAGTCAGTAATGCCTTTGTTGACAGTGATCATTCTTGCACAGTTCAACCCAAGGCCAGCTCAGAGGGCCTTTAAAACGAGAACAGCCCTATCATTAACGCAAGACAAACATGTCACTCAGTGATTGAATTTCCAGCGTGTCGATGCTGAAACCAAACCTGAAACACTTTGAACCAAACCAGAGTTAAATAGTGACTTTTGTACCAAAGGTAGAACTCCACGTAATAAAGCATTTATAATGGATTAGTAAATAATTTATTCATAATTTATTCATTATTACTCCCACATTTGTAAATAGTAACCTAGTTATTCACACAAGCTGTTTAATGTAGGTCCTTATAAACCATTTACTAATCATTAGTTAAGTCTTTTTGCGTGGCTTCATCTATTCTAAAGTGTGGCCTATTATTACTTTATATGTGCAATGTATTTCCTTTAACATCCTGTGTTGTGTGCTTATTATTTTTTACCATTGACAGATTTTGTGCACAGTTATACCTCTTGCATCTCTCATATTACCGGTCTTCATTTTCAGCTATCTCCAGCTATAAAACGCCTTTAGGCATTCTTCGTGGTGGGTATTGTAGCTTTGAAACTTGTCTAAGCATATGGTTGGGTGCGTGCACCTTAGGGAGGAGATTATATAAATGGGAAGATGAGACTCTCACGAACACGATGGTGTTCTCTGCTTTGCTCTACGACACCCACAAGTGTCTCGACTCGGTACCGGCTTAAACTACTGAAATAGTTTCAGCCAATTGCGAATTGAAGGAAAGTTGGCTGGTGCACTGTTAGAATTATGGAAATATTTTGAGTGAACGTGCGAAAGTAACCTACTTTTTGAAGTGATTTGAATGTGTTCATGGCACATTAAAAGGTAATACATTTTTACAGTTAAATGACATGTCTTTACTACAAAACCCATAGGAGCGGGGGTGGGGGCCTCAGATTGGCCTTTGCCTGGGGCCTCCAAATCACAAAATCCGCCCCTGCCTAAAGGTTTCTATAACAGAGCAGCATACAGTCTTTAAGATATTTTAAATTCTTAAAGTTTTATAATGTTCTCTGACAATATACCTAGTTGTTGTTTCCTGGATTTCAGTTCAGTATACTTAACACGTTATAAATGTTGTGAGTGTTGCTGTCTCACCAGAGTGAACCACTCATGAGTAAAAGTTCAGAGTAAAATCTTCCAATCTGATCCAGCCCTGAGTCACACAGGACAGCAAGCTGGCACTGAGAACCAACAAGTCTGACTGATCAATGGGCCTCCATGCATAGCAAAGGAAACATTTACATAGGAAAAAGCCTAAATGTCCCTTGTCTGTCACGAATGTTGAATAAAATCATATTTGAACATACTCTGCCTATTGTCCGTGGCATTGGTCCTTCAGCTGGTTGAAATTTAAGACAAAACATCCTTAGGAAGTATTATTAAACCAACTTCAAAACGCAGGTATATGATTGTGGAAATCAAGATGTGTTTGCTCATGACTGAAGGCATGTCCACAAGACAGAAGTATACTAACAGGTGTTTACATGGTTTGCTCATGTGCCAGATGAAATAAATATAATCTTTATTACCGGCGCGCTAAAAAGTTGGGTAAACAATACTTTGCTGTGGATATTTTGTCTCAAATTTAATTTCACACAGCTGAAGGACCAACCGCACAGACAACTGGTATATTAACTTAACATTTTATTTGATTTAACATTATGGTTTGTAAGGAAAATGTCCACCATTTTGCAGCGCTTTCTTTCAGACTGTATACCAACAATTGGTGTCAAAGTCAGATGTATTAGGCAAGGGAAACTGCAGTACACAGTTCATATGCAAAGTAGGGATTCATGTAGAACTCTTTAACCTTTTCTGTAGTGTAACTGAACATTTGACAGTATTATTAGACTATAACGACCGTCTAAAACATTCATCCTTATTTTGAGAATTGTATTCCCTTTTAATTGAAGAATTTTGAATAAATTAATTGAGATGCAAACCGGCCTTTATTTTGAGGCACTCTTTTGCTTCACATTATTAGCTCGTGCATTTTCCAGCCAAAGCCATTCTGTTTTTGACTTGAATCCCCATGCCCTGAATCCCCATACCGGTAACTGGATTTGATTGAATATGGCCCGAGGTTATTATGACAGTAAGGACATAGTGCAACCATGTATCCAGTAGATGGCACTGTCTGCTTTTGGTCCAATCAGCTAACCTCCCATCCCATGTGCTGAGTGTACAGTAGTTTGGTTGGATTGAGTGAGTGAGTAGCCAAGTGAATGAGTGTGGTGCGTTTTATTTGAGAAAGAAGTGTAAGAAATACTTACTGGTACAATTGACACCAATGGAATGGTCCCAAATGTGCAAACACCAAATAAAAAACAAACCCACTCAAGTACTTTTGGATATATATTCACATTGTGACATGACCCAGACCCAGTCCTAGCAGTCCAGTCTTGAAGGTGTGGGCAATGGAAACTTGGGCAAAGTGCTGGTCCCAACCTGGATGGGTGATATTACCACAGATTATCCATAATGTTAACCAGATACTCAAGGGGCTACTCTAACAATTAAAATACGTCTTAGAAATTGAAGGCAGTCAGGAGGCAAGATCAGGTGGGACCATTCTAGCCAATGAGAGGGAATGTATGTGTCAGGAACAATTCTAATATTGTTTTATTTTTGCCGGGATGTCACGTGTCCGACTTATATCAGTACACTCGTAACAACCTAATGATTACGAAACCATTATTCGACCAAATAAGCCTCACGTAGCATATAAGCAATTACATTTTTTTGACACTCTCTCTTTAACCTCCATACTAAAACTAATCGCTTGGTGAGCGAAAACGAAACATCGCCACCTGCTGGAGAAGACAGATTTTGTGAACAGTTATACCTCTCGCATCTCTCATATTACCGGTCTTCATTTTCAGCTATTTCCAGCTATAAACAGATTTTAGGCGTTCTTCGCACCCGTCTTCCATCGTGGTGGGTATTGTAGCTTTGAAACTTGCCTAAGCATATGGTTGGGTGCGTGCACCTTAGGGAGGAGATTACATAAAACAACGACAATACCCAGAATCCACCTCTGCCGTGAAATATTTGTAGAGAGACGCGGTTTAAAATGTATGGTCGTAGTTGATGTGCATGGTGTTGTATTGCATTCAATCCGCGACAGGGTTTTTGTGTCATACTTTAACATCATGCATTTTAGATGTCGTTGATTTACAAAGGCTTTTAAATAACTTTGAAGCAACCCATCACCGCTTTTGCTTACCATTGAACGAACGCTCGGAGACTGAAAGAGAACTAGTTAACGTGTTTTGTGCCTCGCTCTAGGAGTCCAGCAAGTCATTCATTTCGTCTCGGTTCTTCCATCACCCTGCTGAGATCATGCATCGACTACAACACTTGGCAAATCGCTCATTGATTGCAGTTTTTGACCAGTCACCAGCCCTTGTGCGGACAAAGGCTCGGGAAACCTCATGTTTAGTGCAGTCCATACGACTCAAAACACAAGGACCCGTTGAACAGTATGGACCGAAGAGATTCAGCACAGCTGGGGCAACCGTGGTATTGAGAGAGAACGGCAAGCTGCGAGATAAGACTCTGACCATGGACACCCTGAACCCGCAGGTGAAAGCGGTGGAGTACGCTGTGAGAGGACCCATTGTCACCAAGGCTGGGGACATCGAGAGAGGCTTGCAGCAGGTGAAAACACAATACCCATAGTTCTACCTAGAGAGGGAACAATACTGAGTGTGGTGGGTGAGCTTTCGAGCTCATTCTAACCAGCATTTATCGGAAACGAGTTATGTACATAGCCCTAACGTCGGCAGATCCTCCTCGGCAAACAAACAAGCTATCTAGTCATGTATATGTGCTCTCGTACTTTGTAGGATCAACTAAAATGGTTTAACGACAGTTGGGGGAAATTGAGAAGTAACGTTAGTTGGTTTATCTAGAAGGATGTGTCGAGTATTCGCTCAGAGCTGATACAATGTTGCATCATCCCCTTGTAGGTGTGCGATAAGGAGCCAGTCCTGCCTCATGATTGGCTCAACCTTAGTTGGTCCTTCGCGGACGTGGCAGTGATGAACTTTCTTCCTCTTCTGTGGGTTTTATGGCGGACTACACTCAAAATGGTGTATTGCCGCCACCAACAGGATGGTTTGAAACAATCAACCATTTTTTCTGTTGTTATAAATAAATCCATATGTAATAGTGATACTAACTTAATCCACCCTAATAAAAATAGTACATTGCCAAAACAAACAAACCAAAACATGAATAAACAACTCAACTTTTCTGTTAAACATAAATAAAACATCTGATCCCTGCACGGGCTCAAAGGAACCCTGGGAGGGCGGATCTTCCGTCGCCAGTACTCCTCCTTGCAAATCTACAGAAGTAAAATCCTTCAGTCCCAAAAACTTTTCTACCGCAGCCACAATAATGTCCAGATTCTTTGATTTCTTTGAGACTTGTGCTGTACGGTTTACAACTGTGGCAATGAGTTTTTTTTTTGTTTTGCCTCCGCATAGGAGAGTCTGTTAACAGCCCTAACCTTTGCACCTTTATTTCCTTAACCCTTACTGGTCAGTCCATGAACTCAGGATCATGATCCCCACCACAATTGCAACACCTTCGTCCTTCTACACATTGTTCTTCATTATATTCCGTTCGTCTACACACACTTGCAACATGACCAAATCCTTTACAATTTGTACACTGCAGTGGTTTGGGAACGAAGGCTCTCACTGCATATTTTACATATACAAGCTTCACGTGTAGCTATTTGTTCATCAAAAAACAATACCGACAGACTTTCCTCTTTTTTTTCCCCCATTCACCCAACGGTTCAGACGCCGGGCACCAACCACAGCAGGCATTATCTTCATTGACTCAACCTGAACATCCATCATTACCCCCAAGATCACTCCTTTAACGGGTGCTCTACTCCGAAGTTCAAAACACAACACTTCTGTTGTCCGGATTCTTTTATGGCCTATTGCAATCTTCCTCTGCTCATTAGAAACACATTTAATCAAAATAAGACCACTCCTGGTCAATCTGACATACTCTACTTTACCAATTGCATACTTCACCATTTTCTAAACTTCAAAAGGGTTTCCCACATATGCATCCGTGCTTAAAACACATCCCAACAAGAAGCGATTCATTATCATTTACACACGTTTCATTCACTTCAATCTTAGACAATTTTATTTTTGTTCCAGTTTCCCACACTATTTTAGCCCATTAAGAACATGAGTCTTCGCCACATTTACTCGACTTGCTGCTTAAATCTATCTCCACACCCATTTCCGTCTCCTCCGTGATGAGCTTTGACAGGGGAACACCAGAAAGTTGATTTCTAAATCTAACATCTGGGATTTTTCTATTTTTTTTCTTCTACCGGTTGTCTGCATGGTTGGTCCTTTTGTAGGTAGGACTTACAGGCTATACCCACAGGAAAGTATTATTAACACAACTTTTCAAAGCACTGGTAGTGCGTTCAGATAACTATCACCTAAAGCATGCACACATGATGTAAATACTTGCACGCAAGGCATGCATACTTGCCAAACATGTACACTACCGTACAAAAGTTTGAGGTCACTTAGAAATGTCCTTGTTTTTTAAAGAAAGGCACATTTTTTTTGTCCGTTTTAAAATAACATCAAATTGATCCGAAATACAGTGTAGACATTGTCAATGTTGTAAATGACTATTGTAGCTGGAAACTGTTGATTTTTAATGGAATATCTACATAGGCTTACAGAGGCCCATTATCAACAACCATCACTCCTGTGTTCCAATGGCACGTTGTGTTAGCTAATCCAAGTTAATCATTTTAAAAGGCTAATTGATCATTAGAAAAGCCTCTGTACACCTATGTAGATATTCCATAAAAAATCTGCAATTTCTAGCTACAATAGTCATTTACAACATTAAAAATGTCTACACAGTATTTCTGATCAATTTGATGTTATTTTAATGGACAAAAAATGTGATTTTCTTTAAAAAACAAGGACATTTCTAAGTGACCCCAAACCTTGGAACGGTAGTGTATGTTTACATGGTTTTATGCCTGCTTCAGGTGATATAATTCTGAACGCAATTCAGTGCTTTGAAAAGTTGGTCTAATAATACTTTCCTGGGGATATATTGGCTAAAAGGACCAACCACACAGACAACCAGTAGAAAAAACAAAGTTAAATATATTGAACATTTCGGCTTATAAAGGACCTGAGCGGACCATTTCCAGAATCAAACACTCTGGGGTAAAAAAAAAAAAAACTCTGACAAAGGCCTTGAGGCCGATTTTATGTAAAGCTTAATAAAGAACAGTGACACTAGCAAGGGCAGTGGGCGTGGCTTCTATTTTCTCATGTTATTTAATTGTTACCATGCAACTGCAACAAAGATAGCTCAACTGTGCAAGTGCCTTTTTGAATTCAGAATCAAACACTGAAAAATCCCATAAGGCACCGTCTGGTTCCCATTCAATGATGAGCTTATCTAGTGAAAGTTTAACCAAAGATATTTGTAACTAACCCTTCTATCAGTGTCTCAACTGCTATTCATGTACTCATTGTGCTGTTTAGTGATGCCTTTAAATTAATATCAGGGAAGGACTCCTTTTGATCCATACTGTTGTATGTTGAAGTTTAGGCGAGTTTACTTTCATGATGGAGATGAGCTACAACACAGAGATCCTTTTATTTACATGTAATTCTATGAGCTACAAGATCAGTGGACTGGAATTCATTAATGCAGACTAATGCTGTGACTGACCTATAGCCCACACTCCACTTGAACGAAAGCCAGTCTTCGAAATCTACTCTCCTTGCACTTGAGTCTTACACTCACTTGTTTCTCTGTCATGTTAGATAAGTTGATTGATGTGTGCCTTGGGCAATGGCAGTTCAACTAATAACATCCCTGAAACAGGTGCCACCTTAGGGGTCAGTAGAAGCACATGATCCTCGTACCACCCTCACAGATAACGGACCACAGTAGGGGTGGGTCGCTTTATGTCCCCTGCATACTCTTGTCAAAAATAGGATTTCGATACTGGGCCAACACAAGGGTATTAAAATGTAATTGTAGGCCTACAACACTTAGATTAGGCGAATACATAATGTAGAGGATAAACCCCCAGTATACATAATCATGCAATTGATTTGCTCTTTGACCCCAACCATGACTGGAGTAATTATTTGATCCATCACTTGCTGTAACAACTCATCTAATATACTCTTCTGTCTTGTAGGCCTAAATCTGCCTCAACTGATTTAGAAATAATAGCCTACTTAGATCTGTACTACACTGAACAAAAATATAAACGCAACATGTAAAGTGCTGGTCCCATGTTTCATGAGCTGAAATAATGAACCCAGAAATGTTTCATTTGCACAAAAAGCTTATTTCTCTCATTGTGTGCACATTTGTTTAGATCCATTGTAGTGAGCATGTTATCCCTTGTGAAGATAATCCTTCCACATGACAAAAAAAAGCTGATTAAACAGCACGATCATTACACCGGTGTACCTTGTGCTGGGGATAATAAAAGGCCGTTCTAAAATGTGCAGTTTTGTCACACAACACAATGCCACAGATGTCTCAAGTTGAGGGAGTGTGCATTCGGAATGCTGACTGCAGGAATGTACACCAGAGCTGTTGCCAGAGAATTTCATGTTAAGTTCTCTACCATAAGCCGCCTCCAATGTCGTTTTAGAATTTGTCAGTATGTCAAACTGGCCTAACAACTGCATACCATGTGTAACCATGCCAGCCAGGACCTCCACATCCAGCTTCTTCACCTGTGGTACCGTCTGAGACCAGCCACCACTCTGATTGGCTGGGCCTGGCTCCCCAGTGGGTTGGCCTGGCTCCCAAGTGGGTGGGCCACCCATGTGAAATCCATAGATTAGGGCATAATGAATTTATTTCAATTGTCTGATTTCATTATATGAACTGTAACTCAGCAAAATCTTTGAAATTGTTGCATTTTATATATTTTTTCAGGGATATTAAAAACATTCACATTTTCTCTCAACATGAATCTAAATTGTACCTTTTTCCACCTCCAGGGTCAGAAACACCCCTTCACTGAGGTCATCAAAGCCAACATTGGAGATTCACATGCCATGGGGCAGAAGCCAATCACCTTTCTCCGTCAGGTGAGGGGCAGGGATGGGTCAGGAAATGTGTGCTCTTGCATCACATGTCCTACCACCATAACCACCACAATGTCAAATAGACTTCTAATTCCATCATCAGCCTCTCTTAACTGGACTGTTAATTCAGTGATCTTGCTAAAGAAATATTCTGGCAGGACATCTGTCTGTTTATTCTGAGTCACTAAATCAGTCATCCTTGGCTGGGCGTCAGTTTGGCTGAGGCTGCACGTGTACTGTTTTGTTTAGGCTGCTATTTGCACTCTGAAACATTAGAGGAACGTCCTCAGCTCATGGAGAGGTTGGAAAGGGGACACCCTTTCATTAATACATTCTCTGAACAGCAGAACAAAATGTGTTATTTCTCTTTTCCTGGTATTCTAGAAGAAATGCCTCTAAAATAAAACATTAAGCATATTCTTACTCTACTTACTGTTATCTGGGCATGAGAACAGACTCTGAGCACAGAGTATGAGATTTTCTGTCGGTCTCTTCTAGTGAAAGTACACATTTCAGAGATGGGGCTACATTCTGTCCAGTTCTGTGCTCCACATTGTCATAACAATCGCCTAGGGCTGGGCAATATCGGATTAATTGGAATTTATTTTTTTGCGTGATCTTCCAAATGCCTAAATTGAAGGAATCAAGTAATTTTTGTATTTTATTTTTTACCAGCGTTTATGTACGCTTGTTCTCATGTTGTCTTTTTGGTCTCGTCTCCTTCTGTTCTGTGTGCAATGACTTGTAGGCTGTGCACCTTCCAATGTACACACATACCAAGCCCCCCCCCCCCCCCCCCCCCCCTCCACTCACAACAACAAAGCTGAGAGCTCACTTCTTCCTCCCTGACAAGCGGATTCAACTCGCTATTTGCATTTGATGGTTTGGGCCAACATAATTAATCAAATCAAATAAAAAAATGTCACGTGCCGAATACAAGAGGCGTAGACCTTACTGTGAAATGCTTTACTTACGAGCCTTTAACCAACAATTCAGAGTTAAAGTAAGGAAACTAAAGGGCGGGAAAAACAGAGACATTATTTTACTGGAATAGAGAAGGTAACCTTTTTGATAAAGATACCCTTTTTATGTCTCCACTCTTCAGATTGCGCACAGAGCAGGCACTACTAAAACAAGATGATCAATTAACATTGATTCTGGAAAATGAATGCTCGATTTGTCACCCTCGACATTGCGGTACAACGTACCTCTAGAAGCATTTTAGCCTCCGACTGTTAAACTAGATGTCTAGTCTGTCTTTTATAAATGTGAAATATGCATGAAACTAAATTCTATAAGGAATTGGCAACTCGTTCTCATCCTGAGAAATAAGGTAGGCCACTTGATTTCAACATCTGAACAAAGTGGACAGGCTATCGTGTTGTTCAAACAGTTGGAAACTGACTGAAGGGTGTGTTCATAACAGTTCAACTGTTCTACCTTGTTAGCAAGCAAATAGCTCTAAGTTGGTTAAACGTATAAATAGTAGCTGGCTACTCAATAGCATGTGGGTTTGTGCTTGACACTGTTTGAAACCTGTGTTAGTTTTCTATAATTCCCGCTACAAGTAGTTAATATTTTTAATTTAACCGCCCCCATCATACTTTATATATACATTTTACATACATGGTACTTTTATATACAGCAATTACATAACAATAATGCATGACCAAATATAAGCTCTTTAATCCCACCCCTGCCCATTCCACCTATCACCGTTGACCACCCTTGTTTGGGTTCCATGTGCCATATATTTTTTTAATTATGCTGTGATGTTTTACATGAATTTTGAACCTTTCTAATCGCATAGTACCTACAGATAGTGAGCTAAAGATGAAAACCTTTCCTACTAGTATAATTATATTATTGATTGATTGACTATGGCTTTCCAAATCGCCCAATTTGTAAGGTTACTTCTAAGTGAATGTTGTAATTTAACCATTCCTGAACCTGTGACCAGAAACAAGCTACATGGTGGCAATGCCAGAATAAATTGTCTAGTGATTCTGTCTCTTCGCAGCAAAATCTACAGAGTTATGTTTATTGTATGCCCCATACAGTGAATTCAGAAAGTATTCAGACCCCTTGACTTTTTCCACATTTTGTTACGTTACAGCCTTCTAAAATTAATTAAAAAAAAACAAATCCTCAATATACACACAATACCCTATAATGACAAAGCGAAAACAGGTTTTTAGAAATGTTAGCTAATTTATACCAACAACAAAAATAAAATCCTGTTTCCATTGATCATCCTTGATGTTTCTACAACTTGATTGGAGTCCCCCGTGGTAAATTCAATTGATTTGACATGATTTGGAAAGGCGCACACACCTTTCTATATAAGGTCCTATAGTTGACAGTGCATGTCGGAGCAAAAACCAAGCCATGAGGTCGAAGGAATTGTCCGTAGAGCTCCGAGACAGGATTGTGTCGAGGCACAGATCTGGGGAAGGGTACCAAAAAATATCTGCAGCATTGAAGGTCTCCAAGAATACAGTGGCCTCTATTTATTTCTTAAATGGAAGAAGTTTGGAACCAGCCAAACTGAGCAATCGGGTGAGAAGTGCCTTGGTCAGGTAGGTGACCAAGAACACGATGGTCACGCTGACAAAGTTCCAGAGTTCCTCTGTGGAGATGGAAGAACCTTCCAGAAGGACAACGATCTCTGCAGCACTCCACCAATCAGGCCTTTATGGTAGAGTGACCAGACGGAAGCCACCACTCAGTAAAAGGCACATGACAGCCCGCTTGGAGGTTGCCAAAAGGCACTCAGACCATGAGAAACAAGATACTCTGGTCTGATGAAACCAAGATTGAACTCCTTGGCCTGAATGCCAAGCGTTGTTTTTTAGCGGCATGGACTGGGAGACTAGTAAGGATTGAGGGAAAGATGAACGGAGCCAAGTACAGAGAGATCCTTGATGAAAACCTGCTCCAGAGCACTCAGGACCTCTGATACCCCTTTTCCAAAGCGGCACCAACTCTTTGCTGGACTAGAACCGTTCTTTTACCACGTCATGCTTACGTCGGGGGCTGGGGGCGGGGTTTTTGTGACCAACAACACGACGGGAAAGGTTGTGACCGCCATTGCTAAAAACACAGCGCTAGTATAAAGATAGTACAACGATTGAAGAAAGATGGATTCGCAAAGCCAGGAGAAACATTTGCAGAAAGACGATGTCGTCCGCCACTGTAATTGTTATGCTTGAAGTTGGCGCATTTATCTGTAAATATAACTGTATATTTACCTGTACAGCTAATTTAACCATGCAAAATATTCACTTACCTGTTCATTTAGCCAGTCTGTCTATTAAGTAAACTATTATTACCCTCGCTCATATCATATGCATTTTTTGCTATTGAAGTATTTCTCTGCCATCGACCTGTATAGTATAGTTAACCATCCAACATCCACCAATGTATAGTGTACATATTCAGCCAACCACCCATACTATGCAGTCTTTTTATAGCTTTTTTTTACACTCCAGACTTCTTGTATTTCTATACTTTTTCATACTGACGCTCTATGTATCGTGTATCTGTCTTTTGTGTACTTTCGTTGTGGCATTTTGCACCTGCCCTGTGTTTTGTTGTTGTAGCTGCTTGACAAAGAAATTTCCCCCTCGGCGATCAATAAAGTACCTATCTATCTATCAAGCGTTTCTGGGAAAGCTAAGACGTATGGCGACGTACACAGTGACGTAACGACGTCGTTCGCTGGGCGCTCTAGTCAGTGAAAAAAACACAGGTTTTGAGAAGGTTCGCAAGTTGAACCAACTTTGAACCAGCACCAGTTCCGAACCAGTTCTTTTTTTTGGTGGAAACGAAGTATGACTGGGGCAAAGGTTCACCTTCCAACAGGACAACGACCCTAAGCACACATCCAAGACAACGCAGGAGTGGCTTCGGGACAAGTCTCTGAATATTGTTGTCTCTACCTTCTTGCCCTTTGTGCTGTTGTCTGTGCCCAATAATGTTTGTACCCTGTTTTGTGCTGCTACCATGTTGTTGCTACAAACCTGTGTTGTCATGTGTTGCTGCCATGCTGTGTTGTCTTAGGTCTCTCTTTATGTAGTGATGTGTGTGTTGTCCTTTATTTTTATTTAATTTATTCTTAATCCCAGCCCCCGTCCCCGCAGGAGGCCTTTTTGCCTTTTGGTAGGCCGTCATTTTAAATAAACATTTGTTCTTAACTGACTTGCTTAGTTAAATAAAATAGAGAGAAGAGTTTTAGGGAATATCCAGGTGCAGCTCACTTCAGATCTGCCATTATCAGTAATATAACTTGAACTATTAGGCTAGCTTTACCAGGCCTGTTTTTTTTTTTTTTTATATATATTGTTGAAGTACCGGTATGTGAAGTTTTATATAGCCTAGTTTGAGTAGTTATGTAAAGCCTAACTCTGCACCCCTTACTTTGTCTCTAATAAACTTGCATTGTCAGGTGGCTTGAAAGTAAATCTGTCAGTTGCTGATGACATTGCGTGCAGACCAGTGTGACCATGGAACTCTGTTGTAAAACTTTCCATGTGATTTCAGTAGCTTGCAAGGCAAGCTTTGTTGATGCCAGTCAATGCCACTGCTATGTCACTGTCCAAGGTGACTTGTGTCCCTGGCCCCAGTCCCCAATATTTACTGCTATGGAACGATAGAACCTGTGTGCTAATGTCATGCTGCAAACATACCCTCCACCACCTGACAACTTCACTACAAACAAACATAGAACAGATTGTGTAAATGACTTGTGGCTGCTTACTTCATGTCATTGCTTATATGGCAAACATTTTGTTAGCTAGCTAACCAACAACTGTAACAATATATTTGAGACAACAAGGGCTCGTTGTGCTATTAATTTGTTTTCAATAAATATTGGAGACTAAATATATACTGAACAAAAAATATAAACCCAAATCAGATTTTACTGATTTTTACAGTTCATATAAGGAAATCAGTCAATTGGAATCAATTAATTAAGCCCTAAATGATGGATTTCACATGACTGGGAATACAGATATGCATCTGTTGGTCACAGATACCTAAAACAAAAGATATAGGGGCGTGGCTCAGAACCAGTCATTATCTTGGCAAAGGATAAATAATCACTAAAGGGGATGTATGCATTTGTTCACAAAATGTGAGAGAAATAAGCTTTTTGTGCTTTTCTGGGATCTTTTATTTCAGCTCATGAAACAACACTTTACATGTTGCGTTTATATTTTTGTTCAGTGTAGTTTACATGTTGTCAACATCTAAGTCAACCGCGTCTGTTTTGACCAATAGTTGCTAAACAACCAACCCGCCTATGTACTTCATATTGGTCAAATGGAAGGCCATTTTTAAGTTGCTTATTTTTTAAACCCACGAGTCCTCGCGACAGAATGAGTCATGTTTAAATGAGTGTTGATTTGCTTTATTAATCAATTAGGAAGTCCAGAAGCCATTCTTGGAGTGAAAGAACACAATGGATCTTCCTCATCCACACATACTAGTCCTTTCATGCAAAAGGCTACTTTCAGGAATCAGAAATTCCATTAGAACTGTACACGATGTACAAGTGCAAACATGATTGTGTGGAAGGAGATAGGTGGTTCACCTGGGATGCTTATATAATGCGATTTACATAATATGTAAAATAAATTTGCAAATTAAATGTGAAGGTGTCTGTGTGTCTTGACGGGGGTGAAGTTAACATTAACACCTCCTGTCTGTATGTTCAGGTGGTGGCTCTCTGCTCATTCCCAGAGCTGTTGGACAGCCCTAGCTTCCCGGAGGATGCCAAACAACGTGCCCGTCGCATCCTACAGGGCTGTGGGGGACAGAGCCTTGGTGTGTACTGTCTGTCTGTGTGCACTGCACTCACATTCCTGTGTTGAAATAAAGCCTAATAATAAAGTTTTAAATGCTGACCAAGTAGGGGCTTTGGCCTCCTGTGCACTGTTGATGGGTTCAGAATTGTCTCACTAACAAAGAACACAATGCTAGGTTAAGCTCTGACTCTGTGGCCTGAAATGCAGATCCTAGCAGTGTTTTGGTTACAACAATTTGCATTGGAAACATTCTTTCTGTGACCTACATTTTGCTGCAAGATATACCTAATAGTTTATGTAAAACTGCATTGTACGGTGGTGCTAAACTCTTAAATTTATTTCCTGAAACAGAACATGATCTAGAGTTGATATCATATTGTGCGCGTTTTAACTCCAGGGTCGTACAGTGCCAGCCAGGGAGTGGACTGTATTCGGCAGGACATTGCTGTCTACATAGAGCAACGGGATAAGGGCGTGCCTGCCGACTGGGACAATATTTACCTCACCACTGGAGCTAGTGATGGCATTGTGGTGAGTCTTTAGCCCTTTATTATTTAACCCTTTTAAATAATCCTTTTCCAAACGAAAGTGAGTTGGTTGGTATTTGTTTAATCTGAGCTGTCACTGAAAGTATCATGACTTGCCTAGTTAAAGTTTGATCGTTTTCATTTGGGATGCTTTCCTACTAGTTGTTGCTGTTGTGAAACTATATTCTCATCTGACCGTAGAGCATGTTGAAGATGCTGGTGTCTGGCCAGGGCCGGTCCAGGAGTGGTGTGATGATCCCCATCCCTCAGTACCCCCTGTACTCCGCAGCCATCTCTGAGATGGAGGCCGTTCAGATCAACTACTACCTGGACGAGGACAACTGCTGGGCCCTGGATATCAACGAGCTCCACAGAGCCTACCAGGCTGCCAAGGAGCACTGTCATCCCAGAGTCATCTGCATCATCAACCCAGGCAACCCTACAGGTGGGTCTCACCAGCCAGAACAATGAGATTAGGCTCCTTATGTGTTGTGGCTGTCCAGTGAAAAAGACAACCAATACCAGTATCCAACAGTGGCGGTCAGTGCCGTTGAAGATGAGGGAGGATGATGTTTTAAAATGTCTATTACATCATATTGGATGACTGTCATTCATATTCCATTCACCCAGTTCAATGTAACAGCGCTAGGTTTAGGATACTACATGATACTCAAATTTTCCCTATACCCATCATGAGGTTGCTACAACCTAGCCTATGAATGAAAGTTTACAACGTAGGTGCACACAGGTTGAAAGAGAAATTGGAGGTGACACATGGACAGACTGTGACACATTCAATAACGCCTTGCACGCTCTTGCCTGCATCTAGCTGATATAGGGTGTAATCATTAGTCCATTGCAAACAAGAGTTTCTAATGGTCGAATTCAGGTATGTTTATCCATGTTTTGTTCCGTTTTAAGAAACGTTTTTCAACAGAATTGGCGGAATGACTACACCCCTGATCATGCGTAAACACAGTTCACATTCATAACAGCCAAGTTGTATTCCTTCAAGCATCTATGCACTCCCCTCCTCATCTTTTCCCTTCGTCGCATGTGGACGGGGCTGAGAACCATGAGCCTCCTAGGTTTAGTATTGAAGTCAATGTACCCAGAGGAGGACAGAAGCTAGCTGTCCTCCGGCTACACCATGGTGATACCCTATAGAGTGCTGTTGAAACTACTGTAGACCTTCATTGGAAAATAGTAGGTTTTAATCAATTATTTGGTGACGTTATATTAGTATAGTTATCTAAAAATAATAACACCACACGCAAGACCAGAATCCACCACACGCAAGACCAGAATCCACCACACGCAAGACCAGAATCCACCACACGCAAGACCAGAATCCACCACACGCAAGACCAGAATCCACCACACGCAAGACCCGTATCCACCACACGCAAGACCCGTATCCACCACACGCAAGACCCGTATCCACCACACGCAAGACCAGAATCCACCACACGCAAGACCAGAATCCACCACACGCAAGACCCGTATCCACCACACGCAAGACCCGTATCCACCACACGCAAGACCCGTATCCACCACACGCAAGACCCGTATCCACCACACGCAAGACCCGTATCCACCACATCCAAGCATGAGCATTTCAAGTCTCCATGATGTTGTAGGCAAGATGTGTTTATAATGAAGGGAGCTGTGTGCTTTTTCCTGACTGGCTCTCCTCTTTCTCACTCAAACACCCACATTAACAGCCACACAATCAAAACCCAAGCTAACTTCACTAACAACTAACAACGGGCTCCTGTGCACCAGTGTGTCACAGTTCTCCCTCGCTGTGTACCATGTGAGACACGTCCGCCGTTTGTGAAGCAATACTGTGGTCCTCTGGTTTCCAGCAGCCTCCATAATACAGTACATTCTGTCTTTGAGGTCATAGTGTCCCCTGTACAGATGGAAGGCCCATGTAGAGTTGCCCATGTTCTCAATTTCAGCACCTGTGGTGACCGCTCTCCCTCCCTCCTTTCTTTCTCTCTGGCAATATTCAGGTCAAGTGCAGAGTAAGAAGTGCATCGAGGAAGTCCTCCACTTTGCCTACGAGGAGAATCTGTTTGTCATGTCCGATGAGGTAATTGTTTGCTGTTTCCAGCTACCAAGGTGTATTGATCTGAATCGATACTGTCTATTTCTCTACTTTTCCAGTCCTATGAGAAGTATCATTGATGTAATCCTCCTATGGGTGTGTCCCAGGTGTATCAGGATAACGTGTACTCCCCAGACTGTCAGTTCCACTCCTTTAAGAAGGTGCTCTATGAGATGGGCCCAGAGTACTTCAACACTGTCGAGCTGGCCTCATTTCACTCCACCTCCAAAGGCTACTCTGGAGAGTGAGTATTGATATCCCTGTGCCCCTCGCACGGGTCACTATTTCCCCAAAGTACCCTTAAAACACCACACACTGTCTGTGCTCACTCTGAATTCTCTGTCTGACCCCCATATGTAGTCAATGATGTACATTACACTTTCCTATGTATCCATAACAGGCTGTCCAGCTATTATAGCCCATTAGTCTTATGTATTTGATCTACAAGAACATTCTGGAAAATGTTTGCCTTTGCGTAAGTACGACATGTTGCCCTGGGAGACAGGTCCTGTGCTTTAGCCAACTCTTCTGATTTGCGTTTTCATGCTTGTTTAAACATCAGCCGAGTTGGCTAAATCACATCACAGGCTACCAGGCCCAGAAAAAATGATGCCCTTGGAATGCAGGCTGACTGGCTCATCGTATTGTCCTTACCATGGTTGATTTGATCTAGGATGAACTCGTTTGGTTCTATTGTGTGTGACTGTGTACCCAACACTAACGCTCCCCTCTCCACTGTCCTCCTCCCCTACAGGTGTGGGTTTAGAGGGGGCTATATGGAGGTTCTCAACCTCGACCTGGAGGTCAAAGCACAGCTGGTGAAGTTGCTCTCTGTTAGACTGTGTCCCCCTGTCTCTGGACAGGCTGCCATGGATGTCATCGCCAATCCTCCTCTGTCACACGAACCCTCCTATCTCCAGTTCCACAAGGTCTGTCACTCAATGTTCAGAGGGGGGGGTGGGACAATACTCTTAAGGTTAATTTGTTAGTGTTCAGTTTTGATTGTCATCCAAGACCCATGTCTGACCTCTGTGTTGTGTATGCGTGTTTTCTTTCAGGAGAAGAGTGCTGTGCTCGGAGCTCTGGCTGAGAAGGCCCAGATCACTGAGCAGCTCCTCAACACGGTGCCTGGGATCAAATGTAACCCTGTGCAGGGAGCCATGTACGCCTTCCCACGCGTCTTCATCCCCCCACGAGCTGTGGAAGAAGCCAAGGTATGTCCACCTAACACCCATCTATAAAGCTACTGCTGAAATGTGATTCCTTTCTACACCAATTTGTCCATTAGGGAATGTCACTTCTCAACTCGGAGAACTCAACTCATGCATAAAACTTGCATTGTGTAGGTACTGTGCAGCTGACTACAAATTGGCATCGACATATAATTATATGCCTCCACACCCGAAACTAGGAACAACAGGTTTGTAACTCTGACTCTCTTCTGCAGTCCCTGGGAATGCCTCCTGACATGATGTACTGTCTGAGACTGCTTGAGGAGACTGGCATCTGCCTCGTCCCAGGCAGTGGCTTCGGCCAGAGGGAAGGGACCTATCACTTCAGGTAACTGCTCAGCTCATGGAAACATTGCTGACCGCCATACGTTTACAGAGACGGAAGAATTTAGAGAAGCCTTTCAGAAAGATGTGTTTTGGCTGAGTCACCAGTTGGGATTCAAATCAGATAGGGACAGTAGCGTTGTAACCTAACCATTACAGTGCCACATCTACCAGGCTCAAATTGGTCAGGCACTGACATCTCGCTTGCTTAAGTAAACTAAAAAGATTTAACTGAGCTGGAAATTGTAAAAATTACCCTACCTTGAGAGAAGCTAACTGAATAGCTGGCCTCCTTTCATTCCAGCTCTATTTTTATAACTTACAGACGCTGTGTTTACTCTGCATTGATCTCTTCCTTCTTTTGCCCGCTGAGTAATCTCTCGTGGACAGATTCACGTGTAACAACATTCGCAAGAATTTAACTTGTGGTTTACCTGAGATTACCTGCTAAGTTGTTTTGCATATGATTTCCCCCTAGAATGACCATTCTGCCCACGACAGAGAAGCTGAAGGTGCTCCTGGAGAAGCTCCGGGATTTCCATATCAAGTTTCTGAAGGAGTACGCGTCATTGGAGGAACCAAAGAGATGAGAGCACAGAGGATGACGCACCAGAACAGTTCAGAAAATCCTAGTTTGAGAATATTTAATACACTAACAAAGACAGCATTTTACAGAGGTGTCTGCTAATGTAAAGTAAAAAAGTAACCCCTTTTCCTCTAATAGTGTTACCTATGATTGCTTGAAGTTTTATCTGATTTTAGGAACAGTGCTTGTGTTTGAGAGACATTGTGCCATTGTCAGACAATGTAATGTGTGGGAGAAACGAGGCCGTCTGTACAGAGACGTTGAAAGGGCTATCTGCATTTGTTACATACATTTTAGGACTTGTGAATTAAATTGTAAATCGATGTACCCATTTGATTTTTGAAGAATACAACTGAACCCAACATAATATTTGTAAATGTAAACCAACACTATATAGCCTTAACATGGTTAAAACTGTAATGTTGATAGCATGGATGATCAGTCCTTGCATCCATAGCTCTGGCTATGAATTTGGTTACAATTCTCAAGTACCATCCCTCAGATCTTTATTGAAACGGGCAGGGAGGACGTTTTATGGTAACAACTGCTGATTGCCCCTTTAACACTAAAGCAACGTACATTGTGGTTTATGAAAAGCTGTTCAATTTATATAAGATGCACTGGGGAATGGGACACAATGTTCGTGTAGAATTATTTTTCCCCGAGCACTCGATTTAGTTTTTGAGCCTGGGAGGTTATTTACACGGTTGTATTTTCTATCTCTCTTAAGGCTTTTGTGTGTCCTTAGAGGCATTCCGTGTTAGAGATCTACACAATGGGGCACTGTAAGTGCAAATATGATCTTAGAACCAGCTGTACCTTTCCATGTGCCAAATGGAACTGGAAAACAAAGCGGTTGTTTATATAGGTCATGGACTCCGGACAATGATGAGTACTGCTACATCAGCTATTTCTAGTCTGAAAAACACCAGGGAAGGATTCTCTTAACCATTTATAACATAACATCCTATCAGTCCAAGTCATAAAGCCTTGAGCATGCACTGCTCCCTGTTGGGCACAAGTTTACCCATACAGCACCTGTCTAGCAGACACTTATCTGAGGTGTCAGATGCACTTGGAGAGGGTTTTTGGGGGTGGGGTGAATGTCTGTACTCTCGGGTGCCTAGTTAAAGAAATAATTGCAATTATTTGTGCTACTCCTAAATGAGTTAAAAGGTCAAACCAAGGGAAATGTAGGTTCTGGTAATTCTGTATATTGGCATGACCCTGCCCTTTTTAGGCTATTTATTGCAAAAATTGTTTACGCTGTTGACAGTGGATTTAAATATCATTCACATTTGTATCACAACTGAGAATGAGAAAGGGAGCACGGTTACATCTCAGACGATGGTGGGTTGAATGTACTTTAGTGTTTTTGTTTGTAAAATGTTTTTGGGTTCCTTCTGCCCGTATCTTTCTTTCTGCACACTGCAAGACGCAAGAGATGTCATTGTTAAGTGATACACTTTTACAATTAATTAAATTTTTTAGGTTAGAACAAGCGTAGTGACCCACACAAGGCAGTCGAAAAGCTTCAGTTAAACCAATGAATTCAGCCAGCCGATTAACTTTTATTCTCTGATACCATTATCATCTCTGTTTTTGGATGTAGTTTAATGCTGAATGAGGTGTTCAAGCATTAACGTAACCTCGGCAGCCATTCAATGTATGAAACTCTTGACTGACCTCAAAACATGAATTGTTTTGAACCATTTGTCTGCAATGAGGTGCCTTCAATGGCGTCAAGCTGTAATTTACATTGAGTGGCTTTTGAGAATGTCAGCAAATTAATATTTTTTTATCAATAATATGAAATGTTTTAAAAATGCACATTTTCTTCTGTCTGTTTTAATTTGCATGCCTAGTTTGTATTCATCATTCATAATGAGCTGAAAGTTAACTGCAACTGGAAAAGGTTTTGGGTTCAACATCGATGTGCTTATAAATATCAACAGTTTTGAACTGAAACAAGACTGTTAACCCCGTTTTTTTAATTTTGTTTTTTTATATAATTCCAGATTTGCATTTCTTTTATTTCTGTTATGTTTTGTACAATAAATACTTATGAGATCCATTTTGAAAGATGATTCAACATCTTTTTTTTTTTTTTTGTCTGGAACTATGGTTGCACAGGCAGCCCAATACATACATACATATATATTTTGACCAATCAGATCAGCTCTGAAGAAGATCTGATGTGATTGGTCAAAAGACCAATTAGTGGGAAAAAATATCAGAATTGGGCTGCCTGTGTAGATGCATAGATTTATGCACAGATTCAGTTTTATGCAATATGAATTGAATTGAATGATTGTACTTAGGGGAAACTAATGTTTATCCATTTACCTAAACATCAGAAACTACAATGACACAGTTCAAATAAACAGTCTGCCCTCTAGTACAGGAGAACAATTCACTCTCTACCAGTCATTGAATAACTGCATGTCACACTTCCACCAGAGAACATCAGCTTTCCAGTGCTGAACTGTCCATAGATCGTAATCTTGGCCATCTTTTAAATTATTATTAGGTTCACCCACAGGACAAGGATGCACAGTTTTATCCTAGCCCAGCACTAATGGTTAGTGAGTTGAGTTATTAGTGGCCTCAGGTGGATTCTAGGGTCAATTTAAGGTCAATTGACTGGTCAGGAACAGCTGGTGTCCTGAAGGTTATAAATCAGCATTCAGGTGATGCGGAGGCAGGGGAAGAAAGCACGCTGATGAAACCATGGCACCAAGAAGAATAAGGAAAGTCAGCAACCAGGCAGAAGGACACGCAGATAATCAATTTAGCAAGGAGATGCGCCAAAAGCAAGGGGTGCTCTTTATTCAACAGTTCGAGAAAGAAGGTTGTTAATTTGGAGTAGGCCCATCCCTACCGTCCCTTATCTATGTTCCTCAAATTAACTGAATTCACTATGTTCTCCCTTTACAGCACAAGACCGTATAAACGAGATGGAGTCAAAATTGGAGCAGACTCTTGCAACAGTAGATCGGGTTTTCAAAGTGGAATTGATGAAAATGCCACCTGCGCTTCAAAAAACATTGATAATAGATTTAATAAATGGTGCGATTTTAAATTTTATTATAAATATTAGTTGGAATACATGCATGTTTACTTTATTTAGGGTTTCCCCCCTTTCTTTCATAGCGGATGACATTTCAGCCGGTGAAGTCACCATCGCCATAAAGGTAGGACTACACATTGATTATCAGACTGGCTGTACATTGTTTTAATGATGCCTCCTTGTGGATTACTGTAGAAATGTCAGCATCTACATTTCTTTTTTACAGACCGAATCACCCGATCATCAGCCTCTCACTAGGACGCTCAGTAAAAAAGGTCATGGTTTATTTGCTCTAATTTTAAATGCATATAAACTTGTCATTAACGATACATTTGATTATTTCTGTAGTCAAAGTAAGTGAAGGTGCATCGGCTCATAAAAGGAAGACTACAACAGAACCATCGAAGGTAGCTAGAAATTCAAATGGCTTTATTGGCATGGGAAACATGTTTACATTGCCAAATCACGTGAAATGGATACACGAACGTTAAATAATCAAATGAACAGTAAACACTATTCAAGATTCAAAGGATTACTTTTCAAATGTCATGTATAGTGTTGTAATGATGTGCACATGAAGTACAAAAGGGAAAATAAACATTATTATTTTAATCACTGGTTGCCCTTTCACAGGTCACAAATATTGCTGCTGTGATGGTACACTGGCATTTCAATTTATATTTTTCAAAATTGGGTTTGTTCTTTGTGGGTCTGTGTAATCTGAGGGAAGTGTCTTTCCTTAATTTTGGTTCAGTCCCAGTGGTCAGGTATTCTCTGTTTAGGTCCAAAACACATTCCAGTAGGCTCTTTTTCTGGGGGGGGGGTTAAGTCTTTCTGATGTGTCAAGTAATTATCTTTTTTTGTTTTCTCATGATTTGGTTGGGTCTAATTGTGTGGTTGTATTTGTTATGGATCAGCTTGCTTGGGGGACTCTACTCTAGGTTAATCTCTCTGTAGGTGATGTTTTTATGGAAGGTTTGTGAATTACTTCCTTTAAAGTAGTTGTAGAATTAATGTATCTTTTTGTATTTTGATAATTAGTGGGTATTGGCTTAATTCTGCTCTGCATGCATACCCATGGTACACCCATGTTTTTGCAGAATTCTGCATGCAGACTCAATTTGGTGTTTTTATAACTGATTTCAAGTTTTTAGCCAGATACTAATTTGATGCTGAATCTTGTTCCTTTTGGTGTAGAAGGCGCTTCCTGCCTTGTCTCAGATTGGTCAAAGTGTTGTGGAAGTTACCTGTGGTGCTGATGTAGGGATAGTTCAGCTCTCACTTTATTTGCATGGCATTAGGCCAATGTGTGATTAGGAACAGACTGGGCATTTCCCCTCAAATGTACTAAATTGTTTTTTTGTTTTTTTTCTAAAGGGTTCCAAGAAAGCTAGATCACTTGCCAATAGCTCAAGCATGGGAAGCCTACGGTAACTTTCCCTATATATTCATCAGTCCTGGCGAGCAACCGGGTGCTGGCCGTTTTTGTTCCAGTCCACCACTCAAACACCCGATTGAACTAATTCAATAGTGTTGGCTGCAGCGCCCTCTTCTGGTTGATTCTGCTAGTTTGTTCTTGCAGGTGTGCCACATCCACAAATACAAAAAGAACCAAAACTCGTCTTGCCAAAATCAGTGATCCGTCTCCATTGACTGGAACGAAACACAGGTTTGTCTATCCTTCATGGAAAAATAGATTGCAGTTATTCTATAATTACTGGGTCCAAAATTCCAGTTGCATCGACTGCAGTTACGACACTTTCAAAACTATCTTAAGGGATGCCTGAGTTGATCAAATTAATTCTGTCCTAAATTCTCATTTCTAGATCTGTTTTGCGTTCAGCCAGTGATGACCACCTGTATTGCTCAATGTCTGGATTGTCTCCACATGTAACGATCTCTACATCCCATGGAGAGGTAACTTTTCATATTGAGGTTGTTGGGCTTTACGTTATTTAAAGCAGTCTAAACTAGTCACACATTTTCTCCCAAGACATTGTGCCTCTCGGATGATACTGTTGAAGATGTTGACATCGGGTTACTGGATGACATGGCTGTTCTTCAGATGCAGAAGTTGATGGTAAAATGTATTCTGTGAATTTCTCATTTTGAAATGGAACAATTTATCCCATATTCTGACTAATCTTTCTCATTTAGAAACTGATGGACTACCTTTTCAACAAAGTCAAAGCGAATCAGCCTATGAACGAGAATGTGCAATGATACCAAGACATCTAATGTTGACCCACTAATGCCATCTATGCATGTTTTATTTTCAAATTAAAAGTTGTGATTCAATAAAGATTTGTATATTCATGTTTACTGGCTGGTGAGCAATATGTAGCCCCACAAAGTTGGTTGTGAGCATCCTAATGAATGTTTTGGATCGACGATTGTCGAACCTGACAGTTGGCTATATGAACAAATATAATTGTCTTGCAAACAGTGTTTGACTTGAGCAAGAGCTCACCAGGGCTGAGTACTGGCACCTCAAATGTTCTACTGCTTGGGCTCCTGTTCCTCATATAAAATATGAAGGCTAAGGTATTGTGGCGCTCCTGCACCAAATATAAACTGTGGCACCCAAAATGAGTACTGGCACATATCATTGCAAGTCGAGCGCTGCTTAAAAATAAGTAATTGTTCCTGAATTCCTCACTTTGTGAAAACCTTTGCTGGATAAAACTGCTGGGTGATAATCAATCACTAATTTTCTGATCCTAATGACAGGACCAATGTTTATACAATTTAAGGCTGTGGCTAGATAGGTACTTTATTGATCCCCGAGGGGCAAATTTCTTAAACATACACTCTGAACCAGTCCCACTAATAACATGCTGCAGGTCAAACTACAAGGATGCAGAATCACATTTTATGTTGTGTAAGCAGGGGAGAAGTCGAATAAAAGAAATCTGACAGTTTTGGGTTACTATGGGGAAATGTTTTATTTTTGGTGCTAGCAAATTAGCTATGTACATTAACTCTGTTTTTAACAATTCCTGACATTTTAATCTAGTACAAATTCCCTGTCTTAGGTCAGTTAGGATCACATTTTTTTAAAGAATGTGCAATGTCAGATTTATTTCAGCTTTTATTTCTTTCATCACATTCCCAGTGGATCAGAAGTTTACATACACTCAATTAGTATTTGGTAGCATTGCCTTTAAATTGTTCAACTTGGTTCAAACGTTTCAGGTAGCCTTCCACAAGCTTCCCACAATAAGTTGGGTGAATTTTGGCCCATTCCTCCTGACAGAACTGTAACTGAGTCAGGTTTGTAGGCCTCCTTGCTCGCACACACTTTTTCAGTTCTGCCCACAAATGTTCTGTAGGATCGAGGTCAGGGCTTTGTGATGGCCACTCCAATACCTTGACTTTGTTGTCCTTAAGCCATTTTGCCACAACTTTGGAAGTATGTTTGGTGTCATTGTCCATTTGGAAGACCCATTTGCAAACAAGCTTTAACTTCCTGACTGCTGTCTTGAGATGTTGCTTCAATATATCCACATAATTTTCCTTCATGATGCCATCTATTTTTTGAAGTGCACCAGCCTCTCCTACAGCAAAGCACCCCCACAACATGATGCTGCCACCCCCGTGCTTCACGGTTGGGATGGTGTTCTTCATCTTGCAAGCATCCCCCTTTTTTCTCCAAACATAACGATGGTCATTATGGCCAAACGGTAAACTTTTTGTTTCATCAGACCAGAGAACATTTTTTCCAAAAGGTACGATCTTTGTCCCCATGTGCAGTTGCAAACCGTAGTCTGGCTTGTTTATGGTGGTTTTGGAGCAGTGGCTTCTTCTTTGCTGAGTGGCCTTTTAGGTTATGTCGATATAGGATTTGTTTTACTGTGGATAGAGATACTTTTGTACTCGTTTCCTCCAGCATCTTCACAAGGTCCTTTGCTGTTCTGGGATTGATTTGCACTTTTCGTACCAAAGTACGTTCATCTCTATGAGACAGAACGCGTCTCCTTCATGAGCGGTATGAAGGGTGTGTGGTCCGATGGTGTTTATACTTGCGTAATATTGTTTGTACAGATGAACGTGGTACCTTCAGGCGTTTGGAAATTGCTCCCAAGGATGAACAATACTTGTGGAGGTCTACAATTGTTTTTCTGAGGTCTTGGCTGATTTATTTTGATTTTCCCATGATGATGAGCAAAGAGGCAGAGTTTGAAGGTAGGCCTTGAAATATATCCACAGGTACACCTCCAATTGACTCAAATTATGTAAATTAGTCTATCAGAGGCTTCTAAAGCCGTGACATAAGTTTCTAGAATTTTCCAAACTGTTTAAAGGCACAGTCAACTTATTGTATGTAAACGTCTGACCCACTGGAATTGTGATATAGTAAATTATAAGTCAAATAATCTGTCTGTAAACAATTGTTGGAAGAATTACTTGTGTCATGCACAAAGTAGATGTCCTAACCGACTTGCAGTTTGTTAACATGAAATCTGTGGAGTGGTTGAAAAATGAGTGCAACAATTTCAAAGATTTCACTGATTTACAGTTCATAAGGAAATCAGTCAATTGAAATAAATAAATTAAATCTATGGATTTCACATGACTGGGAATACAGATATGTATCTGTTGGTCAGATACCTTAAGAAAATAGGGGCAAAGCTCAGAAAATTGACGTTCCGAATGTAACTATGGTTCTACGAATACCTGAAAGACGGATTATATAAAACCGGATCATATAAAACCGTACATCAGACCACGCACAAAAGATTGAGTGAATGAGATATGCGCAGCTGCTTCCTGGTCGTCGCCCTGCACGTTCTCAAGATTTTACAATTTCAACGTCGCATCCTGCCACACCATGGGCTCTGCCATTCTTCCAGTGGCACTGGTGCATTAATCCGAGATTAGTAGTGCTATTCCTCGTGACCTTGATAGTATGAGTCATCCATACTTTCAAACTTACTGACGATCTGAAAGGTATGAAGTACAACTGAAGTTACGAATGTAACTATGGTTCTACAAATACCTGGCAGACCGTCCTGAGGAATAGCACTACTAACGGATTAATGCACCAGTGCCACTGGAAAAATGGCAGAGCCCATGGTGTGGCAGGATGCGACGTTGAAATTGTAAAATCATGGACATTAGACTGGTGGAAATGTATCCTTTGGTCTGGAGTCCAAATTGTTTCCAACCGCTGTGTCTTTGTGAGATGTGGTGTGGGTGAATGGATGATCTCCGCATGTGTATTTCCAACCGTAAAGCATGGAGGAGGAGGTGTTATGGTGTGCTTTGCTGGTGACACTGTCTGTGATTTATTTAGAATTCAAGGCACACTTAACCAGTATGCCTACTACAGCATTCTGCAGCAAAACGCCATCCCATCTGGTTTGGGCTTAGTGGGACTATCATTTGTTTTTCAACAGGACAATGACCCAACACACCTCCAGGCTGTGTAAGGGCTATTCTACCAAGGAGAGTGATGGAGTGCTGCATCAGATGACCTGGCCTCCGCAATCTGACCTCAACCAAATTGAGATGGTTCGGACCACAGAGTGAAGGAAAAGCAGCAAACAAGTGCTCAGCATATGTGTCAACTCCTTGAAGACTGTTGGGAAAGCATTCCAAGTGAAGCTGGTCAAGAGTGTGTAGCTAAAATATATTTTGATTTGTTTAACACTTTTTTGGTTACTATATGATTCCATATGTGTTATTTCATAATGTGATGTCTTCACTATTATTCTACAATGTAAAAAATTGTAAAAATACCCTTGAATGTAGTTGTTCGAAAACTTTTGACCGGTAGTGTAGGTCTGCTGTTACAAACAGTAAAAGCCGCTTTACCACTCTTGGGTAGCAGAATTACTTTGGCCTGACGACAAAGACTTTCCTCTAGGCTCAGGTTAAAGATATGACAGATAGGAGTTGCTATAGAGTCAGCTACCATCCTCAGTAGATTTCCATCTAAGTTGTCAATGCCAGGAGGTTTGTCATTATTGTTCGACAACAAAATATTTTTTCCACCTCTCCCACACTAACTTAACAAAATTCAAACTTGCAATACTTTTCTTTCATTATTTGTTTTTAAATTTATGAATACGATGGCTGACTGTTCATTGTTGGCATTTCCTGCCTAGGTTTGTCCACTTTGACAATTAAGTAATCATTAAAATAATTGGCAACATGAAATGAAATGGTTGTGATGAATAAGCCATCTGATGCGATGAAAGATGGAGTTGAATTAGTCTTTCTGCCTGTAATTTAATTTAAAGTACTCATGTTTTTTTTCTCCATCATTCTGTATATTATTGATCTTGGCTTCATAATACAGTTTATTCTGTTTTTTGTTGAGTTTAGTCACATAATTTCTAAATTTGCAGTAAGTCAGATGTCCAGCCAGATTTATTAGCCCTCCTTTTGCCCCATCTCTTTCATCCATACAGTTGTTCAATTCCTCATCAATCCATGGAGCCTTAACAGTTCTAACAGTCAGTTTCTTAACAGGTGCATGTTTATCAATAATTGGAAGAAGCAATTTCATAAATGTATCAAGTGCAGCATCTGGATGCTCCTTATTAATCACATCAGACCAACAATTATTTTTTTTACATCATCCACATAAAAGTCACAGCTAAATCTTTTGTATGATCTAATACACTATTTAAGGCCCAGCTGTTGGAACTTTGTCTTTCCTGGATATAGCCACTATATTGTGATCACTGCATCCAATAGGTACGGATACAGCTTTAGAACAAAGTTCTACAGTATTAGTAAAAATGTGATCGATACATGTGGATAATCTTGTTCCTGTAGTGTTTGTAAACACCCTGGTAGGATGATTAATAACCTGAACCAGATTAGCTTCCTAATAAGAAGCTTCCTCTTGAGCGGAGACCTTGATGAAAACCAGTCAATATTCAGGTCCCCAAGAAAGTAGACTTCTGTTTACATCACATACACTATCAAGCATTTCACACATATTATTTAGATACTGACTGCTCGCACCTGGTGGCCTAAGCAACACCCCAAAAGAAAAGGCTTTAGATGTGCCAAGTGAACCTGCAACCACAACACTTCAATAACACTTGACAAAAGATCTTCTCTAAGTATTACAGGGATATGGATCAATATATACAGCAACTCCACCCCCATAAGCATGTATGTCTCTTCTATAGATGCTATATCCTTGTATTGCTACAGCTGCATCAAATGAATTATCTAAGTGGGTCTCAGAAATGGCTAATATATGAATGTTATCTGATGCTAGCAGGTTACTGATTTAATTAACCTTATTTCTAGTGGGTCAGAAGTGTACATACACTAAGTTGACTGTGCCTTTAAACAGTTTGGAAAATTCCAGAAAATGATGTCATGGCTTTAGAAGCTTCTGATAGGCTAATTGACATCGTTTGAGTCAATTGGAGGTGTACCTGTGGATGTATTTCAAGGCCTACCTTCAAACTCAGTGCCTCTTTGCTCAGCATCATTTGAAAATCAAAAGAAATCAGCCAAGCGTTCTGTCTCCTAGAGATGAACATACTTTAGTGTGAAAAGTGCAAATCAATCCCAGAACGACAACAAAGGACCTTGTGAAGATGCTGGAGGAAACAGGTACAAAAGTATCTAATTATATCCACAGTAAAACGAGTCCTATATCGACATAACCTGAAAGGCCGCTCAGCAAGGAAGAAGCCACTGCTCAAAAACCGCCATAAAAAAGCCAGACTACGGTTTACAACTGCACATGGGGAAAAAGATCGTACCTTTCGGAGAAATGTCCTCTGACCTGATGAAACAAAAATAGAACTGTTTGGCCATAATGACCATCGTTATGTTTGGAGTTAAAAGGGGGGACGCTTGCAAGCCGAAGAACACCATTCCAACCGTGAAGCACGGGGGTGGCAGCATCATGTTGTGGGGGTGCTTTGCTGCAGGAGGGACTGGTGCACTTCACAAAATAGATGGCATCATGAGGAAGGAAAATTATGTGGATATATTGAAGCAACATCAAGACATCAGTCAGGAAGTTAAAGCTTGGTCGCAAATGGGTCTTCCAAATGGACAATGACACCAAACATACTTCCAAAGTTGTGGCAAAATGGCTTAAGGACAACAAAGTCAAGGTATTGGAGTGGCCATCACAAAGCCCTGACCTCAATCCTATAGAAAATTTGCGGCAGAACTGAAAAAGCGTGTGCGAGCAAAGAGGCCTACAAACCTGACTGTTACATCAGTTCTGTCAGGAGGAATGGGCCAAAATTCACCCAACTTATTGTGGGAAGCTTGTGGAAGGCTACCCGGAACGTTTGACCCAAGTTAAACAACTTAAAGGCAATGCTACCAAATACTAATTGAGTGTATGTAAACTTCTGACCCACTGGGAATGTGATGAAAGAAATAAAAGCTGAAATAAAACATTGACATTTCACATTCTTAAAATAAAGAACTTACTTAAGACAGGGAATTCTTACTAGGATTAAATGTCAGGAACTGAAATATTGTATTTGGCTGTGTATGTAAATTTCTGACTTCAACTGTATATTAATATGGGCTATTTTAAGCCCTTTCCTGTGTAGCTTATCAGATAGACATAATATTAAAAAGTGCAAACAAAGCAAGATAAAAAAAATATACATTCAGCAGTCCATTAATCGGTTGGTGTGTGTAAGTGCGTGTGCTGCGGGGTTGAAGCTACGAACCCATAGGCTTGGCTCTCATCCCTTCCAGGCTTCTGGTAGGGAGGGCAGACAATGAGCCTGTCATAGCAGACGTAAGCAATGTCGCCACGTGCTCTGCCAGCTTTCATGGTTGGGATTCTTTCTTTCCTCTTCTGGTGCACAGCTTCAGGATAGTCCTTGTTGCAGAAGTTCTTGGCTCTTTCCAGAACAGCTACCTTGTCCTTAAACCTCGGGAACTTGACCACTATCGGCCTGGGCATGTCACCTGGGCCGGTGGTGGGTTTTCCAGTCCTGTGGGCGCGCTCCACCTCAATCATCCTGTGGTCCATCTTCAATTTCCCTTACGTTGTCCTCAGACTCCGTCCAGGTCTCATGTGGAGATTCTGCAATTCCGTCCACAACCATGTTGTTCCGCCTTGATTGTCCCTCATTGTTATGATGGATTCACGTACATAACTGTTTCAACTCACCGAGCTGACCCTGGGAGAACTGCAAACTGTTCTTCAGGTCCTGGACATCTCTGGTCAGGTTGTCCATTCTTTTATTAATTGAATCCACCAGTATTTAGACAAAACTATTGTCTTGTTGTAACAACTGCTTGTAGAACTATTTTTGTTTGTTTAAAAATATTCTTCACGTGTGAGACACACCACTGTCCTCAACAGTACTTCCGCCAGCTTTGGTCTTTGTCGTGGTCGCCAGCAACGTAGGTTACGCTGTTACTCCTCGCAGTTCCAGACAGGGCAGGTCACAGGGAAGATACAATCCGCAGTCTCAGCCACAATGGCTAACCGCATCGTGGGTTGTGTTCAAGGCCTCAAGAAAACCCTGCTACCTTTATATGCAGACCAAATAGCTCCTCAGACTAGCCCTTGGTCAGCAGGATCACAGGACAGGGACTAGCAGTCCCAGCAACTGATGCCAACTGCGTTGCAGGATCCAAACTAAAAAAAAAGTTAGCTGACAAAGGATGGAGGCGGTAACTAAGATATTATTTTCCTGACAGATGTAAATAATTTCCCAGACAAGGACAAGACAGAATCACAGACATCCAGTATTGCTGTTTGAGATTTGAAGAACTTTTATTTAAGAACCTAATAAACCTTGTTTTGCAGAAGATATGCTGCTTTTAAATTTTGTTTTTTTGTTCAGCTTCACTCATTAGATTAGATGTTTAATCAGTGCAGGTACCAATGCGGTCTTAACATGCACCAGGGTTGAGGACAGATACAGGTGTTGTTTTCTTTGTATCACACCACTGTAGAAGCGCAGCTGATATAAAGCTCACTGACAATCACTTTCATATTATACACAATGTTGTCTTATGTTTGAATTTTTTTTATATATAGAAAGGAAAACAAAAGTAAAAACCTACAAAAAGAAAAATCAAGCGGTAAAAATAAAGCACAGATACATACAAACCTAAAAAAAAATGATGAGTGTGTCCTGGGTCCTTTCAGGATCTCCCTCCCCTAACTCACACCTCACAGTCCAGAGGCTGAGGCCAAAACTGCATTTTATGGTTAGTTTAAATTAATTATTGTAAATACTATGAAAAAAATGCAAGTTACACACCAAGCAAAGGAGAAATGACCTTTTTCCATCTTATCTGGTGTTGCCACAAGGAGGCTGAGGGATGTGTGATTGGGATGGGGTACAACACATACATTCCCCCCCCCTGCACGAGATGCTACTGGTGGGCACACTGCACTCCAGGGCCGTGGTGGCCTCCCTCATCGTCGGAGCTGTCGTTGTAGGCCTCACGTCGTCCTCCAGACGAGCCCTGGCTGACGTCGTAGTCCTGCAGGTCCACCTCCTCCGCGTCCCCAGACACTATGGGAACCTCGGCACGTGTTGGCAGCAAGTCCTCCAGCTCCTGGAGGTTTACAGAGAGGGTCTCATCATTAGCGAGAACAATGTCATGCCTAGTTGTCTTAAAAATATTGCTCTAAAATACCATTATCAGCATTAGTAATGGTGTTTAAAAGCTGAGGTACCAGAATGGGCAGATTTGTATAACAAGGGCAGTTTTTTTTGTATAACAAAGCTCCATCAAACAATGCTCAACATAACCAGTATGTCTGGGTCAAAATCCTAATCCTGTCAGGAATTACCAAATTGTGTCATTCAATCCCATAATAGAACCGTTACCGTAATGTTCAAGCTTGTGACAGAAATGGCCACAAGAAAGGCTTTTCATAGTCCATCATGACTTACATTAAGTTTATCAGGGCTGATCCAGTTGTTGTCTGGGAACTGCACATCAAATTTAATATACAGGTCTCCTTTTTCAAATGGATTACGGTACTGTGGCATCCCCTCTCCTCGCACAACTCTGACCGAGCCTGTAAAAATACACAATACATTATAGAAACTTTACCTTCAAATACTGCATGGATTAATATTCACATGCTGTCGTCTCATCTTCAATATGTAAAACCATTACAAAGAACAAATTCTTACCTGGCTCAATGACTTTGCCAGCAGCGTACTTGACTACAATCTGTCTGCTGTCTAAGTGTTTCAACGTAAACTGGAATCCACAAAGTGCTTCAACAAGGCCAATCTTATGGGTCATGTGCAGGTCATGGGCCTCTCTTTTGTACGTCTGTTGGCATGAGAAAACAGGTGGAGTGTCAATATTGTAATAGAGGTGGTTTAAGGCCAATTTAAAATGACAAACATTTGATAGAAATTTAACAAATTATACTAGAGATATAATACAGCTGGCCGATGGAACAATAAATAATTAACACAACGTAATAGCCCCAGGAAGCTGTGCATTTACATCCTGTCAGGGTATTGTCTCCACTCCCCATTGACTCCAATGTGCTAGTCTATTCCCCACATGAGAGGCTGGTGCCATCAACATGTGTCTGTTCTCCCATCTTCAGAGTGAGTGAGTGCCAGTCTGGAGGTGACACAATGGAGTGGAAATGCTAGGGCTCCAGGATTAGGAACGGCGTGACTATAATTAATACCAAGTTATGCCAGACATGCTGGGGCTCAGAGGGTGAGAGGTCAGTACTGGAAACAGCATGTTCACATTGGTCTAGCAGCATCGTGCCGTCACTGCAATCTGCTCCCTTTCTCCCGAAGGATCCCAGTCAAGAGTGCCATTCAACATTCTTCAGCTATACTACTCAAGTCCTCATAGACATGTGAGACATAATAGCTGAGTAACAACAAGTTTACACATCAATGTTGCACCTTCAGTAATATGTTTCTGCATTGTAATACTGCCTTTAGTCAACAAGAGATGTAGTCTTAAGGAGTGGGGACCATGGTGTCCAGAGCACAGCAGTTCATCCCTACCTCGTGCTCTTTCTCTTGCAGGACGAGGACAATGTCTCCAGGCTCTACCCCAGGCGCCTGGTCAGCTTCCCCTCCGAAGGTGATCTTCTGCCCATGCTTCATGCCTTTGTCGACATGGACCTCCAGGATTTTTACCTCCTTGCTAACCTTCTTGCCCTCGCACTTTTTACAGCGGTCTTTCTCGCTGATGACCTCACCTGTAGGTATAACAATAGAAGTTTAAGAGCCTAAGGAGAGGGCAAAGCCTTTTCATGCGTATCTGGGTAATACAAGTGTCTGGTTCCTAAACGGTAGGTTGCTTACCTTCTCCATTACAATCGGTACAAACTGACTGCATCTGTTGCACCATCCCAGGAGCCAACTGCCTGATCATGATACGCATACCACGCCCCCTGCAGGCCACACACTTCTGAACGGCGCCAGTCTTGCCACCCTGGCTGTTAGGAAGAAGTTAGAACTTTTAGTCGAACCCGCCAACGAACCTACACGATCAAAATGTATGATGCAATAATGGACAGGCCGAGAAAGCAAGACCTCAACACCACTTGTTCTCTAGAGAAGTAATTCTGAGGGAAAATTGTCACGGACACAAATGGAACTTACCCATTACATGTGCCACAAAGAACATTCTTACTCAGCTGCAGTTTGGTTGTTTTTCCATTGTACAGGTCTTCCAGTGAAACTCTTAAAAACCAATTAGCACAATTAGAGCCAGTAGCGAGGTCATAGAAACCACAGGAAACTTAAACAGTCAGATTAATCAGAATATTAAAAATATATATATTTGATTGTCACTCAAGAGGTCTGTGACACCACCAATCCATAGACTAAGCTTACTTGAGTGGGTGAACCATGTCCTCTCCTCTTCGTCTACCACCATTCCGGCTGCGCCCCTGTCCGCCCATGAAGCCAAAGAGTCCGCCGCCGAAGATGTGTGAAAAGATGTCATCCATTCCCCCACCACCGCCACCTCCTTCCCGCAGTCCCTGCTCGCCATAGCGATCATACAGCTCCTTCTTCTCTGGGTTAGTCAACACTTCATACGCAAAACTGATCTCCTTGAACTGTTTTGAAGGAGACAGGCATACATGACGTTGTATGGCATTTACAGATATTTGATAACATGTATGATGTAGCTACTCAGAAATTGAAGATAAGATTGAACCCTTTCCTCAGATTACACAGCATCTTATCCCCCCCCCAAAAAATGTTTTACTTCAAGCCATTTCAATACCTTGTCGCCAGCATTTGGGTTTTTATCGGGGTGATATTCCTTTGCTAGCTTCCGGTATGACTGAAAGAAAATGCAAGCACATGAATACAACAAACAAGCACAGGTTTAGATTATTTATGCTAGTTAGTGAACGTTAGCCAAGGACTTGTATAACCACGACCCTTGTCACTTTTGACTTAATCCCAGTAGTAACCCATCAGTGAAATATAGACAGGAATCTGACGTTTATTCCCACGGTAAGGTTGTAGACCAGCCGGTTAAATAACTAAACTAGACAGCTAACTAGTTTAGTGACACGCTACGTTAGATCCGTTAGTTAACATATCAAACCTGGGAAACCGTGATATTTTACATTATATACAGCAACATGTTAGCATCTTATCTAACTTATGTAACGGTTGTTGTTGTTTTTATCATTGTCGCACTGCTTTGCTTTATCTTGACCAGGTCGCAGTTGTGAACGAGAACTTGTTCTCAACTGGTTTACCTGGTTAAATAAAAAGGTGAAATAAATACATGTTTTTAAATTTAAAAATCTGTTTTCAGCAGACAGACTCACGAGTTAGCTACTAGCTAGCCCTTGTCTCAGGTAGTTAGCAACCACCGGTCTGGAAAAACGCAAACAAAACAACTGCTAACCCAATACTAATGTAATGGTTTAATATTTAACACAGCTGACTGTAAACTAAAAATACAGGTGATAATAATGCTAACGCTCTCGCTACCGAACCGCATGCTAACTTTGACTAAAATATGAACTCGAAGGCCTTCCTTCTACCAGATGCCAACAAACAGCCAAACACTGAGGTAGTTATCTAAAACAGCAAGGCAGATCAATTGTAGTACAGGACAAACATCTGAGAATAACGCTGAACGCCAGTTGTCTCGTCAAAGTAACGTTAGTTAGTTAGCTAGCTAGCTAACGTTACCGTTTCTAGGCCAGACTAGCTTTTAACCAGAATAACCGATTTCCTGTTTCTACGAACAAGTCAAACTCCACAGTACCTCTATTGTATTTTTCACTCTATACATCGGGAGCTACAAATCAACGTTACCTTTTTCAATTCGTTTTCAGTGGCAGTGGGGGACACCCCTAGAATGTCATATAATTTAGTATCGACAACGTTGGCCATGATGAAGCTAAAAGGAAGAACCTTCTGGACGGGAAGAGAGAGAAGAGGAGAGAAGAAGAGCCGGTCGGAGACGTCATACGTTGCGTCAACGTGAGCCTTTCTTCAGGCGTCAAAAAAGAAGGGTGCGTCTCAATTACAGTTGACTTCCTTCTTTTCACCTCTTCCATTTCCTCCTCTCTATTACACATGTGAAATTGATTCGGGTATTTTACATTGCTCACCAGTTTAGTGACATTGTGTCTGTTTTTGTCATCTCATCACACATTAAGGTAATTCCCCTCTAAAATGAAACTTTGACACACACACACACACACACACACAGTATTTGCTCAGTCTGTTTATTTCTGTATATGCTTCAGTGGTCATTTGTCCTCTCTTGGTTGACACCTTCTACCATATCCCATAGGGTGGCGCACAATTGGCCCAGCGTCGTCCGAGTTTGGCCGGTGTGGGCCGTCATTGTAAATAAGAATTTGTTCTTAACTGACTTGCCTAGTTAAATAAAGGTTAAATTGAAGCCTACATAATCACATCATTGGGTCTATGTTGATAGGAATATGTAACTTGTATCGTATCCATGAGGTGTTGTAATGGCTGGAACCGGAACCTGGGACAAAAGGACACTTGAGTTCACATAACTTTGGGACTGATAATTTGCAGTGGTGTGAAGTACTTAAGTAAAAATACTTTAAGGTATTCCTTAAGTCGGTTTTTTGGGTATCTGTACTTTACTATTTATATTTCTGCCGACTTTTACTTTTATTTGACTACATGCCTAAAGAAAATAATTTATTTTTTACTCCATTCATTTTCACTGACACCCAAAAGTACTCGTTACATTTTGACAGGAAAATTGTCCAATTCACACAATTATGTCTGAGTGTTGGATTGTGCCCCTGGCTATCTGTCTGGTTTGCTTCATATAAGGAATTTGAAATGGTTTATACTTTTAATTTTACTTTTGATACTTAAGTATATTTAAAACCAAATACTTTTAGACTTTTACTCAAGTAGTATTTTACTGGGTGACTTTCACTTTTACTTGAGTCATTTTACTTTGACTCAAGTATGACAATTGAGTACTTTTTCCACCACTGATCATTTGAGTATTAGATGACAATGGGTCTATTTCATACAGGCTGTATCACATCCGGCCATGACTGGGAGTCCCATAGGGCGGCGCACAATTGGCCCAGCGTCGTCCAGGTTTGGCCGTGTAGGCCGTCATTGTAAATAAGAATGTGTTCTTAACTGACTTGCCTATTTAAATAAAGGTAAAAAAAATAAAAAATACTGTACAGTATATACATTATATTTCTATTTAGGCAGATTGAGAATTACAAGCACCACATCACCCTCTGTTGTCCTCTGTGACCAGGTTAATAGATGTTTGTTGTGGCTATCTGAGGGCTTCATTGTAGCTTCAGACCTCATTGGTACTTGTGGCCCTCTGTGTCTGTCCTCTGCCTTTTAAGACGGATGAAGCACTAAGCGCTCTCATAATGTCTAATGCAACATAACAGCAGAGAGAGGGGGTTGGGATGTTGGGTGGTGGTGTGAGAGAATCGGCCTCTATGACCGATGCCTGTCTCCGTGTTTCGTGTGTCTCATCTGACAATGGTGTTGCAGTAAATTAAGTGAAATAACATTTAATTGACATTAATTACTACAAACACTAATGGACATAAGATCCTTTACACTTCACGCTACGGAGTTCATTTTGATTGAAGAGGTATTTTAAAAGGTCTGGTTGCACACAACTCAGTCCAATGTTCCATGTATAATATAGTCATATTATATATATAGTCATTTTTATAGGACTGAGCAGAGTAAATTATGGTAACTCATTACAATATACATTATATGAATTGGAGACTCATTTTTTCTTCTTCTAAAATGGCTAAGAATACTATGTATCTGTACACATCAACAAAACAAAAACTTCACTTCAGGGTATTTGCGTTATTTGCAATTCCCATGCTGTTTCATTAAGTTGTTGTAGGGTTTTGGTATTTTTTTATAATGCCGAGCAACTGTCAGTGTTTACTTATGAAGTGAAAGGCAGACACAAGTAGGTGAGTACGGTCTCTTTTAATGAAACAATTAAATCCTACAACCAGCTAAAATAATAAATGGTGGCCCATGTCTCTCTGTTTGATGAAACAGGATGTGCTTGTCTTGAATGTCAGTTCAGAAGACAAAATCTCATCTGTGTAGTCCTTATTCCACCATTCAGGTAAATCGACGTTTCTGAATTAAAACTCGCTAGCCTATTCAGGCTACTTTTTCACATCACTCTGAATTTGTTCTGAATGACCCCTTTAGCTCTTGTCTATCTTGTCACTCAACCCTGTACCCGGTGAGATTGTGTGGACATCCTAATCCCTTTATAGATTCCCTGTTTTATATCCTCTGGGTTCACCACTATAGTCCGCATCTGAACTCAAAATTTCCAAATGGACCCAAGTTGTTAAAAAGCACACAGAGAACACATCTATTCCTCTGTCTAGATATCCTACATGAAAATGTGCCACTTCTGAATGTAATATGTACTGTGTTCCCTCAAGACATAGAATATTCGTTGGGACTCTGCATTTGTGTGGATATCATAACCTGCGTCACATCATTGTCATCATATATTCAAATTTTTATCAAATCAAACAATATCAAATGAATGGGTTAAAAGCCAAGCAGCAACTTGAAGCGTATACTCTGGTTTTAATAGACAGTACATAGACGAAAATAAAGACGAAAATAAGTTATGAGAAGCTTAATATATTTGTGCTTGGCATGTGAATGAATTTAAATACAATACAGAGTCTAAAGTCATTTTCATCTGTCTCAGTTCCCCTTTGTGGCAGTGTCCAGTTCTTTACAGCATACAGGGGAAAGGCTGAATCTTCATGCGAGAGTCCTCCCTTTTAGACTGATCAAAAGAAGGAAAGAATAAAATAAATGAGAGTCAGGTTCCTCTCCTCCTTTTCTTCCTCCTCTTCCCTCTTCATCTAGAAGTCCATGGACATTGAGCGCTGCTGGGGGTCGACGATGCTGGTGTTATTACGGCCTCCGTTGCGGGAGCTGAGGGTGCCACAGCCTCCTGGCCCAGCGCTTGGCCCGGCAGCTCCGCCGCGGACGTAGATCTCACAGGGGATCTCCTCCATGACGCGGTCTTCAATGACCTTCTCGGCGCAATCGTGAGTCTGTTTGTAGCCGTAGCAGCTTTTCTTATAGGTGCTGTTAAAGGTCTTCATGGGCGGGGGCTTGGAGAAGTCGTTGTGGTAGGAAAGCTCCATGGAGCTGAGGGTGGTGCGGCTCTGCTTCATGCTTCCCCCTGAGGCCTGCAAGCCACAATGGTGCTCGTGGACACAGCGCGACGTGGTGGAGGAGCGGCGCAGCTTGTGGTAGCTCTCCAGCTCCTCTGATAAGTCGGCCAGGTCAGAGGAGATCTCCTTGTCACGGAGGGAGAATAGCTCATAGTGGGGAGGGTCAAAGACCTCCTGGAAGCCTGCCTTGTTGAAGATTGGCCGGCGGGCTACCAACTTCTTCCTGGGCTGCTTCATCTGGACCAGGATGGAGATGATGAGTAGGACTAGAACCACGCCTGAGGACACGCCGATCACCGTGCCGTGGGTATTAGTGATCTGATGGAACAGGCCGTTGGATTTCTTCTCTGTTAGTGAAGTGGAAAAAACAGTAAGTCTACTATAATGGTTTGGTTGTCATAAATCAATTTACCACATGATAAAAGTACTAAATTATTATAAGTAGACAACAGGAAATACAATTTTTACTCACCCTTACAATGGTTCTCATCCCAGGGGTAGACACAGTTCTGAACCCCATTACACACCAAGGTGTTATTGATGCACATGTTGCTATGGCAAAAGAATGTGTTGCTATTGCACGGGGCTGAAACAAGAGGCAAGGTAAAGTTATTAAATATTAAAACTACTGCAATAAACGCTAGATGTCTACAACTTGAAACCATACATCATCATTTACAGGTTGCATGACATGATCGGCAATTGAAATGGCTGCTTCTCCTAGCAACCATGTAGAGTGGAAAAACAGCATAGAGTATGGAGTGCAGTAAATCAATTTAGACGGCCATCACGAGGCACAGATGGCCAGGCGCGCTGAGACTCCTGACTAAATTAGCTCTTACAATGCTAGTCACGAGACAGCCGAGAAGACTGGTAAATTGAACGTGATGTGCGAGGCTGATTCTGTGGGTCCTAACAGGCTGCCACTCCCGCCACACACTTATATCCCCCTTTCTCGTGCCCCCCCCCATTCTCTATCAGAGAAGACCAAACCATACCCCTCCACTGCCGCGAGTCTAAGCGGTTCTGACAGCGGGATGAAGGGGTCATACCACGCCTTCCGTCTCCCGTTGAGTGCGTAGAGCTCCCCTGACTATGCGCTCACTTCCAAACCGATTAGACATCTCTCGCCTTCAAAAAGCTTGTTCTCTCTCTGGGTGTCAGCGCTGGTTCGTGTTCCCCATCTTCTCAGGTCCCCCCCCCCCCCGAGAGAGCCCAGAACCACAGAGGTAATGAAAATGATGATGCACAGGACTCTGCGTGTCAATGGTGTTTCTGAGAAGGATACGGACTAAAATATCTAAGGTAACGGTGCGGGTAAAAGTGCATTGACTGATTACTGAGATGAATCTCTCTGTTATGTCCTTTAATTGATTCCTGGTCTATGACGTTGGGACAACATGAATTTGAAATGCAAGACAAACAGTATGAAATAGAGCTCTCTTAAAAAGCATCTCTGTTGAATATGAAAAGGTCATTAAGTGCTGCAGTGATGGTAATAAAAACCTATATCCAAAATGAATACAGCAATCGATACGTCTCTGATTATTCAGGCATTTAATTAAAATATTACAGTGTGGTGGAGGAACAACTGAATTATTTCCAAAACGCTATATCGACTAATTCTTCACGTTTGTGTTTTTTTCATGAGATATTAATGGTTATGGGTTCCTATGTGTGCGTGTAAAATATTACTCTTATCAGCATTTAATTCATAGATTTTAGATTTTTGTTTTGTTGCAAAACGCAATATATTAATTGTTCTTATCCAGTATATTTAACACATAAATTAAACCCATCATAAATCTAAACTCATGCTTTAGTGTTTGGTTAGAGTTAGGCCTATATTCCCTATATAGTGCACTACTTTTGACCAGAGCCCAAATCTCATATTACTGTATTGATATACACTGGGGGACAAAAGTTTGGAATATTACTCATTCTTTATTTGCACAATCTTTTACATTGTAGAATAAAAGTGAAGACATCAAAACCATGACATAACACATATGGAATCATGTAGTAACAAAAAAAGTGTTAAACATTCTTCAAATATCCACCTTTTGTCTTGATGACAGCTTTGCACACTCTTGGCATTCTCTCAACCAGCTTCACCTGGAATGCTTTTCCATCAGTCTTGAAGGAGTTCCCACATATGCTGAGTACTTGTTGGCTGCTTTTCCTTCACTGCGGTCCAACTCATCCCAAACCATCTAAATTTGGTTGAGGTTGGAACCAAAAAACTCAAATTTGGACTCCAGACCAAAGGACACATTTCCACCGGTCTAATGTCCATTGCTCGAGTTTCTTGGCCCAAGCAAGTCTCTTCTTCTTATTGGTGTCCTTTAGTAGTGGTTTCTTTGCAGCAATTCGACCATGAAGGCCTGCTTCACACAGTCTCCTCTGAACAGTTGATGTTGAGATGTGTCTGTTACTTGAACTCTGTGAAGCATTTACAGTTGAAGTCGGAAGTTTACATACACTTAGGTTGAAGTCATTAAAACTCATTTTTCAACCACTCCACAGATTTCATGTTAACAAACTATAGTTTTGGCAAGTCATGACACAAGTAGTTCTTCCAACAATTGTTTACAGTTGAAAATTCACTATATCACAATTCCAGTGGGTCAGAAGTTTACATACACTACGTTGACTGTGCCTTTAAACAGCTTGGAAAATTCCAGAAAATGATGTCATGGCTTTAGAAGCTTCTGATAGGCTAATTGACATAATTTGAGTCAATTGGAGGTGTACCTGTGGATATATTTCAAGGCCTACCTTCAAACTCAGTGCCTCTTTGCTCGACATCATGGGAAAATCAAAAGAAATCAACTAAGACCTCAGCATTTTTTTTTTGTAGACCTCCACGAGTCTGGTTCATCCTTGGGAGCAATTTCCAAACGCCTGAAGGTACCACGTTCATCTGTACAAACAATAGTATGCAAGTATAAACACCATAGGACCACGCAGCCGTCATACCGCTCAGGAAGGAGACGCGTTCTGTCTCCTAGAGATGAACATACTTTGGTGTGAAAAGTGCAAATCAATCCCAGAACAACAGCAAAGGACCTTGTGAAGATGCTGGAGGAAACAGGTACAAAGGTATCTATAACCACAGTAAAACGAGTCCTATATCGACATAACCTGAAAGGCCGCTCTGCAAAGAAAGAAGCCACTGCTCCAAAACCGCCATAAAAAAGCCAGACTACAGTTTGCAACTGCACATGGGGACAAAGATCGTACTTTTTGGAGAAATACCAACTGTTTGGAGCAGACAGGGAGCAGACAGGGATAGCGTTTCTTCCGGTAAGAGTAAGGGATGGCTTTATTAGTTAACAACAGATGGTGTAATTCGAGCCATATTACTCTTAAGGAAGAGTTTTGTAGCCCGGACATTGAGCTGTTAGTCGTTAGCCTGAGACCCTACTATTTGCAGAGGGAATTCACGGCGGCCATTGCTGTTATTGTTTACATCCCGCCCTTCACTGACGCAAACACAGCATGTGACGTCATCCACTCTGTTATCGCGAGGTTACATCCCAGTGCTTTCTTTGCCATTTCGGGGGATTTTAACCATGCATCTCTCTCTTCAACGCTGCCCACTGACTGCATAACGGACTATATCAATTTCTGTGTAGACAACACTGTACCCACCAGGAAGGTACGCTGTTTTCCAAATAATAAACCCTGGGTCACCAGTGACCTGAAGGCCCTGCTGTATGAGAAGAAGAGGGCCTTCAAGGAGGGGGACAAGGACTAATTGAAATGCGTCCAGAGGGAGCTGAAGTTGCGGATTGCTGAGGGGAAGAGAGGGTATAAGGAGAAGATGGAGGACAAGCTGAGGCAGAGCCAGGTGAGAGAGGTGTGGAAGGGTATGAGAAATATCACTGGCTTCAAAAAGTCAAACAGTGGGCAGACGGAGGGGACCCAGGACAGAGCCAATGAGCTGAACAAATGTTTTAACAGGTTCGATACTGGCCCTGTCCACCTCCCCTCCAGCTCCCCAGACCACACACCCTCACGGCTGTCCCACCCCCACTCTGCTCACAGCACCTCTGTTGAGACAATCAGCGACCCCACCTCCACCCCTGCTCCCTCTGGACTGATCCTCAACACCCCCCTTCCCCCCACCTGGGCTGGCTTTCACCACCAACCAAGTGAAGAGAGAGCTGGAGAGACTACATCAGTGGAAAGCGGCGGGCCCTATGGCATCAGCCCAAGGGTGCTTAGGGTCTGTGCTGACCAACTGTGTGGAATACTCCAGCGATGCTCAACCTTAGCCTGAGCCTAGACAGGGTCTCTGGGCTGTGGAAAACATACTGCCTCGTCCCAGTGCCCAAGAAGGCGCACCCCACTGACCTGAATGAATTCAGACCTGTAGCGCTAACATCCCACATCATGAAGACCCTGGAAAGGTTAGTCAGGCTAGTCCTCGCTCACCTCAGACCCCTGGTGTGTACATCACTGGACCCCCTGCAGTTCGCATATCAGCGCAACACCAGGGTGGATGTTTGCAGAGGGCCTACTCTCACCTGGACAACGTAGGTTGCACTGTGAGGGTTATGTTTTTTTACTTCTCCAGTGCCTTCAATACCATTCAGCCCATGCTACTGGGTGAGAAGATGAAGAGGATGAAAGTGGAAGCACCCTTAGTCTCCTGGGTCATGGACTACCTGACCGGTAGGCCACAATTTGTGCGACTACAGAGCTGTGTGTCAGAACGGGCAGTGAGCAGCACAGGGGCCCCCCAGGGAACGGTCCTGTCCCCCTTCCTGTTCACCCTCTACACTTCGGACTTCAGATGTAACTCTGAAACATGCCACCTACAGAAGTTCTCAGATGACTCCGCAATTGTAGGGTGCATCAGGGGTGGGCAGGAAGAGGAGTACAGGAGCGCAATCAATGACTTTGTGTTGTGGTGTGAGCAGAACCACCTTCAGCTCAACATCAGCAAAACAAAGGAGATGGTGGTGGACTTCAGGAGAACCAAGGCCCAACTGACTGCAGTCCCTATACAGGGGATGGATGTGGAAATGGTTGGGTCATACAAGTGTCTGGGAGTCCATATGGACAACAGGCTGGAATGGGCTGGTAACACCGGGGCTCTCTACAAAAAGGGCCAGAGCCGTCCTTCAACATGTGCAGTGAACTACTGCATACCTTCTACCAGTCTGTGGTGGCCAGTGCCATCTATTTTTACAGTGGTGTGCTGGGGCACCAACATAAAAGCCGGTGATGCTTCTCAGGTAAATAAACTGATCAGGAAGGCTAGCTCTCTTCTGGGGATTAGCCTTGACACTCTAGAGGAGGTGGTGGAGAGACGGATCCTGGCCAAACTGCTGGCCATCATGGACAACGTCACCCATCCTCTGCATGCCATGGTTATGACGCAGAGGAGCACCTTCAGTCACAGACTGATCCCACCACGGTGTGCCAGAGATTGCTACAGGAGGTCCTTCCTGCCGGCGGCTATTAGACTATTTAATGCCTCACCGGGGTGCCGTGCCGTCGTCAACATAGACCTGGAACTGTTTGGGTGTTAGGACCTAGTTTAACAATTATGCATCCATCCGTGAGTAACTCTGGTCTGTAATCACTCATTCACTCAGGACTTATTTATTCATTCAGGTCTTTATATACATATTCATGTACATTGTTATATCATATCACGTGCAATTTACCTGTAATTAAACCCTGCGCACTAAGGACTGCATTTTAAGGGAATTACTATTATACACCCTAAATTATATCATACACACATTTAGCTATTTAAGTATCTCTTCCTGTACAGTTAATTTAACCATGCAAAATATTCAGTTACCTGTTCATTTAACCAGTCTGTATATTAAGTAAATTATTATTACCCTCACTTATATCATATACACTATTTAAGTATTTCTCTGCCATCGACCTGTATAGTATAGTTAACGATGCACCATCCACCAATGTATAGTGTACATATTCAGCCATCCACCCATACTATGCAATATCTTTTTATAGCTTTTTTGCTCTCCAGACTTCTTGTATTTTTATACTTTTTCATACTGCCGCTCTATGTATCATGTATTGTGTATCTGTCTTTTGTGTATTTTCGTTCTGGCATTTTGCACCCGCATTGTGTTTTTTTTGTAGCTTCTTGACAAAGAAATGTTGTCAATAAAGTATCTATCTATCTATCTATCTATCTATCTATCTATCTATCTATCTATCTATCTATCTATCTATCTATCTATCTATCTATCTATCTATCTATCTATCTATCTATCTATCTATCTAAACCACAGCTTTATGAAGTGCTTCTAATTATAATGAGATAATAATAATAATAATAATGTTAGGTTATTCAGCTTTTCCATTCATCAATGGAAGATAAATCACATTCGTCCATTATGAATGATAACCCATTATTATGGCCAATGTGTTACACTGTTACCTGCATATCAATAACTTGTCATTGTCTTTGAGGTACTCAGCAAAGGCTAGGGGAAATAATTGGCTTTGCGATATCACTGCTTAGTACGCAACTTTAATTAACTTTCCCTTTCTAAAATGAGAGTTGAATGTCAGTCAGTTATTTACTATTCATAGGATGTAGATGTCGTCAATAAACCAAGAAGAATAACGGGAAGTTGGCCCCATCTATCTCTTCCAACCTTTCATAAATCTGCTGTGTGTCTGGACAAAATACTAACCACTAAATAAAAAAATCAGGAGACAAGAGGTCCTGCAAATTGATAAAATACCCAGACTGATCCTCATCTTTCTCCTCCAAATTAACTATTGGTTTAGATTACCCACAATAACTGCAAGTAAGATTTTTGATAAAATAAGGAGAACACTCACGGTCGACAAATGAGGTGAAGAGCATCTGGAAGCGGCTGAGTCGGCTCTTCTCATCGGCCCACATCCTCACCACTCCCACCCCATTGGCTAGCATGACGTCATTAGCCACGGTGCTGCAGAACTTGGCCTTTAGGTTTTCTATGGCACTGCTGCCATCGTACACTGCCACAAAGTTCTTATTGCACTCGTTGGAGTGCTCCATCTGGTATTCCAGGAACCTAATGTAAATCTACAGCCAGAAATCACCACATTACATCACAGAACCATGGCTACTCTGCTGACATTCAGAAATAAATGAATTAATTAAAATGTATAAAGGGATGTTGGTGCTGGTAGGCTTAGCCCAATTGTACAGCACACAACCAATGGGAATCATTGACCTCAGATGGAAGAGTTGTTGAACTCAATCTTTTAAACAGAAGATTGATGCTTTGCACCCACAGGATAGGCTCTAATCTTATCATTCTGTCAATACCTAAACTGTCTCTGTATCGTTCTAGAGAGCACCAATCCAGCCTCTTTAGCACATTTGAACTCATTCCCAGTACTGCTGATTCTGTTTTTCTGCATCATTGGCCTAATACCTGCTGCCCTGGTTAGGCTACTGCTAATTTGAGATAACCTTAATTGTTTCCACAGCAGAGAGAGGATCAGGGGACTGGTGTGTCTTACTCCCAGTCTCCTGTGTTTTAATCAATTGGTGTGTTTTCAGGGGTTGGACCTCTCCAGTGAGTGACGTGATGACCCATTTAGCTACTGGAGTGAAGGAGTGGAGGAACAAGATGTTCACCTTGGACTGAGGAGGAGCGCGGATGGTCCAGATACAGTCCAGAGCATCACCAGTCTTAATCTTATCCTCCTCTTCTACCTGACTGGAGCGGATAACACCATCATAGCCACCAATCTCAAACTGACAATCTGAGGAGAGAGAAAGGGGGAGGACAGGGCAGGGGTTATGGATAAGAGAAGGATTGCAGAAGAAGGAAAGGTGAGCATAAGGGAAGAGAACAAAGAAACAAGATAGATGAGAGAGAGAGAGAGAGAGAGAGAGAGAGAGAGAGAGAGGTGTCTCTGTGTGAGCGAGCATGTGTCAGTGAAAGATAGCACCCAGTAAGCCTTAGAGCACAGAGCTCTTCAAATCGGATCGGACAAACCGGTGAAATATTGAAGAGCTTACCTGGAATTGGGTTTAACAGTCCACCCACGTGCAGATGAAAATCTGGGTCTGAAATTATAAACAGGAAAGCACATAAGTCTTGATCCACAGAGCTGGAATTCACGAGTAAAGAAAAGTGATAAGATCCCATTAAAGTAAGCCAGATAAACTGGGGAAGACCATTGGGAGCTAATATCTGTGGCCTGATGTGAGACGCTGATTTCAGTGTTCTAGTGTATACAATTGGATGATAACAGACAAGTAAAACCTTTGACAATGAATCTGTGGATGTGCTGTAGTCCTTCTTATCCACACCTATGAATGTGTATGTAATGAGGATATGCCCAGTAGGCTAGCTCTAACAGAGAACATGAGTACCTGCTATAAAGGTATATTTGATACGGAACCCAACACCTTCCAGCTCCTCGTCGCTGGTGAACTTGACCCACATGAAGCGGCCCGTGGAGGTGACCAGGGCTGGGCTCTTCGACCCACAGAAGCGGTCGATGATCGGTGAGAAGCCAAATGGACCATCCCGTACCTCGATGTGATCAAATCGGCACTCAAAGGAGGGTTCCATGTAGTAGTTCTTATCAAAGGCCAACTGGATTCTTTGACGAGGGAGAGCTGGAGGAGGTGAGAGATGAGGTGTGTTGGGTTTAGCTTTTACTAAAAGGCTTTGCTCCATGGACTGCGTTTCCCAGCATAGCAGGGTCTGTCTGCAAACAAACTTGTTTCAAAATCTGATAACAGCAAAACTACTAATGTATTCTACCCATAGGGGCTCCCAAGTGGTGCAGTGGTCTAAGACACTGCATCTCAGTGCTAGAGGCATCACTACAGACATCCTGGTTCGAATCCAGACTGTATCACAACCATAGGGTGGCGCACAATTGGCCCAGCATATTCTGAGTTTGGCCGGTGTAGGCCGTCATTGTAAATAAGTATTTGTTCTTAACTGACTTGCCTAATTAAATAATGGTTAAATTAAAATTAATTAATTAATCATTTAAACAGCCAGTTTATGAATGGCAGCATAAATACATAATGGTACCCATGCTTAGTAAATGTAAATTACGCTGTAGCGCTGAACGTCGGTGATACAGATTGAATTGAGCCCTTACACTAATGCACATTTGCTCATGCATACACACATGACTTGACATGACTTAAAATGTCAGCATGTTTCCTTACAAGTTCTGAACCAAAACCTTGACCATACATTTGAGTTTAGAAGTTCACATATCATGTAAATCACACCCTACATGACTGGCTCAGGTAGCCTCCTAGAATCAACATGACTCTCACTTGCGCATACACATTTTTGTTTTTAAATTCCTGTCTTCATAGATTAATTACATATGCATCAGACTGCCTGCTATGATAAAATGGCAAACGGTAGAACAATTGATAAGAGTGGGTAATGCCTTTGAACTGAAACAAATGATACCACTATTTAAATGATGATGTCACAGCTCAGACACACACGTAAAGACAAATCATGTCACTAGCTCACACACACATACAATGACACCGCCAGCACACACACCGAAACATATGAGCGGTACTTCGAAGGTACAGTATGTGGGAAGCAATAATGTCACTATTTTAAACAGGAATAAATTATGAAAGCCTAACATACAGATTCAGTCAAGCTGGCACTACTGTTATCACAAGACTAAATCACATGTATATTTCCCCTGGTAAGGAATAGAAACGAGCTCTCAGTGCAAAGTAGCTAGATACATACCAAAGATAGTGTTGCCCAGCTTAGCTTGATAACTCAATACAACAACACACTGAAACAATAGAATAAATACACAATCGCTAAACAAAAGTCACATAATCTGAGAGACAAAAGTCTCTGAAATGCAGTCAACAAGCCATTAATTGTGAAATATAAACCAGGTTGACTGACACTTCTGACTGATGAGTATTGAGTGTCTCACCATCCTAAGACCTTTTGGAGATGAGCGATGCAATTCCTTATTGGGTTTGAGTCATGATGATCTGGAGAGTTGGCCTTGTTAAGCCATGCTCATTGTACATGCACATTGATCACTTGGATTGTCAATGCGTTTGGTCAAGGTAGGTTCTATGGCTGTGCTAATTGATGTTTCCACAGGGGGAGCCCTTGAGCTTCACCACGTCTTCCATTTTTCTCAGACTGATGAAATCACACTATCTGTTCCTGCAGCCTACTTTGTCTCAGCTGAGTTTTATCACAAATCTATAGGTTTTGAACTTTGGATGACATGACTCTGATAACTCTGATAAGGTGTATATAGTGACTGACAGGCTATCAAAATAGCAACAAAACAATAAGCACTTATTATCCACATTCTAAGGCACTACTGAGGCCATTTGTGTGTGAGCAGGCAGAAACAGACCTTCCAAGATGTAAACACACTCCTTGTTAGGGGGGTATGTGTTGGGGTAGTTGGGGGACGTGAAGACTCCCCCGTTGATGTTGCGGACCCAGGTGCCACATTCGTTAAGATTCTGAGGTGGACTGCCTTCATTCTGAGAAAAGGACTCTGAGAAAAGACAGTGAAAATAATCAAGGCCATGTTTGACTTGGGATATGTATGGGATTAGATCAATTTGTGATTCTGCCACTGAAAATGTTTTATGTGCTACAACGTGACCAATTATTCCCCCATAATCTGAAGACGCACCTTTCGTTCTCTGTGCCAGAGCAAATCCCTCTTCTATCAGAATAAGGAGTACCCAGGCTGCAATAGAAAAACATGACAATGTCAATGATTTACACCCTTATTTTTCACAAAAGGACCATCTAATACGAGTGGAACAGGTTAAAACTATTTAATCAGTGTTGAAATAATAGGTAATCTAACACACTAGCTCACACATCCCTCATTAAAAAGCAATTATGAGAAGCTTGAAATCTGCTAGTTAAGATAGGAAATAGTAATTACCCGTTTAAATGAGAAACATGCCTTCTTTTCTGTTGGATGAAATAATTATAAAAAATTTTTTTTACTAAATGGTGTATGTGTGATTATTGGAACAGCTGTGATGCAGGAGCTAGAGCTGGCATCATTAAGAATTATAGCCCTACTTATATCCATAATAGCTATACCAGTGCACGCAAGCACACACACACACACACACACACACACACACACACACACACACACACACACACACACACACACAGTGAAAGAGACAATGATCTACGACATTGACAGTAACATACAGTAAAGACGCATCTTGCAATTCATGAACTTGTATGCACAAAGTGTACATGATGTGCAACAATAGTTTACATACTATTGATCATTGGGTCTTGTAGTTGTGTCCCTACCATTGTATTTCATAGGTTGTGCCTTTGAGAGCTTATCTAAAAAGACTCTTATCGGACACAAGACAAATCATAACCAAAAGGATAAAGCCGAATTCAGATCGTTGCCTAAAGAGCTATCTCCTCCATACTATTTACAGCTAAATAAAGAAGGCTGTATATCTGTGTATGTGTTATCATATTGTCCTCTGATGGTGTGTCAGGGAGCACTCATCGGTAGGCCCACATCGTCAGGCCTATCAGAACATCGCTAGCCCTGTCCTGAATTAAGACAGCACCAGAACAAATGGGATGAGGCTCGCAGGCGTGATGCCACCAGAGACAGGCATCCGGAGGCAGCAGCAACAGTACTGCATTATATGTGTATTATATCAGAACTAAAACTGATCGCAGTACCCATGTGCACATTTCAGCCCACAACACTACTGTCTTCTCCAGATAAACCGATGTAGGTTTACCCCCAACGGCTTTTAATAGACGGCTCTGCTTGTATCACATTAAACCGCGCGCGGGAGCCTGACAGATGCATAATGAAACATGGATTGACTATAGCCACCCAGGCTTGCAAAAGGATATCAGACAGCATGTTCTCTACTATACATAATTTAAACACACATCCATGCTCACATACACACACACCATCTCTCTTCCCGATCTTGATACGTTGAAGGCCAAAAAGCCACACTGCGCACACACAAACACTTTTTCCATGCATGGCCTGACTATAAGGCTATTCACATAATGTCCCCTTTCTGGACACTACTCCACTATGGGGGACCACTGAAAGACCATAACTACCTCTTAAAAGCAGTCTATGGCAGGCATTCATTGTAGAACACAGTTGGTTCAAATAGCTTTGAACGGACCTGAAAGTTTGATTTGAAAAGGTTGAATGTCTTTATTAGATAGCCTACACTGCCGGAAATAAAAATGGATGGCTTGTTTAAATGAACCCAAAAAGCATAGATTTCCCTGTTGGATGTTGACTGACGCATTTCGATTCTGCATTTATATTACAAAATGAAACGTAGGGCTATACAGAGTTAGAACGCTAAAGTCCTTTGTTGATAATACTATTCAGAGGACTATTTCGTGACTGAAATAGCCCAGGTCTACTGAAGTGAGCTCAACATGAGGTTCTCCCATTCTGTGATAAGATTCAGTGCAATTTACAGGCTAGGTGTGTTGAACAATACTTGACAGTCCCTTTAATAATATCCCTACAGTACAGTACAAAACACCATGATTTCAGAGCAGAATATCGTGGCTTAAAATGAAAATGCAAACTGCAGCTGTGGCCTTGCCCAGATGTGGCACTTCAGCACCAGGCGCCCAGGGGCCGTTCTGCTAAAACATTGCGATTTTCAACTCCTAAATACATTAGGCTATTTGCCGATATCATATGTATTCATCACACATGACTAGACATCAGAAATTAAGGAATTAACCCTGTCTAAACTCTGTCTAAGCCTGGGGAGGTGGGGGGTCATTATGGATTATTTTGCTATTTGTTTTATAATTTTAAGACCCCTTGAAGTATATACAAAATATTAGATTAAACATTATTTTTGGCCTTACTGCTATTAGCTCATACAAACGCATTTAATAACAGATTGACTACCCCCCACCCAAAACAAATATAGTTTGTAGGACAAACCCTTCAGAGGACTTTGTGAGAAGACCGATTTTCGATTTTCGGGATGTCTCATGGTATGACAAACATCGTTCTAGCTCTGTCAACTTTCACCACAGATGCAGAAGTGTTACACAGGTGGATCGAGACACATCCAATGCAAAAAAACAGATATCTATATATTTGTTTAAAGGAGAAAAAAACAAAAAAATACTAATTAGATTTCTGTGGGGGCGCGGGCCTTTAGTCTTAATAGAAAAGTAGCCTACATTGGAATGCATTCTTCCGGATTGTGTAGCCTTGTGCAAATGTCCAATTTTATAAGAGATGATATTGGCACATTGGCACGTTTGTTTCAAATATAACCCGTTGCAGTAGTCAAAAAATCTAATAGAATATATAACTGAATAGAAGTAAACCTGCAGATGGCGATGCCATTCACTACTTGCAAACATGAAGAACACAATTAAACTTGGCGCAAGATAAAATACAACGGATGACTTTAGCCTATATTACAGAAAAATAAGGGATGAATTATATAACAGCCGATGCGAGTGATTGTTAGCCTTATTTATCATAACAGTGGTCCTTAAAAACGATTAAAAAAAAGCACTCCGATACTCAGTAAAACTCACCTCTGTGCATTTCCTCTCCCTGTGTAGTGGTGCCAAATACGTTCTCCTTCTTAAGCTTAGGGAGTTACACGCTTTACCTCTCCATTTTATGGATCCAAGGCAATGAGTCGCTGTTCATAAAATCCAACTTTTCATTGATCGCCTTAATTCCATAGCCATAAAGACAACCATCCACTACGAAATTTACTCTGAGGATAACAAGTGCTTCTTCTTCAACCACTCTCGATAAGTATTAGATATAACGTTAATTCCATCTAGACAGGTGTCTTGTAGTTCCAAATGCAACATACGCTATTACTAAAGCAGGTTGTATTTGAAAGCAGGTTGTATTATCCAGTGAGGTTGAGCAGCAGCGTATCCGAGAAACGCGCACAGAGAGACGCACAGAGTGGTCTGTGGCTGAACTGAAGTAATGGCACTAAACAAGACTCATTTAAGCTCTGGGCGATGTTCGCGTGAATGAGCAGCTTGTACGCATGCACCCCATCACCGAGTGTTATCTCGCCCTGCCTACAAGTCTCTGCTCTGCTCTTGTTACATTGAACGATTATATTGGTAACATTGAGCAGAGCCTGATAAAAACAAACAAACAAAATAATACAATCGTGGGAACATATCAACAGACAGTAAAACAAACTATTTAAATGATGGCTACCATTTTATTAGACTATAACTTTACCATAAGTGCCAGATGGCAATACATTATGCTGTATGAGCTAAAAAGAACTCAAAACCGTAGGCTATGCCAAGTTGTCACTTCCAATCGTTTCTTGAGTCATCAGTTCACTAGGAGAATTTACTTTTTCGGATGGCTGTGCTAGTCTATGAAATGGAAGGCAAAAGTGAGACGGAAATACATTTAAATGAATTCAAAACAAGTGAGAACCACCATGAATTAGGCATGATAAACACTTTAATGTTCAACCCATCATCCCACACACATTCTCAACAGAAATGATCACACTTCAGTTGAACATTTCCGTTTACAAGCACAATCACAAAACAATAAATAAATTACTTATCAATATTCATCATTAGTTAAAAAAAAGTTCAATCCACAGACATGAGATGATAGCAAAATAAATATTTGGATGTTAGACCAGAACCATCCAATAACACAGTGCACCATGTTAATCCAAAATGAAATCAAATTATTAATAGAAGATGCTTTGACATTGGTGATAAGGATGATTGCACTTTCTGTTGGTTAAAGAACAAACATATTTCCCCTTGCAAGTAGAAGTAGTTTAAGTGTTATGTGGACCATTCTTTATTTGACCGCCACAGTTTCAAATATTTTTTTTTAATGAACACATAATCAAGTGTTTGGCACTCCAAAAACACACTATGTTTATCATGTGAGACGAACAAGATTATTAAGAGTGAGAAAGACTTATCTAAAAAGCTAAGGACATTAAAATCAAAGGGGTCAGTAGTACCGGCCATTCCAATACCACTGTGAGTGGAGAGTGGGAGCTGTCAACCAAGGATAGGACATTGTGTCAGGTATTTAGAGGGGAATTTGGGAAAAGTACATAATGAACTTGACACATACAGTAACCCTCATTATGGACCATGGACTATGTGCATTATATACAGTGGAGCACAATGGATGCATCCAGTGTAAGTACCCTGTTTGGGTCAGTGGACTATATGTATAAGATCTCACTATAGCAGTCAGTGGAAAACAATAACCTTTACAGATCGACATTCAGAAGACATACAGGAAGACAATGGATGACTTGACATACATAAGACTTCAAGTAGCATTAAAATAGCAAAGCTTCCCCCAAAACAAACAAATCAGTAATGTGTTTTGCAGATTAGGACGACTTGGATTGAACATTTAAACATTATTGCAAATTCATGACGTAAACTGCCCATTTGACATCCATACATAATGAGCTGACCATTGAATAAAACATTCCCCTGGGATGTCACTCTGTGTCATTTCACTCAGTAGTTCTGTTTAGATTTGGGTTCATTCATTGTTTTGGCCCTTGAAATGTATAAGGAAATGTGAATAGTTCAAAGTTCAAATTCCAACCAAATCTGTGCAAGTATGCGAGAAGCAACCTGTCTGTCTCTTTTACATTTGATCACGTCTAATGGATATCTAAACACCTCAAGAGGCTGAGGGGATGAAATGAATAAACAATTCCATAGACCAGCAAACTTAAATAAAACAGAAAGCAGGCATGACTGTTTCCCATGGTCCATCTCTTCGTGTGCTCCTTCACATGGCATCAAAATGGAACCGGTGTGCTTCCTGTCTCTTCTCCCGGTCGTCCGCTTTCTGAAACATGCATACAGGGCAAAGGTAAGGGGTCACGAGGCAGACAAACACAGACAAACAGAGTCTAACAGTCAGCGGTGGTGCGAAAGAGGTGGGGCTGAAACCATTATAGAATAATAATGACACCAGCAGACCTACTGAGTGGTCAATTTATCTGAGGCAGGCAATGATTACTACAATGTGTTAATGTGATATCTCTTCAACGTACAATTATGTACCCTCTGTGGATGAATGAGGATAATTCATATTTATTTATAGCTTTCCCCTTTTAGTTTTCCCTAGACGACAAGCAGCGGAGGTGAAGCTGACCGATTTGTTCTGAGATCACTCCACATACGACAGACCGTCCTGATGGAGTACACCCACGTCCGAGCAGAGAGTCTGTCGGCCGTATTTGTGGTTGTTCAGGACTTAAGGAGGCGCACAGTCTTCAGGCCTGAGTGTTCAGTTACTTACACTTGTTGTTATGAAGTGTACATGGACATACTGTAATACTTTCATTAGGTCTCATTCAACTGGCTTGGAAACCATGTCAATATTGCTAGTTCAATGTAGTGTATGAAATAATTGAGTGTTCAGGGGATATAATTGTGTTGTTATTCCGTGTGCAATATCATCATTGTCATTTATTGAATGGCCTGAAACCTACTGATTGAGTGCTCACATGTACAATTTTGTCCTCAAGTTCAGTAACACGAAATGCTACATCCCAGGTCTACTGTATGCGGTAACCTATCCATACTCAGTGCTAAGGCTATGGGGCCTTGAGCTAGCATAAAATGCAGGACAAAATGGGATAAGACCTTCGTCACATTGTATGATTTATGCAACGTGGAGGCATAACGCAGCCTTCACCGCTCCCAAAAGCCCTGCATTCTGTTGAAACCCCCACCAAATACAAATAGCTCTAACAAACAACGATCGATTCCTCAGGCGTGAAACCAAAAGTTACCTGACAAATTAAGAGAATCCTAAATACCTCTCAGATTTACAGATAGGCTAAAACAGAGAAGGCATTTTAATTCAAATTTCGGCTAGCTTTCTTATCTTTAACAATATTCTAACACACCCAATAACAAACTCCTATGAGATCGATTGTCTTTAGTTTGGGCCCTTTGTGTTACTTCCGGTGCCAGTCTCAGCTGTACTATGTCTCTCACCAGCCTCTGACTTCTATTCGTACATTGAGATTTGTGGAACAAATAGCAGGGCTCAGTGTAAATATCAAAAGTCAATCACCCATCGCACCGTGATCTGGTCAACTCCACACTGCAATGCAAATGGAAAAGTTTATGGAGATGTGGAGCTTTTTCTCTCTTATCTGAGAGAGCCCCTTCAATTATGGTTTGTTATTGTGCTGGGCAGAGTGAGTCAGATAGAACAGGAGTGCTCAGCAGCAGCCGGCCTCAGATTTGACTTCAAGGCAAGCACACTCACGATGCCAACGACACACCCGACTAGACAATAAGATGACAACGGGACACAAATCCCCCCCATTAAAAGCAAACAAAGGCAGTACCCTCGCTCAAAAATACCCACAATAGCGGAGATGTCGGCTAGGCTACCCCAATACAACAGGAACAAACACACAACCTCACAAGAACTGAGACGTCATACCAACACAAAAACAAGCTGCATATTCAAAAGATGTGACTCATCAGCTGTAACAGTAATAGCATGAAGCAGATATCTATGTAACTACCAAAATAAAGGAAACACTTGAGTAAATCAACATATATTAAAAGCAGGTGCTTCCACACAGGTGTTGTTCCGGAGTAAATGAAGCAATGTATATTACAATTATGTATAAAAATGCTAGGCAGGCCATTATTTTGGCTACCTGGCTATGCCCCCATAGGATGACAATGCCCCCCATCCACAGGGCACAAGTGGTCACTGAATGGTTTGATGAGCATGAAAACTATCTCAACCCAATTGAACACTTATGGGAGATTCTGGAGCGGTGCCTGAGACAGCGTTTTCCACCACCATCAACAAAACACCAAATAATGGACTTTCTTGTGGAAGACACTTTATGTTGGTGTTTCCTTTATTTTGGTGGTTACCTGTATCTCTGAAAGGGAAGGGGGCTCTGAACTGAAGAACAGTACATTGGCCCAGTAATCATCTAAACAAATGAACAGCTAGCTATTACCTGAGCTTCCATTACGTGGGCCATCACGAAGATTATCATTCAATCAACCTCTAATCAATGACGGACAAGGAACCATGTTTCTGCCCCTCTCTCTTTCTGCTAAAATATAATTGCTGGGCTCAGTTCCTCAGATATGGAGCCAAACATGTTATTTTAATGCAGTGTCAACTCCAATAAAGCTAGTATTCCCGGAACAGTTCCCTGAGCAGAGAGCAATTAAGGCTTCCTGCGTGCATAAATAGGCATCCACAGCAGATGGCTTTGAGAAGACGCCAACGTCGCCCGGCCTCGCACGGTAGAGAGACAGACCAGCCACGGCTGCACTGGCATGGGGATGAATCGCTCAGAGTGTGCATGGCACGCTGGACACACCACACACGCATGCCGGCAACAATTGCATGCAAATGCTCGCAAGTTTTGCGAAATTCAAACGATACATGATTACCTAAACATTCAATGTAAAAGTCACAAACACCCACAGGAACGCAACAAAGACAAGCAACACACACACACTCCCTGGAGGGCATATTTACAGGGATAAGGAACAAAAGATTTGATATGCTGAAGGGGCAGAACAAAGCAATTACAGCCAAGCTTCCTCACTGGTTACGGCCCTCTATCAGCCATGTGGGAGCGCTGTAGGAAGCTAGAGGACAGGGCCCATCTGCTGGTTCTGACCCATCTGTTCCTCTCTGAGTGAGCCCTGTGCTAACAGCGGGTCTCCTGCTCTCTGGACCAGCACCAGAGCCCCCCAGCAGCCCCCCAGGGCCAGGAGAAGAGAATACCCCCAGCAGCTACTATGGACTGGCAGTGGTGGGGAGGATGAGAGAGGACATCCACTGCTCTGACCAGAACATAACCGGCTTTGGCTCAGACTATTAAGAGGGGGGGAGGAGGAGAGGATAATGAGGAGGAATGCGAGGAAGAGGAAAAATGACAAGACAGTAGAACTAATGATGAAGGAGAAGAGATGAGGTTGATGGTGTTCACTATTATTGATTACAACAACGATGATGACAAAACGGTATAAGATGTATTCGTGTCATTCTGTTCTTACCTTCTCCTGCCAGTGGAGGATGCCAATGATGACCAGGATGAAAACACACACGCCGATCAGAGCGATGGCAGTCAGTAGGACTATGTTACTGGGGGTCAGATACAACTTTGCACTCCAACTAAACGGGTAGGAGACAGAAAGAGCGTATCAACTACTACATTACCTAAAACTCATACGAAAGGAAGGTCTTATCTTTTCAAACCCTATCAGAAGGTAAGAGTCAATGTGCTATATTAAGGACATTTAGCATATTTTACTTTATTTTACTTTGACAATAACGTTTCTGTAATCACTAAATATGACATCGAGAAATGCTACATCCCTGAATCGAGAAATGCTACATCCCTGAATCGAGAAATGCTACATCCCTGTCAGAGATGAACCATTTAAATAAAAAAAGATAAAAAACAAAATTATAAGCGCATTTACGGTCTTTTGATCCAAATATCGTGTGACTATTGAAGAGAACGGAGAGTTAGTTTGAATGGAGGACTAAAAACAAGAACAGACTGTGGAGATGTGATATTATACTACAACTAAAAGCTGAAGAAGAACAATACACGTGCTCAAATATTAATCAAAAACCTTAATTAAGACATTCTACCAGAACTAATAAACACATTCAATATTAGCGGTGAAAACTTAAAACGACCAATGGCAATGCAGAACACAAAATTAGCCACAATATTTTGCGACAACCTGCGCCCAATAGAGATTGCCCAATAGAGATTACGACAATAAAGATAGTACATTTACACAGCTATACATTTTTTAAATTTTTTATTTAACCTTTATTTTACTAGGCAAGTCAGTTAAGAACAAATTCTTATTTACAATGACGGCCTAGGAACAGTGGGTTAACTGCCTTGTTCAGGGACAGATTTTTACCTTGTCAGCTCGGGGATTCGATCCTGCAACCTTCCAGTTACGGGCCTAACACTCTAACCACTAGGCTACCTGCCGCCCCAGGTTCACTGTAATGTATTAACAGTACATGGTGTATGTATCTACATAACGTGGGTGTGTTTTTCTGAGTAATAAGTTAGTGTAGTAGCTATACAGTATATATACACACAATTGCAAGCATTTGTCAGAGTGTGTGTGTTCCATGTGTTGGTGAGAAAATGTGTTAGCTGGCCATACGGAGAGGGGGGTTCTGCCATCTGCTGGCACTCCTGGGGGTAGGACTACATGTGAATGGCACAGAAAACTCTGGAAACATAGCATGTTTGTGGGAGTCCAAGTACAGATGTGTGAGTGTGTGTGAGTGAGTGTGTGTGTGTACCTGTGGGGCTCGTTGTGTGGGTATGGAATGACTATGAGCTGAGAGTTTGGGATGATGGCTGTCCACTCCTGCTTCCTCACGTCCTGCCAGACAGAAACAGAGAAACAATGTTATTAGAGCCTCAGGGAGGCGGAATGAAGGGGCTGGCAATAATGGACAAAGTCTAGTTCAAAGGTAACACAATGGAGGCAATATATCCCACACTTCTCAGTGCAGATACAATGTAGGGCCTGAGTCATTTCCTGTATACTACAATTTGCTCTCTAGTTCAGAGTTTAAGGAACTTTGAGTTCAAGCTCAAAAAGGTTTTTCAAAGCCAGTTTCTGTATTAATTAAAAAGGTAATTTTCCCTCTTCGAGTCGTTACTGGATGGCAATCACCAGCAAACGTTAAATTAATCTTTCTCACAGAGTCCTCTAGGGAAGAGAGACTCATTCCCGACAACGCATCTGTCACTTGGCAACATTAAAAGGATAAGGTAAACACACCCGCTCGCTCACACACACGCAGATGCATGCGGACGCACACGCAGTGCGTGACGGCGTACTTTGCATCCTCTTGTACTCAGAGACACTCTAATGAGAGCCCAGGGTTTTCAGCTACCTATACCCGAGCTATTTAAAGCCATGCATTTAAGACACACACAGACTAGTACATTAAATATATGAGGTCTGCTGAAGTATCCCCCTGGTGTGTCAGCCTACTTCCTGCAGTCCCATTAGCTGGAGTATCGTTACAATGCTGAGGGATGTGTGGGTTTGGAAGCCATGCATATGATTGCTTCCTGAAACTGAGAAATGTCAATTAAAGTGCATGACATGCATAGTATTTTTATCCCAGAGCTATGTAGGTAAGGCAAAGACAAAGCGAATCAGAGCAGCAGATTTAGGGATTTTAATTAGCTAATTGCTAGTGATTGTTTGTGTTTGAGGTAAAATAGTTTAAGTAGATGAAAGATGAACGTAATGAGTCACCCGATCGTGTCAGTGCATTGCGCTAGTTCATTAGTGGTTGCAGTTCTTAACCTACTAAGCTAATGTGGCATTTTGCTCTTCAACGCCGTGTGGTTTCAGCAGTACGGCTGTGAGAGACAGTGACAGGCTGCGCTTCTGGCACTTTGGCTAAGAGAAGACGTCTGTGTTTTAGAGGAGGAAAGCGTTTCTGGGTTTTCAGAGGGTGTTTCAAAGAAGAGTGCTGGGTCTGAAGTTGGGAGTGAAGTGGGGGTTTCTGGGAGGCGAAAGCAGAGCGGGAATCTTGATTAGTGAAGTAAACCTTGTGAGGGGAGGGAAGGATCCTCGTGGGATTGAGACGAGTGTACAGGAGGATAGAGAGAAGTAGAACACACTCCTTATCTTACGCAAAACCTTCACATGGCCTCCTGCATTTTTCACCCTGTGAGGGAGGGTTGGAGACAGACCTCAGAGAGACAGATAGGAACTATCCTCTCCAAACTCTTACAGAGACAGTCAGATAGACACAGCTGTTCATTAAATGTGTACACTGAGTGCACAAAAAATTAGGAACACCTTCCTAATATTGTCTTGCACCGACCCCACCACCCCTTGCCCTAAGAAAAGCCTCAATTTGTCGGGGCATGGACTCTACAAGGTGACGAAAGCGTTCCACAGGGATGCTGGCCCATATTGACTCCAACTCTCCCCACAGTTGTGTCAAGTTGGCTGGATATCCTTTGGGTGGTGGAAAATTCTTGATAAACACAGGAAACTGTTGAGCGTGAAAAACCCAGCAGCGTTGCAGTTCTTGACACAAACCAGTGCGCCTGGCACCTACTACCATACCCCTTTCAAAGGCACTTACATTTTTTTGTCTTGACCATTCACCCTCTGAATGGCACACAATCCATGTCTCAATTTTCTCAAGGCTTAAAAATCCTTCTTTAACCTGTCTCCTCCCCTTCATCTACACTGATTGAAGTGGATTTAACAATAAGGGATCATAGCTTTCACCTGGATTCACCTGGTCAGTCTATGTCATGTAAAAAGCCGGTGTCCTTAATGTTTGTACACTAAGTGTATGTAGCAGAGTTAGCAGTGAAGACAGTGAAGACACCATATTCATAAACTCTCTGAAGATAAACATTTGTTAGCATAATACAAAGCATTTTAAAGATTTTATTAACTGCTGTGTGGGGAAATGTGAACTTTAGTGAAAACATTTTCTTGCATAACTCAAAGGATGTGAGCGACAACAAAGCACATCGCTGTACTTCAGATGCCTTACTCGGTACGAGCCTAGCTCCCAAGGTAGAGGGAAGAAATATGCAATGTAAATCCGCTATGATGAAGACCTCTGTTCTATTCTTTGACAGGCGAGGAATGGGAGCCAGCATCTGAAAATCAACTAGGCCGTGCAGGGGAATCTATCGAGGAACCAACAAACGGCACGTGATATGAGAGACAGAAGGCTGTCGCTGTCAGTGTTTGAGGTAGCACAAAAGTGGGTGAACGAAGAAGATAATTAATTATTTACTGCATAATAGATAATCTACTTATCATATTGCAACATGAAGAACGATTTAAAACATTCACATCAACCTGCAGTAGAGTTAGTGTCAGTATCAGTGGATCTGGGTGTGTTCTCCACATGGGTGCAGTGACTAGGAACAGTATCAGTTCCATGCTGTAGTTATTAGACCTGCGTAGCTAATACTTCATCTGTAGCTCCTACTGCATCCTGTCCTGTCTGTGTTTTGTCTGGCATGTCCTTCCTCTCCGCTCCCCTCCCCCAGTGCTGCAGCGCACCATACTGTACCTTGTCTCCGAGGGGCCGGGGGATACCCACGTACAGGTGGTCCAGGAAGTTGGCGCTGCGCCCCAGGCCCAGGACGGTGTAAGGTAGCTGCAGGGAGAGGTGGGCCGACTGACTCAGCTGGCCGGCTGCATGGAGGGGAAAACAAAGGAGCCATTAGAGCCATTCAGACCCATAAACAAGCCTAACAAAAAAATAACACAAATCAGACCATCCTACCACCCAGTCCAGAGGCTTCTACCACCCCCCTCCTCCACCACCACCACCCCGTCCTCACCACTGGCCCACGCTCAGTCCCTGTCACGCGCAGCCGACGTAAATCACCCGCTTTACGGTAAACAAAGAGAGCACCAGGCAACAAATCAGGATAAATGTGGATGGACTGCATGGCGGGTCTGGACCCACACTCAGATGGAAGCTTGCTTTTACATGTACAACGTGCAGCAGGAAAAAGCATCACTGACTGATTATAGTCCACATAAAAAACACAGTGTGTTCTACCTAGCTAGCTATTATCTACACATATATAAGTATAGAGCCTAAAAGCTTGGGGATGAATGCCTGTCTATGAGTAAAGCATAATATTACCTTCCACAAATCTCCACTGAACCAACTAGACCCTGAAATGAAAGCATTACCCTGCTTTGAGCCCTTTCTGCTTTCTATAATTGATTGCAATGATGGAGCAGGTTACACCAAGCAGCTTCAGAGCAGTTGCTGTCGTACAGATACGCTCACAAAAAAAAAAAAAAAAAGAGCTATCATTTAAATTGACTGGGAGGGAAATTGAGAAAGTCAAGATCTGTCAAGTAGAAACGTGTAATATCACACACGTCACGTAACGTTAGCTAACGAGCCAGCCAGCTAATGTTTGCTAGTTAAACAACAATGAATAATAACGTCATACACATAACGTTAGCTAGCTAGACTATTTTACCCGTATACATCATCATGCATGATGGACACGTCTCCCTGTCACAGATCCCATGCCATGGTTTAATCTGGAGACAGGTGTTTTCTCAATCTCTTCAGCTATCATACTCTAATTCCACTGATTTCAAAACTCGATCCTCCAGAAAGTGGAGAGCAACACTTATGCAGCTCCACTACACAATAAATTTTTTTAAAAGCCGTGTTCAACAGGATTACCAACATAGACTGACCAGCTCAAATAGACAGAAGCCTTCTATAAGACAGGCCAATCCAAACTCCTCTCTTGCCATGTCCAGCCCACTCATTATCACAGCCAATCATGGCTAGTGGGAAGGTTGCTGTCTTTTTCTGTGGCTTAACCAACAAGGCTTGTGATTTAACAATTTGTTTTGTATTTACAGATGGCATACAAGTTTGCTATTAAGGCACATGAAAGTTCACATGTTCCAGAAGCCAAGAAAGGCATTTTGATAAAACATATATATATTTTTTAAGTTCAAATGGCTCTCCTGTGAAGTCGTGACTTGCGACATATGCCCAGTTTCCTGAAACCGGTCACATAAGGCATTGTATACATTTCTGTTAATAAAGTAACACTGATTGGAAGTCCACTTCACAATGCTAGTTAAACCAGTAGGCTAACTGCTAATATGGACGTCACACTGAGATCTTGGTGTTTGTGTGACATCGATCCCTCCCATCAGCTTTGTGATTTTTTTTTACATTACTTAAAAAACGTAAGCCTATGCAACATTAACCAATTAAAAACAATTCTGTAGCAATGAGGTTGGTGCAGTAGGCTATAGCCCCAATACATTATCACCGCATATTGGCTATGCTTGAATTGCCCTGCCAATGACGTTCTTCTCAGACCATTTTGAAATTATATTTAAAAAAATATACACTGGTAATTGTTTTACTGAACTGATGGCCTGCATTAAAAAAGACAAGCCGCTAATAATAACAATGCAAGCTTATCGGAACACTTTGCTATAGTCATTCATTGCAGCTGCATTGCTGGTTGTAGCGCGAGTGGAAGTAGGGAGAACATGCATTTTATGGCTTATAAAAGTGTTGAACAAAGTGTTGACAATGCTGAATAACAACTTAAACATGAACTTACTCGTAAAAACAGCAGCTCTTATGTTTATTCGTTGAGTCTCTCTCTATCAACTTTGCTGTGTGTTCGAGGCTTCTTTTTACAGTCTATGGCTTGAGGAAACTGTGCAGATGCGGTGATCTGAGCTGCCTGATGTAGGCCTACAGGTACACTTGATTTGCTCTCTGGGCCTGCCGGGTAGGCAGAGTTCTACCTTCAGACACATGAAATGGTTCAAAATGGGAACACTTTGCCTCCCTGGTGCTAGGGCTGCTGAATCAAGTGCACCTAACGTAACGCCAACAGTGCAAAAACAACAACATTGGAACGCAAGGCTTTATCGTTGGGTTTTTTACAGAAATGTTGATGATTGACTAGGAATGCCTTGGAGATCAAACAGTCGATTGCGATCGACTGGTTGGTGGCAACTTGTGTAGATGAAGGGGAGGAGACAGGTTGGAGAAGATAATTGAGACATGGATTGTGTATGTGTGCCACTCAGAGGGCAAGGGTGTATGTGTGCCCCTCAAATATTTAAGAGCCTTTGAATGGGGTATGGCAGTAGGTGCCAGGCGCACCGGTTTGAGTGTTTCATGAACTGCAACGCTGCTGGTTTTCTCACGCTCAACAGTTTCCCATGTGTATGAAGAATGGTCCACCACCCAAAGGACATGCAGCCAACTTGCCAGAATTGTGGGAAGCATTGGAGTCAACATGGGTCAGCATCCCTGTGGAACGCTTTCGACACCTTGACCCAACAAATTAAGGCTGTTCTGAGGGCAACTCAATATTAGGAAGGTGTTCATTTAATGAACAGCTGTGTCTATCTGACTGTCTCTGTAAGAGTTTGGAGAGGATAGTTCCTATCTGTCTCTCTGAGGTCTGTCTCCAACCCTCCCTCACAGGGTGAAAAATGCAGGAGGCCATGTGAAGGTTTTGAGTAAGGAGTGTGTTCTACTTCTCTCTCCTCCTGTACACTCGTCTCAATCCCACAAGGATCCTTCCCTCCCCTCGCAAGGTTTTCTTCACTAGTCAAGATTCCCGCTCTGCTCTCGCCTCCCATAAACCCCCACTTCACTCCCAACTTCAGACCCAACGAATTGAGTGTGTTCTGAGGGCAAAAGAAGTTGCACCTCAATATTATTAAGGTGTTCCTAATGTTTTGAGAACTCAGTGAAATATGTCATGTGTGCAATCAATTTAGTCCTCTCTGGACACTCACTAATGACTGTGTGTTACGTACAGTGGGGAGAACAAGTATTTGATACACTGCCGATTTTGCAGGTTTTCCTACTTACAAAGCATGTAGAAGTCTGTAATTTTTATCATATGTACACTTCAACTGTGAGAGACGGAATCTAAAACAAAAATCCAGAAAATCACATTGTATGATTTTTAAATAATTAATTTGCATTTTATTGCATGGCATAAGTATTTGATCACCTACCAACCAGTAAGAATTCCGGCTCTCACAGACCTGTTAGTTTTTCTTTAAGAAGCCCTCCTGTTCTCCACTCATTACCTGTATTAACTGCACCTGTTTGAACTTGTTACCTGTATAAAAGACACTTGTCCACACACTCAATCAAACAGACTCCAACCTCTCCACAATGGCCAAGACCAGAGAGCTGTGTAAGGACATGAGGGATAAAATTGTAGACCTGCACAAGGCTGGGATGGGCTACAGGACAATAGGCAAGCAGCTTGGTGAGAAGGCAACAACTGTTGGTGCAATTATTAGAAAATGGAAGAAGTTCAAGATGACGGTCAATCTCCCTCGGTCTGGGGCACCATGCAAGATCTCACCTCATGGGGCATCAATGATCATGAGGAAGGTGAGGGATCAGCCCAGAACTACACGGCAGGACCTGGTCAATGACCTGAAGAGAGCTGGGACCACAGTCTCAAAGAAAACCATTAGTAACACACTACGCCGTCATGGATTAAAATCCTGCAGCGCACGCAAGGTCCCCCTGCTCAAGCCAGCGCATGTCCAGGCCCGTCTGAAGTTTGCCAATGACCATCTGGATGATCCAGAGGAGGAATGGGAGAAGGTCATGTGGTCTGATGAGACAAAAATAGAGCTTTTTGGTCTAAACTCCACTCGCCGTGTTTGGAGGAAGAAGAAGGATGAGTACAACCCCAAGAACACCATCCCAACCGTGAAGCATGGAGGTGGAAACATCATTCTTTGGGGATGCTGTTCTGCAAAGGGGACAGGACGACTGCACCGTATTGAGGGAAGGATGGATGGGGCCATGTATATCTTGGCCAACAACCTCCTTCCCTCAGTAAGAGCATTGAAGATGGGTCGTGGCTGGGTCTTCCAGCATGACAACGACCCGAAACACACAGCCAGGGCAACTAAGGAGTGGCTCCGTAAGAAGCATCTCAAGGTCCTGGAGTGGCCTAGCCAGTCTCCAGACCTGAACCCAATAGAAAATCTTTGGAGGGAGCTGAAAGTCCGTATTGCCCAGCGACAGCCCCGAAACCTGAAGGATCTGTATGGAGGAGTGGGCCAAAATCCCTGCTGCAGTGTGTGCAAACCTGGTCAAGAACTACAGGAAACGTATGATCTCTGTAATTGCAAACAAAGGTTTCTGTACCAAATAATAAGTTCTGCTTTTCTGATGTATCAAATACTTATGTCATGCAATAAAATGCAAATTAATTACTTAAAAATCATACAATGTGATTTTCTGGATTTTTGTTTTAGATTCCGTCACTAACAGTTGAAGAGTACCTATGATAAAAATTACAGACTTCTACATGCTTTGTAAGTGGGAAAACCTGCTAAATCGGCAGTGTATCAAATACTTGTTCTCTCCACTGTATGTGTGGTGGGGAATGACCATACATGTACAGCTCTACTGAAAACGACAAACGTCACTCAGCGGAGAGAGAGACGGGTTAATGATTGTGGTAAAAATAAACTATTTGCTCTGTATAAGCCTCTCTACGCTAACGAGAAGAGGGAGAGGGCTTTTAAAAATCACAGTTTAGAGGTGTTTAGAGCTGGAATGCTAATGGCTTTATCCATGAACATTAAGATGGAGTTTGAATTCTGGGCACTGTCCTAACGCTACTCTCTGGTATTAAGAGAGCTGAGGAAGGCGTTGCAGTTTTGGCATTGTCCACTAATGAGAGGACTCACACTAGAATACCACACATAAACTGACAGAGTAATCTGATTAAGGTGTATATTGCTTCACCATAATTACTATTTTGATTAAGTGATATGATTGTAAATGTGGCCAATGCATAAAGAAATGATAAACAGGAAATGTAAAAGTAAGCAGTTCAGTTAAATATTGTTCCAACTCAGGGTTTCCCAAACTCGGTCCTGGCAGCGGGAAGCACGTTTTGGTTTTCGCCCTAGCACTACAAAGCTGATTCAATTAACCAACTCATCATCATCGAGCTTTGATTATTTGAATCAGCTGTGTAGTGCTCGGGCAAAAAACAAAACGTGCACCTAACTGGGCTACCATGACCGGACCCAAGGGACTTTCTCTACAATTTCAGGCACAGGGCCAAATGTTCAGACACACACACACACAATAGTCAGCAGAAAGCGTGTGAGCTCTGACTTGTACCCATGTGAACTGTTGTAACAGCTTGGTCTCAAACACACACACTGCAGCGTCTCCCTCTACCTGAATGCCAGAGAGAGCTCAGGAAGGTCATCTCTGTTTAGTCAAGGTGATAATAAATGAAACGAAGAAACACACATCTGTCCCCCTTTTCTCCATTCAAACTCAGACTAGCGCCGGGCAAACACTACCCTACTTTCAAAATCACATTAAACGACCGTCTTTCTTTCGTTGTCTTGCCAACGTAGTGGTGGGCACACTAAACGATGTGGCACAGACGTGGTCACACACTACAAGATTCTTTACTTGGTAATGAGGATTACCCATACCCCGCTGTCTCACAAAAAAACAATGTGATTACATTGTCAACGTAGCTAGAACGAGCTGTGGCTCAAAGCAGCCTCATAATAGACATTCACGGTTGCCATACAGAGTTGAAATATCGAGCCAACATTTTCAATTGAATAACATTGCTTGTGAACTTCCGAGCTGTGACAATTTGACGCTTTGGCTTTGGTTAAAAGGCAAGTACAAACGCATACTATTGGTAGTCATCGCTCCTGCTGGAGATTCTCCACATTCTGGGTGATCTTCATCTCTTCATCGTCTTCATCTCACTGGCTTCTTCTCATGTGCTATCGTCTTTGCACATCTCACACTACATGATCATTGCAGATTATGTGCCCAAACATGTTTGAAAATAGTCGGGGAGTCTGGGACAGCTCAAAGACAGGATCGGCACCCCTGACCCGTCTCTGACCCACTCACATTAAACAAGCATCGGTGACAGCTGCACGTCCGGAGTAGGCAACGACATTGGGATTTTGTCTCCGACCTCAAAAACATACCCTAAGTCAGGGCCAAAATCCTCTGTATGTCCTGGAGGAGACGATGGTAGTTAACCGGCTACCCTAGTGACAGGCTGTTGTTGTGGGGTGAATGTTAACTAAAGGATGTGTCGTGTTGCGAATGGAGACGGTAGGGGGAAATGTCACAGCGTGCTGGGGACGCTGGCTGGAGGATGTGTCACCCTGAGAGAGAAGAAGCTGGCTTAGGGACAGCCACTCTGCAGGTGGGGAGCCAGGCTGGAGAGAGGCCATGCACTGGTTGTGGAGGGTGCTGGTTGTGCTGGCTGGAGGAAGGCTTGTGGTGGGTGGGGGTTCTGGCTAGCTGCTGCGGGCTACAGCCTGGTGTGTGTGTGGGAGCCCTGTCTCTCTGCAGCACAGCCGTGGAGCACACAGACAGACCTTGGGGGAATGCTCCAGCCTTGACTGACAACCTCCAATCTCCCTCTCAGACAGTTTATCACATTCACTCATTCCCAGGCTCTTTCCAATCTGGGTGTGAGGAGTCTCAAGCATGTTGAAGAGTACCACCCACACACACACCACACCCACCCACCCACCCACCAACACAGACCCACCCACCCACCCACCCAAACACACACATTCTAGAGACTCCAAGTCTTGTCTGTGTGGCAAACAGAGTAGAACACATCTCACTCACTGAGTCAGGACTCCTCAGCTCCAAAAGCTCCTTCAGAAACATGGGCGAGTACAATACACACGCTCACACACACATACACTCAGATTGTGAGCCAAAGATACCTCCCCTCAGCATCAAAAGCCTGACTCAGAACATAAAACTTGCAGTGCTTGCTCTCCTGTGCCAGAGAGAGAGAGAGAGAGAGAGCGAGAGAGTGAGAGAGAGTTGATATCTAGTGGAGAGGAAGATGTGAGGAACTTTGCCAGCTTCACAACATAAGGGAAGGAAAAGCTACTCTCCAGTCTTCTCCCCAACAGCTCACTTCCAATGCTGCTCTTGTGAGTCAGGGAGCAAGAGAGTTCAAACACTCCTAAGAGGGGATATCTACCTAACCCTCACAGACATACACACGAACAATGGTTCAAACACTCCTAAGAGGGGATATCTACCTAACCCTCAAACAGACATACACACGAACAATGGTTCAAACACTCCTAAGAGGGGATATCTACCTAACCCTCAAACAGACATACACACGAACAATGGTTCAAACACTCCTAAGAGGGGATATCTACCTAACCCTCAAACAGACATACACACGAACAATGGTTCAAACACCTAAGAGGGGACATCTACCTAACCCTCAAACAGACATACACACGAACAATGGCAACTTGCAATACTCCTCACAGAGTCTCCGAGCCAGGAGAGAGGCACTGAAGCTCAATGGTATAGGAGAGGAGGCCGGTGTGTGAGGCTGAGAGTTGAAACACACTGAGACAGAGAGGGAGGGGCTGATCCAGGGCTGGGCTAAAGAGGCGGAGGTACGGCTCTAAGGTACACTTGTTAACCTACAGTGCATTATTTAGAGCAGGACTAGAGGGATAAAGAGATGCCTCAGCTCCTGAATTATGTCACAGAGTGTGACTCCAGCCCAGTCGTAATCATCTAGTCCTTCTACTCCCTCAGACACCAGACGTAGAAGAGATTGTGGGCCTCTTCAGCCACCGTCCTACACACACACACACATTCACTCACTCACATGCTCGCGCATATCACACAAAAACACACTGCAGGCTTTTAACCTTCATTGGTCACAGAGGAATTTAGTCTCACTCACAATGACAACACAAATAGATCACACTGAGACTGGTAAACAATGGGACGGCAACGTCATTATATTACAACAGACACAATAAGTCAAACGCTAATGGAGATTAGCATTGTAACAAAAATGACCCATAGTTTTAGGACACAATTACGCAAAAAATTATCTTATGAAGCATTATCTCAAATGGTGACCATTGTGACCACTAGCAATCTTTTAACACCAATGTATAAAGAACTCATCACGCACGCTGTATCGAATTCGGTTTCACACAGTCAGACACACACAGCCTCACACACATCTTCTCAAGGCCCCAGATCATCTTGGCAACCTGTTTGTGGAGAGATTCTCAACATCCGTTGCTATAGAAACCACTCTCTCCCCTGATTGGACACTTCCACAAAAATGGGAGGGACAGAAGGGACAAATAGTGGCGATTGCGGAGGTTGCGCCGGCAGGGCCTGGGGGATAAAGGCTGTTAGAGGAATGAAGTGGTACACATTGAGCCACAGCTAAGCCTGGGAGAGGAGAGGGGCCCTCAGCGCCCACACAATGCAGACGGCAGATTCAGACATTGATTTGTGGGGAGAAGCGTTTGTCTGTAGTGGAGGAGATAAGTGGCGTGCCCATAGGGCTCCTATCCACTCTTCTCGATCACTAGCGCTCTCACAGGAGGAAAAGACTGAATTAAAGCCCACGGCACCGTGTGTGACACAGTGTTTGTTGAGATCATCAGCTCGTCGTGTCTGATCATCAGAAACACAATGAGAAGATGGTGAATGAAGCAAAACTAAGATCTGGGTTTGACGGATCAAGACTGGTCTCTCTCGCTCTCTCACCCCCCCCCACCCCTCTCCCACTCTCTCACTCGTAATTGGACATTAGGCTGCAGTTGAGATGCGCTCCACTCCAGGTTACTGTGGCGACAGAGCAGACTTTAAGAGGCATTCAGATATATTACATTATGGGAGCAAGGCAGATACTAGGACTGAGACCATTACCACTGATGGAACACAGTGGTGAACACAACACACAACACACACACTACAGGGAGGTGAGGAGATGTAGAGACCATACTAACACACTACAGGGAGATGTAGAGACCATACTAACACACTACAGGGAGGTGAGGAGATGTAGAGACCATACTAACACACTACAGGGAGGTGAGGAGATGTAGAGACCATACTAACACACTACAGGGAGGTGAGGAGATGTAGAGACCATACTAACACACTACAGGGAGGTGAGGAGATGTAGAGACCATACTAACACACTTCAAGGAGATGTAGAGACCATACTAACACACTACAGGGAGATGTAGAGACCATACTAACACACTACAGGGAGGTGAGGAGATGTAGAGACCATACTAACACACTACAGGGAGATGTAGAGACCATACTAACACACTACAGGGAGATGTAGAGACCATACTAACACACTACAGGGAGGTGAGGAGATGTAGAGACCATACTAACACACTACAGGGAGGTGAGGAGATGTAGAGACCATACTAACACACTACAGGGAGGTGAAGAGATGTAGAGACCATACTAACACACTACAGGGAGGTGAGGAGATGTAGAGACCATACTAACACACTTCAGGGAGATGTAGAGACCATACTAACACACTACAGGGAGGTGAGGAGATGTAGAGACCATACTAACACACTACAGGGAGATGTAGAGACCATACTAACACACTACAGGGAGATGTAGAGACCATACTAACACACTACAGGGAGATGTAGAGACCATACTAACACACTACAGGGAGGTGAGGAGATGTAGAGACCATACTAACACACTACAGGGAGATGTAGAGACCATACTAACACACTACAGGGAGGTGAGGAGATGTAGAGACCATACTAACACACTACAGGGAGATGAGAAGAATGACAGAAAGAAAGAGAGGGAGAGAAAGAGATATTATGTGTGAGAGAATGAGACAGAGTGAGCGAAAGGAAAGAGAGTGAGTGTATTGTGTGGTTTGTAGAGAGAGATAAACAGGAGGCGTTGAACAGGCGGAGGGGTAATCCTGCATTGAATTTGAGACCAATTTACTGGCCTGAGTGCAGAAACCCACAGGAGAGAATCATAGGCAGAACAAAACTCTGATCAATAATAATCCACCCTCTCTCTCCAGCTGGTTAGCTCTGCTCACTTCCACACATTCAACACCTTCAACTGACTTCAACCTGACAAGACACAGGCCCAGCCAAACAGGTGAGAGAAAGTGTGTACTGTGTGCATGTCTGTGTGCGGTGTGTTTGGTTACCTGGGCATCTGTATGAAGAGTGGCTTGTTCGAATGACTTGTAAATCCCTCATGAGTGTGGTACAGAGAGTATCAAATCTGAGTGTCTCACAATGATACCAGTGTAGTACAGTGATTGTGTGTGTGTGTGATTGTGTGTGTGCGTGTGTGTGATTGTGTGTGTGTGTGTGTGTGTATAGTGTGTAGTTCTTCTCTGTCGTCTTTAATCCTTCATCCTCATTTGCATAATTAAACAGAGCCTGCCGAAATTCCCTACCGACGTAAAGCTGTTTGTTCCTCATCCCTCCTTCTCCTCTCCTCCCCCCACTCCTCCCTTCCAATAAGCCAAAAGCCCCGGCACCACGGGAGAGAAAAATAGAATACAGAGATAGGTGGATAGAGAGAGCGTACCCCCACTCCTCTTTTGTACCAGTGGTCCTATTCAATCACCTTCCCTCATTTTCCAAATGATTGCGATCCCTCTGCTTCATTTCATCCAGTATGTTCTGTGCCCAGACACTAGCTCCCTCCCTCCCTCCCTCCCTCCCTCCAGTGAACACAGCACACACAGCCCCTGTCCTGCCATCACCAGTTCAGGGTAATCGATCTCGTCTGCTTATTAAGCCTGACACCAGACCGCCTTAACGCCATGCCAGAGAGACGCTTTAAAAACCACTAGGTTTACCCCACACCTACAACACAGAGATGTACCTTAAAAACCACTAGGTTTACCCCACACCTACAACATATAGATGTACCTTAAAAACCACTAGGTTTACCCCACACCTACAACACAGAGATGTACCTTAAAATCCCTAGGTTTACCCCACACCTACAACACAGAGATGTACCTTAAAAACCACTAGGTTTACCCCACACCTACAACATATAGATGTACCTTTAAAACCACTAGGTTTACCCCACACCTACAACACAGAGATGTACCTTAAAAACCACTAGGTTTACCCCACACCTACAACATATAGATGTACCTTAAAAACCACTAGGTTTACCCCACACCTACAACATATAGATGTACCTTAAAAACCACTAGGTTTACCCCACACCTACAACACAGAGATGTACCTTAAAATCCCTAGGTTTACCCCACACCTACAACACAGAGATGTACCTTAAAAACCACTAGGTTTACCCCACACCTACAACATATAGATGTACCTTTAAAACCACTAGGTTTACCCCACACCTACAACATATAGATGTACCTTAAAAACCACTAGGTTTACCCCACACCTACAACACAGAGATGTACCTTAAAATCCCTAGGTTTACCCCACACCTACAACACAGAGATGTACCTTAAAAACCACTAGGTTTACCCCACACCTACAACATATAGATGTACCTTAAAAACCACTAGGTTTACCCCACACCTACAACATATAGATGTACCTTAAAAACCACTAGGTTTACCCCACACCTACAACATATAGATGTACCTTAAAAACCACTAGGTTTACCCCACACCTACAACACAGAGATGTACCTTAAAAACCACTAGGTTTACCCCACACCTACAACACAGAGATGCACCTTTAAGACCCACAGGGGACAATAGCTTATTCTATATGGCCTACTGATTTACAAATTGCACAGAAACCAACAGTATGGAAATCTTCCTTTAAGGTCATTATTAATTTCAAATATAGCTGAATTCTAATTCCATTCCTTTCCATCGGGAATAAGGATAGAGGGAAAGGTAAGCTATTGCACAACAGGGCCTTACATAAATAGCCCGAGGGTTGAGGAGGCATTGCTGCACTGCACATGCAGTAAATTAACTACACTCCCACACACAGTCAATCAAGTATGCACATACATGTACAAACAAACACGTATGGTCAAGCAGGCACACATACACACTCGCGACATTCGCGTGCACTCACACTAGGCAGGCAGAGCCAGCATTAATATTCTGCTGGTTGATTCACTAGCTCCAGCTGGAGATGTGGAGAGGGAGAATGCCTGGGTCCTGGGGATCGATACACAGGCAGGAAGCCAGGCAGGCAGCCAGGCAGAGCAGCCAGGCAGAGCAGCCAGGCAGAGGAGCCAGGCAGAGCAGCCAGGCAGAGCAGCCAGGCAGAGCAGCCAGGCCTTTTAAATCCTGTATGTCCCATAGCCTCAGCATCACAGAGACCAGGCATCCACAGACCCACCGTAGAGACACACCGCAGCGCACTGATGCTGACCCGCCACGGCTATTATGTTCTTCCTGTCTGGCACACTGCACACACCCCTGGGTGTTCCCTAGGCCTGCACGCTGAGAGAACATGTGCTGATACAATCAATTCACCACGTCTCTTGCGCCCTCACACATACAGACCTCACACCAGCAAAATACATGCTAAAAGATATACAGTCAGAAGTCAGAGGTTTACATACACCTTGGCCAAATACATTTAAACTCAGTTTTTCACAATTCCTGACATTTAATCCTAGTAAAAATTCCCTGTCATAGGTCAGTTAGGATAACCACTTTATTTTAAGAATGTGAAATGTCAGAATAATAGGAGAGAGAATTATTTATTTCAGCTTTTATTTCTTTCATCACATTCCCAGTGGGTCAGAAGTTTACATACACTCAATTAGTATTTGGTAGCATTGCCTTTAAATTGTTTAACTTGGGTCAAACATTTCGGGTAGCCTTCCACAAGCTTCCCACAATAAGTTGGGTGAATTTTGGTCCATTCCTCCTGACAGAACTGGTGTAACTGAGTCAGGTTTTTAGGCCTCCTTGCTCGCACACGCTTTTTCAGTTCTGCCCACACATTTTCTATAGGATTGAGGTCAGGGCTTTGTGATGGCCACTCCAATACCTTGACTTTGTTGTCCTTAAGCCATTTTGCCACAACTTTGGAAGTATGCTTGGGGTCATTGTCCATTTGGAAGTCCCATTTGTGACCAAGCTTTAACTTCCTGACTGATGTCTTGAGATGTTGCTTCAATATATCAACATCACCTTCCTCATGATTCCATCTATTTTGTGAAGTGCACCAGTCCCTCCTGTAGCAAAGCACCCCCACAACATGATGCTGCCACCCCCATGCTTCACGGTTGGGATGGTGTTCTTCGGCTTGCAAGCCTCCCCCTTTTTCCTCCAAACATAACGATGGTCATTATGGCCAAACAGTTCTATTTTTGTTTAATCAGACCAGAGGACATTTCTCCAAAAAGTATGATTTTTGTCCCAATGTGCAGTTGCAAACCGGTTTTGGCGGTTTTGGAGAACTGTTTTCTTCCTTGCTGATTATGTCGATATAGGACTCAGTTTACTGTGGATATAAATACATTTGTACCTGTTTCCTCCAGCATCTTCACAAGGTCCTTTGCTGTTGTTCTGGGATTGATTTGCACTTCTCACACCAAAGTACGTTCATCTCTAGGAGACAGAACGCGTCTCCTTCCTTAGCGGTATGACAGCTGCGTGGTCCCATGGTGTTTATACTTGCGTACTATTGTTTGTACAGATGAACGTGGTACCTTCAGGCGTTTGGAAATTGCTCCCAAGGATGAACCAGACTTGTGGAGGTCTACACATTGTTTTCTGAGGTCTTGGCTGATTTCTTTAGATTTTCCCATGATGTCGAGCAAGCAGGCACTGAGTTTGAAGGTAGGCCTTGTAATACATCCACAGGTACACCTCCAATTGACTCAAATTATGTCAATTAGCCTATCAAAAGCTTCTAAAGCCATGACATCATTTTCTGGAATTTTCCAAGCTGTTTAAAGGCACAGTCAACTTATTTTATGTAAACTTCTGACCCACTGGAATTGTGGTATAGTTCATTATAAGTGAAATAATCTGTCTGTAAACAACTGTTGGAATAATTACTTGTGTCATGCACAAAGTAGATGTCCTAACCAACTTGCCAAAACTATAGTTTGTTAACATGAAATCTGTGGAGTGCTTGAAGAATTTGTTTCAATGACTTCAACCTAAGTGTATGTAAACTTCCGACTTCAACTGTAAATACTGTACTGTACACACACTGCTAATATGCTGGCCCGCTGTGTGCCTGCCTGCGGGACCATATCATTACCACTGAACTTGCCTGTAAGGAATCGCCTTGGTATTATCAGTCACTAACACATGGGCCTGTGCCATATGTTACATTATGAAGGGAGCTGCCTGTACAGCAATATAGCCAAGGTTCAATACCATAAGGAGATGGCAGAGGTGAGTCTGAGTTACGTACGCAGGTTCACCAATGAGTGCATAAGCCCTGTGACAGGGAAACCCCAGCGGTAAGAGCACTATCTGTGGACCACAGCTTAGCGTCGGAGTGCTAAATGCAGTGTGTGTCCTACCTCCTATACCTTCACTTTATCTTCCCACGTCCCCTCTACTCCCTCGTTTTCATCGACCCAGATCTTCACTCCATTACTCTAACCTAATAACCTACTTGCCACCATTTGCCGCTAATTTTCAGCCATTTTATCCTCTCCCTCTACAGTATGTCTTTTCTTTAGTCCTTTCCTTCCACATGCATTCATGCATTTGACTTCCATCCCTCTATCATATCTGTTTTCTCTCTTTCAGTGTTGAAGGTTAAATGAAGAGCGTGGGGTCCCCAGTAGAGAGAGCAGACAGTCTGCGCATCATCACTCATTCCTGTCAGTCTACCTACCTGCCTTCTCCCCATGCCCCTAGCCACAGAATAAATACACTTTAAATAACCCTGCACACACTGGCTTTATCCCACACTGCACTTTATTACTGTTAAATGAGGAGTCCTGGGAATAACCCAGCCAGGGCTGGCCCAGCCACTCTCCATACAGTACAGTATATCTAACCTATACCCCGAGCATCTCCCTCAGTCAGTGTAGACACAGCACTGGCCTGTTAGATGACCTTTTCAGGGAGAGGTGTCTGGTGCAGACACAGACACTCTTTAGCCCAGAGAGCAGCTCCAGCACAGGGGTCAGAGGACAACCCTAAACAGCTGCATGCTGGCACGCCCATGGGTGTTGAATCCCAAATATGGTCTTTAAATGAATCCAAGTAATCTTTAAATAGCCTTGACCACAACGTTGAGGCTCCACATCCACACAGATAACTAACATGAATGGGAGAAAGAAAATGATCCTTTTTCCTGAAGATTCCTCTCTGCAAAGAGAACTATCTGGACTTCGATTCTTCTTCTTCACTCCCTCCAGTCAGACATGTATTATTCTTGTTAACCTCTCCTTTTCAAGGTTTGAGGGCCAGATGTACGTACATTTGCGAACGCAGCGTTAATAGCGCCATGGCCAAGACGCAGAAAGCACTTGATGTGAAACCGCAGTGTGCGTGTTATGTACCAAACCTGCAGTTCATCAGGTAATCAGCGCCTGTCTCCACCCACTATACCGTATTTAAACGCGCAATTGAATGGGCCTCCTCCTCTCTTTCCATCATGGATCAGCGATATTTCCACTGCTGATGCTATGACTGTTTGAAATGATCCTGATGCCAATAATTGTAATGTAGCGAGGAGTTTAACAACTGCTGGAATGGAATGTGAACGCTGAGTCGGAGATTCCATGTCATCTTTGATTTCTTCCAGTAACTGTAATATTGCGTAGCTGCTTAATCTGTAACGCTTAATGATTTCGTTTTCACTCAACTGAAAAAGTGTGATTCTTGTGGCAAAAATATTTTCAGCTCGTCTCCTTAGCCTATGTCTTCGTCTTGCTCGGATTACTGCTGCCATTTCACCAGGAGGCATATACCAGGAAACCCGCTTCCTAAGTTACACCTGCTTTTAAGAGGCGGAGAATTTTCAGCGCAAAATAGAGGAGCGCTTTCTGTACATAAAGCGGAATACATAATTAGCCACATTTTACGCTTCCCCTCCCATCTCTTTGTGTGACACTCCCACTTTCCCCTTGACCATCCCATGAATGCATATGCATGACACGAAAAGCTCATTTTGCCATTTTCAGTTCCAGGCAGTCTGCGCTTTCATCTCGGTGCGTCCCGTTCGTACATACCTCGCCATGGTTTTATGCGCACTTTGCGAAACAAATACGCCTGAATTCGGCGCAAAAGCGTTAGTACATCTGGCCCTGAGTGTTTCCAAACCTTGAGAGAATTTTACCTTCAACACAATACATTTAATCTCATGGTTTGGTGTCTGAGAGCCCTGCAAAATTGAATAGAGGTTGGGGCTTATTGAACAATAAACAAACTGTTTGGAAAGAGAGAGGGCTTTCTGACTCTCTGGTTCTTTTGATTGCACTCCTTGTGGACTGATTGATCTATGCTCTTGTCCCTATAACTGTGTCCTGTCAGAGAGAGAGGAGTGAGGGAAGAGTGTTCAGATTCTCAAAATGACTTTTGGATTGTGGCGTTTCCAACAGATCAGGATGTAGCTAGATACTCAAATCTGCTTGACATCTGCTTTTTAGGCCTGGCTGTCTGATTCATTGTTGATACCCAGACACACACAGATGATGGAAAGTAAAACACTGCAAAAAAAACAGACTGGCGAACGGAACCAAGGCTTTTTAAAAGATGAGATTATTCACTGAGGAATCCTGCAAATGCTTGAATCCATTACTCTCAGTTATCTGAAAATAATGTCTGTCCTCTAAGCCGTTTTGCGATTTGTCTTTGAAATGGCATTGTCACCTCCTCAAGACTGCGGGAGAGATATTAGGCCTAATTCAACTCATCTGTCCTGTCCATTCAAAATAACTTTACCCCAGTGTCATCCTGTAGCTGACCTGCTCTTCACTGGCACCAGTCACACCTCGGACTGGACCAACATCGGCAGGTCCAAATCACTTCATTAACAAAGAGTAATGCTGGTGTCTATCAGTTCAGTTGTCAGGTGTTGAACAATGAGATTGAATGGGTCATGGTTTAATGTCTAGTCTGTCTAGTTCAGGCTGTAGTAGGTTGGGTATAAAGACTACTTTACAGTGTAGGTGCGTGCTTACAATTTTCAGGTTAAATAGCTCAATATGACATTAATTGTTACTCTGGCTGGCTAGGTGATTTTGCTATGTGAGATACTACAAAACATCGCATTCCAGTATACAGTATAGTTTTGCATTGAGGAATGAGGCTATCTTCATTAGAGAAATTGTGTCATTGTGTTGAAGCCTTTCTGATGAAGGGGACCTGACTGAGCGACACAGAATATGGCAATGACACCTCTGCCTCCAAGCCTCTTGTATCCACCCACACACACAGACGTACACCCAGAGCCTTTCATACAGATCTTTGTTAAGAACTCCATTCTTTCACCCTCCTCTTCACTGAAACTTTATCTCGGATGTAAAGCTTGGTTCTTTTTCATCAAATCGCTTTAATTTTCAGGATAACAAGACAAGCTCCCTCTTTTTGTCCTCCCTTTCAACCTCCTATTTTAATTTTAATTTTATTTAACCTTTATTTAACTATAAGTCAGTTAAGAACAAATTCTTATTTACAATGACAGCCTACGTACAGGGTCAGCCCCTGGAGCAGATTAGGGTTAAGTGCCTTGCTCAAGGACACACCGGCAGGTTCTTTCACCTTGTCGGCTCTGGTATTCGAACCAGCGACCTTTCGGTTACTGGCCCAATGCTCTAACCGCTAGGCTATCTGCCGCCCAATAAAAGAGCAGAGTAACAAAGCCCTCCACTTCTTAGCAAGCAAACCAATAACCCTCTACCCATCATGCCTTTCTCTAGTAGGAAACACTCTGTGTCAACATTATCAGGCCGGGAGGTGAGATGGGGTGATGGGCGACAGGGCTATTATCTGGGAAAACACAGAGGTCAGGCTTCAATTAAACCCCAGGGGTTACAGCCCTGAAAGGGCCTCTCACCCACACACACCATACTGACCAATACCCCACCACAGCCCAGCCACTCAGACCTGTTACTGCAGCACGGAGATGATGATCTCCAAGTATAGAGAGGAAGTCTGTATTCAACCGCATTCCCAATCGAACAACTGTCATGGCTGACGGCCCACCAAATCTGCACTATTGCCAGAATGCCAGCATAAGATGGCTGGTGACTGTCAATTACTGTATACACAGTATCTGTCCACATTGGACTTACCCGAGGCGTTCTTCAGGTAGCCGTTGGAGTCTACAGTAGTGTAGCTGACGTACGGTCCAGGCTGGTTCACACCAAACGGCTGCAAGGTCAAACACACACAGCATTAGAGTGGAACACGCATATTAGCGAACCAAACAAATCAAATCACATTTTGTTGGTCACATACACATGTTTAGCAGATGTTATTGCGGGTGTAGCGAAATGCTTGTAAATGTTTTAATCCCCCAAAATTCCTGGGCTAATAATGTAAGAAATAACACATTAAAAAAACCTGAAATACTGCAAAGTTGCCTAGGAGACAGGAGCATGGCCGCCCTATCTATCGGTGCCATTTTACAATAGATCCCGCACCATGTCATTCTCAACACAGACACCTAAGTCTGACACAGACATCCGTCCCCTTCCATTACTCGCCTCAGAGGTTTTGGCTGTGTGTACAGAGCATGTGCAAACCATCTCTGACCTTTCTGAAGCCAAGGGGGATCTGGGTGCAAACCCCAGCAGTCCTCTGGGTGAAATAAAGCACAGGTCTAAACCCTTGCTGTCTGGGTCCCAGCAGACAGAAGACAGGCTACAGTGAGCCTGACATAGCAGCCAGCTCCATCACATCCTCTGCATTATGCAGTCCTCCCCACTGCTCCTGGTAATCCCTCAAAATGATCATGAACAGCACAATGTGGAGAATCGGAAATGAATTTTTTAAACGTATCAAGGAAAATGTAAATGTTCCCCCCAAACGTAAATTAGGCCTATGCTATGTAGCTTTCTCTGTATCTACAAGGGAGGACTGGGGAAAGTTTAGGCCTGAACGCATTTTGGTATACGTTCAAACAGCTCTCATGTGAAGTAGTGACCTGCGACATACGCCTAGTTTCCTGAAAGTGGCTACAAATGGTAGACCTCATGATACACAAGTTATCACTAACAGACTGTAGTTCAGCCCTGTACGGAATCAAGGCTGCTCGGTAAAGTGCCTTCACAATTCATGATGAACCAAACCGTTTCTCTGGGTTTCCTGTCAGAGTCCTGTCCTTTGTGGCCTTCAACAGCTCTATAGTGTAGTATGTAGGGCATTGTGATAACATTGATACAATATTATCACAATACTTTGGTGGCGATAAGATACACTGAGTGTACAAAACATTAGGAACACGTTCTTTGTATGACAGACTGTGGGAAGCACGAATTGAGGCTGTTCTGAGGGAGTGCAACTCAATATTATTGTTCATAATGTTTTGTACACTCAGTGCATTTATCTCACGGTTCCCACAATTCTACATGTATTGCGATTCGATACTACGATTGTTTTGCTATCGGATGCTCAAACATATTGCTCATCATATGTCTGCTCCAGAGGGACAAGAGAGAGACATGAGAAAACAAGTTTGGATCAGTCATGGGAATAAAAGTGGTGAAAAAAAATTGGCTCCAAATTGGCGTCGCTATTTAAAAAGAAAATGGAGAACAAGCTATGAAGGAAACATAATGTGAGTTTTGGTTCAAGTACAGCTAACTAGCGCAAAAATAATATAGCAATAATGTCAAAACGATACATCGTCAAAAATAATATCCTGTATGTAACTCTATAATTGTTTTTCACCCATCACTAGTACTGTGGGGAGACAATTTTCTCAGCATGCCGCAGGTTGGGGCTCTGCGAAGCAGGAAATGACTGAGTGGCCATATGGAGGCTGTATTATCTCTACATTATGGGCCGACGGCACATAATGAAGAGAGGTATCTGTCTGCCTAGGCTCTGTTTTAACAGCCTCATGAAAAGCTATGGCAGCCTGTTAGAGAGTGCAGCCAGGCTCCCACACAGACAGACCATCCCACACAGTACTGTACTATACATGGCCTGTAGCTTCATCAGACGGACTGTACTGGGTTTGGAAATGGAACAAAAGTTCTGTGGAAACTAACGGGAGAGGAGGTGGATAGTGATAGAGGACGAGACAATAGGTGGGAAGACAGACAGACAGACAGACAGACAGACAGACGGTTAGAGTGATAGATGTGAGGGATTTAAGGAGAAGGAGAGCAGTGAAAACAGCCCAAAGCTCCAGTCATGGGCTCGATCAATCACCCAGGCTGAGTCAGGCAATGGGGGGGGGAGTGTGAACGAACACACAATGGAGAGGCAAACAACCCAAACCCAAACACTACGCCAGGACCAGCACCAAGCCTGTCTGTCACTAGCTCTGGGGATGAGGGACTATCACATTTTACATTTAAAACAATTAAGAAAACGCTCTTACAGGACCAAGATGGCCAGACTGACCAGTTACAAGATAAGCCTTTTCACTTTCTCAAAATGTGTCTTATCAATTTTATCTTTCAATTTCAATACCTCCACTGTATCTCTTTGGCTATCTTTTTTAACTGTGCTATAACACACACACATACACAGTGACACCAGCATTACCTTGACGTTTCCCGGGCAGTCGTTAGAACAGAGTCCACTGAGCACTGAGGAGGAAAAAAGGAAGATTGATCAGCAAGCAACAGGGACTTTATTTCTCCTACACAATCCCAAACAGTGTGGGAGATGACTCTGACGAACAACACGGCTAAATTAGTTAGATACTGTATGGCTAATGACGTCATCCCTGTTGGAAAATCCAAACTTGGTAGACTTAAGATAGACCTGCAGTGCTTATATTGTTTTTGCACTGTAAATAAACTGAGGAAAAAAGTAATTGGTATTAAAAACGAACACAGATAATAAATGTGCTCACTAATAAGCTGCAGGGGAAGTGTATGAGTATTTGTGTGCATATGGAGCAGCAAGGAAAAAGTCCTGAATTCTTAAATTAGCAATAAGAGGAATTAATATATTAGCATACTAATTGGCTGGCACTGGTAATTTGCATGTTGAAGTTGAGCTGCTGAATGCTGCTTTAATTAAGATCTCCCATCATGCATCCCGTGTACTGCTGCACACTGACTGACTGACTGACTGACTGCACTCCGTAATGCAGATAAACAAACCCCATTTAAAGTAAACACATGAAAGTCCTTCCTCTTTACAGCTACTAGGCCTAGCCCCAGAGAGACCGACCGTCACTGTTGGACCGTGTAGCCTACTGTATGGAACTTGCTTTTGCTTTTGGGAAACCGGGCCCTGGGATCAGGCCCTGGGATCAGGTCGAACACCTATCAGAAGTGTGCAGAGGAGAGAGCAGATCAATATATCATAAAATGTTGGGCCTCTAAACCCAGAAGGGTGTATATGTTTGCTCATTGAAAACTATGTTCGACACTCACCCAGTCTCTGCTCGGGTTGAACCAATCTCAAATAGCTAAGGCTACCCTCTCCAAATCCATTTAAACTCTTACTTAAAAAAAAAAAACGTAACTTGTATTTCTATTCTCACCATGCCAAGTTCCCAGAGCGCCAAGTTAATCCCAACCCACATTTACCCATGGTGCTGAGGTTGGATTAGAAACCCATAACAAAGACGTGATCTCTAGTCACTAGTGGAGCCACTATGAACAAGGGCTTGTGCAACACCTTCTCTGCCTTGTTTAAAGGACTATGGGGACTGTGAGCAAGTCGTGTCGTAAATTGGTTAGTAGAACGGGTAAATCCAATCAATGGCGCTGACATAGAGACTCCATAAAGTGCCTGACGCAGGCAGTGATGCGTGGCTCAGGGAGAGAGACAGAGACGGGGAGCGTCAGTGACTGTGCCTCGCCGCTGTCCTTCACGACTCACTGGCAATGCTGCTCCAGGATGTGGATGCTTCTCTGTGTGCTTGGATAGACAACTCTCCCTCTCGGACTCTCACAGAGCAACCCCACTGCCTTCTAAGAACCCAGTCTTTATTCACAGGTCTCGCTTTCTCTCTTCTGTTAACATTCATTAAACTCGTACAGAACAGGTACCAAGTAAGGGTCACATATGGACCTGGGACCACTAACACAGTAAGTATTCAGGGTTTATCCAGAAATCCACAACTGTGCACACAGACACTGGTCTGCTGCCTCTACTCTGTTGGATAGAGCTATTTGTCAGAGGGAGCTATGATAAGGGCGATGTCAATGCTGACGGCAGCTCCCCAGCAGGAACTGCCCACTGAGGTGGAGGATGAAATGGACTGTCAGTGTACGTCTAGGCCTGTCTACTAGTGTGTTTGTGTATGTTCTTTGTGTGTACAGATGTAGGATCTTAATTTGATTCAGTTTGCTACAGCAGGAAAATAATCCTACAGCAAGAGGAAATGTGAATTATAGATAGATAGATAGATAGATAGATAGATAGATAGATAGATAGATAGATAGATAGATAGATAGATAGATAGATAGATAGATAGATAGATAGATAGATAGATAGATAGATAGATAGATAGATAGATAGATAGATAGATAGATAGATACACACACAGGGCAGGTGCAAAATGCCAGAACGAAAATACACAAAAGACAGATACATATCTATTAAAAAAAGTATTAAAATACAAGAAGTCTGGAGTGCAAAAAGCTATAAAAAGACATTGCATAGTATGGGTGAATGTCTGAATATGTACACTATACATTGTTAGAGTGTTAGGTAAAAAAAAATTGATACAAATAAGTTGATATAGATAAATAAGGAAAATTTGCATGGTTAACTATACTATACAGGTCGATGGCAGATAAATACTTAAATAATGTGTGCGTATGATATAAGTGAGGGTAATAATAGTTTAATAGAATATTTTCATGGTTAAATTAACTGTACAGGTAAATGACAGGAAGAGATACTTAAATAGCTAAATGTGCAAATGATATAATTTAGGGTAATAATAATAATTCCCTTAAAATACAGTCCTTAGTGCAGGGTTTAATTACAGATAAATACACTTATTGCACATTCAATATACTAAAAGCAATTAAAAAAGATACAACTGACAGGATACTAATATGCATTCCTGAGTGAATGACAACGTAAGTTCAGTCCAATAATAACTTACAATATTGCACGTGATATGATATAACAACTGTACATGAATATGTATATACAGTCCTGAATGAATGAGTGCTGAATGAATAAGTCCTGAGAGAATGAGTGATTACAGACCAGAGTTACTCACGGATGGATGCATAATTGTTAAACAGTTCCAGATCTATGTTGCCGACGGCACGGCACCCCGGTGAGGCATTATATAGTCTAATTGCCTCCGGCAGGAAGGACCTCCTGTAGCGCTCTCTGGCACACCATGGAGGGATCAGTCTGTGACTGAAAGTGCTTCTCTGCAACATAACCATGGCATGCAGAGGGTGGGTGACATTGTCCATGACGGCCAGAAGTTTGGCCAGGATCCGTCTCTCCGCCACCTCCTCTAGAGTGTCAAGGCTAATCCCCAGAACAGACCTAGCCTTCATCACTAGCCTTTATGTTGGTGCCCCAGCACACCACTGCAAAAAAGATGGCACTGGCCACCACAGACTGGTAGAAAGTATGCAGTAGTTTACTGCACACGTTGAAGGACCTGAGCCTCCTCAGAAAGTAGAGTCGGCTCTGGCCCTTTTTGTTCACAGTTCAACCTGCGTTGTCCAGGTGAGAGTAGGCCCTCTGCAGAAGGTAGATGATTGCATCACCCACCCCGATGTTGTGCTGGTACGCAAACTGCAGGGGGTCCAGAAATGTACACACCAGGGGTCTGAGGTAAGCGAGGACTAACCTTTCCAGGTCCTAGTGGTCGCTGGCTGCTGTTGGACCATAGGCCTGTAGAGTGGGGTGAGGTGGACAAGGTTGTGATCCGATCTACCGAGGGGAGGGAGTGCAGTGGAGTTGTATGCATCCTTTACATTAGCATATAACAAGTCCAGAGTTTTATTATTCCTGGTTGGGTACTTCACAAACTGTTTGAACTTGGGCAGCTTTGAAGGGAGAGATGCATGGTTAATATCCCCCGAAATGGCAAAGGCGGCACTGGGAGGCGCTGTCTGTAACCTCGCGTTAACAGAGTGAATGACGTCACATGCTGTGTTTGCGTCAGCGGAGGGCAGGATGTAAACAATAACAGCAATGGCCGCCGTGAATTCCCTCGGCAAATAGTATGGGTCTCAGGCTAACATTTGGCGAGAAGGCTTTGGGGTTTATTCCTTTAATGTCTATGCATGTGAGCAGGGTTTGGGAAGTAACAGATTACATGTAATCCGTTGCATGTAAGGGATTACAAAAAAAAAACAGTAACTGTAATCTGTTATGTTACCAGCTAAAAATATTGTCGTTAGATTATAGACACTTTTAGAAAAACTAGATGATTACTTTTAAATTCAGAAAGGATGTTTGCGGAAAAAGAAAAAGAAACCACATGAGCGAGCCTGAACACAAGTCAGAGACCACTATGATGACACACCAAATGTGTTTGATGAATGGCGGGAAAAGAGCAGGAATAGGCTTTTGTAGGCTACAGTCCAAACTATGTCTTCCAATGGTGCGACTGCTGTCGGCATCCAAAGATTATCCAACTTGAATAAAGGCTTCGAGGTAAGGATGACGGCGATACGGATATCACTTATTATTGATCTACATCACACTCCTGCACTCACACTCCTGAATCACACTCCTGCTCTCTCATTTAGCTATGTGCGTCTTACGGATTGTGGTTGATGTGGATGGCTGTTCACAAATCTAAAGGTGTATTTGAACCCAATAATGGTTGAAATCAAGAAGTTTAAGGTGCCTATCAATTATTGTTTTTTAATCCAGTGGACAGGCAGTGAAAAATGTGGGGGCTTTTATTGCTCAAAATTTGGATAGACTTAAATGGGCAATCTGTAGTTGTTACCTCCATTTTTGGATTTATACAGTACCAGCCAACAGTTTGGACACACCTACTCATTCAAGAGTTTATCTTTATTTAATCTTTAAATGTTTATCTTTAAATGTTTATCTTTAAATGTTCTACATTGTAGAATAATAGTAAAGACATCAAAACTATGAAATAACACATAAGGAATCGTGTAGTAACCAAAAAAGTGTTAAACAAATAAAAATATATTTTACATTTTAGATTCTTCAAAGTAGCCATCATTTGCCTTGATGACTACTTGGCACACTCTTTGCAAAGCATGCCATTCCATGAGCGCAGCATTTATTTTTCAATCAGTCCTCCATGACAACAGAGTAGGGCTGGCTAATAAGTCCTTAGTTTTGGGTTCATGCTCAGGTAAAACAATTTGGCTAATCTATACTTCCATATTTCCAAGTCCTATTCTTGAACATCAAGGGGTATAACATTTATTGGAATGACTTGAATTCTGATAGACTTTGGTTTTTAATGTAAAGATATAATTTAATCGTAGTATTATATGTAGTAGAAAGCGATGGGTTAGAAGAAGCCTACATAACCAACCCATAAAGTAAAATTTGACATCCATTAATGGCCAGCTATGTAAACTTTGATTTATCCTGCAATAGATGTCGTTCAATTGGTAACATACATGTTTGTCTTCTTCTAATGCCTCTTAAGGGGAAAGTAATCTAAAAGTAACGAAATGTAATCAGATTACGTTACTGAGATTGGGTAATCCAAACGTTACGTTACTGATTACAATTATGTAACTTGTAACGGATTACATTTAGAAAGTAACCTACCAACCCTGCGGCAGAATGAGAACTTATCTATCTCAGTTGTTGGCTGTCGCCATGCGTTAGGTGGGATGTCTTGTGGTGTTAGGATTTATGTCACACTGCTATCATGCTGTAATGTTTTAAGAGGTGGCATGTAGCTACTTTGCCGCCAGGCCGGTGCAGGGGCTGTAGACAGAGCAGACTAGACTTATCAGGCAGATGGGTTGATAAGGGGCAGAGTGTCCGTTCATCGGTCCGCCTCCTTGAGCAGGACACCAGCATGGCTCGGAGGAAATAACATCATGCGCGCGCTCACGCACGCACGCACGCACGCACGCACGCACGCACACAGATGTCTGAGCTATCTCTGACATCCTAATGAGAGCAGTGGGAGATGCCCTCTCTCTGTTCTTGGCCCGATCAGTTTGACCTGAAATCAGACAGTACTATAATTCAGGGATGCATGGTGTTGCTGATGTGCTCTGAATGAGACTCTGTTCCAGGACTGTAGAGGAGCTAAAAGTACAGCAGGGTCCAGCCTGTAGCTGAACTGGGTTGACAACTGCCTTCCCAGGCCCAGCTACTGTCCTCCACCCATCCAGTCCCTCCAGATCCTACCCTGGAGATGCTGTCTGAAGGCTCCCTCATTTAATCGCCTCCGTATCATCATCATCATCATCATCATAAAAAGAGATAAAACCATAGGGAACCATGGAAACCAAGCCAACGTCACAAGAAAAGAAGGGCCACTCCAAGCTGTCAGATGACGTCACACCCGGAGCAGGGCTGGCTGCCTCTTGACAGGCTACTGACTACTGAGCAGTCTGACACTGACTACTGAGAAGTCTTACACTGACTGCTGAGAAGTCTTACACTGACTGCTGAGAAGTCTTACACTGACTGCTGAGAAGTCTTACACTGACAGCTGAGCAGTCTTACACTGACTGCTGAGCAGTCTTACACTGACTGCTGAGCAGTCTTACACTGACTGCTGAGCAGTCTTACACTGACTGCTGGGCAGTCTTACACTGACTGCTGGGCAGTCTTACACTGACTGCTGGGCAGTCTTACACTGACTGCTGGGCAGTCTTACACTGACTGCTGAGCAGTCTTACACTGACTGCTGGGCAGTCTTACACTGACTGCTGAGCAGTCTTACACTGACTGCTGAGCAGTCTTACACTGACTGCTGAGCAGTCTTACACTGACTGCTGAGCAGTCTTACACTGACTGCTGGGCAGTCTTACACTGACTGCTGGGCAGTCTTACACTGACTACTGAGCAGTCTTACACTGACTACTGAGCAGTCTTACACTGACTGCTGAGCAGTCTTACACTGCCGCCACACACACAATCATAAAGCATGCACGCACACACACAACCACACACATAGAAATACTATTTTACCATTACCTGTCTTCCAGATGACCACCGGCTCATAGCGGAGTAAACCACGAAGGAAGTGTGTACGTGATGTCAATCTTCTCCCAGGCGGTTTTGAAGTCTAGTTATCTGTCATGTCGGACTGATCTAATGGTAAGTCATAGTCATACCCCACCTGCCTCTCTGACATCATTCAACTACCTTAGTTTGAGGATTATTTGAAGGACGAGATTTAGCAGTTGGCTGCAGACATGAAAAGGAAATATTCCATCTGTACTCCCAGAGATGTATTATATATGAGGGTGGTGGAGTAGTCAGAAGACCTTTAAGACCAAAGTGAACAGATGACTACTGGACATGGGAGAAAAGTTTCCTTCTGCAAAATGGTAACCCTGGAAGTACTTTCAAAGTTGTGTCAGATTGACAGCTATTGTAAAACTGGAGAGAGGAAATGCAATAATCTACAGTTCTATGTCCTTGGTCTGTGAATCTTCTTCTCACATTTGATATTTTCCTGTTTAAGCCCTTTACCTGTATGCCTACTATGTGAGTTTAATTCTGTATACTTTAAATTAACCACTCAATATTACACACCAAATGCAGAAACAACCAATAAAACAGCAGAAATATGGACTTGTGTCTTCAAATTCCAAAAGAGAGGTGAGAGCAATGTCTCTATGAAAGATCCCTCGTCGGTTGAGCGGAATTGAAATGTGAATGAGGGGGGTTACTTCCTGACTGACAGCTTGGCAGTGGCGGAGAGAGAGAGAAGGAACGGAGGATGTGTACAGGACTGAACAAAGCCTGCAGATGTTCCTCAACGCAGCGAATCTGCATCCTAACCAGAGAGGAGAACGTAATCAGCTCCCATAGTTCTGTCTGTATGTCACTCACACGCCTCAGATATAGACCTGCATGTAGACACATGTACCATCTCTGTAACCCTTTTTCTAACGTTTCTACATTAACTCTCTCAATATCTCTTTATTTGTATTAATCCTTGGTTAGATCATGGGGATTTTCTGAATTAGGCTAGTTCACTGAAGTAAACACTTGTAAACACTTCTACCTGATTAACACTCCTAATTGAAGGGCCAGTTTGAGTTAACACTGGCCTCAACGAGACAGTAATTAGAGCCAGTTTTATAGGCCAGGGGTATTTCAACCTTTTCTTGCCCAGGGACCCCCTCCCAGGCAAACCGGCAATATAGGGACCCTCATCATACGTTAGCCCTAGCAAAAAAGTTTCACGTCTTGTCTTATCAGGTGATTGATAATTGCAAATGAGAAGCAATCAACATTTTATAATGAATAGATTTGGTAGATAGTTTTTCATTATTTTACCTCACCACATTATAATGTAAACTATTAGAAAGGTAGTTCTCCAAACTACAAACACATTTTCACTAAGAGCAGCTATTTAGCTGGTTAACCAAAGGTTAGCCATATGTTGGCAAAAATGTATGTCCATATCAAGAAAGCTTACCAGCAGCCAGCAGCACTAGTAGACTATTCACCGGTGCTTTTTCAAAGCTTATGTCAGATAATCTAATGAGTGTAATTTGCTCAATATTAGGAGTTGAGAAATAAAGTTGACATCATTAGAAATGAAATATTATCCTCTTCTCTACTGTAGGAATGTAATAAAACATTTGTTAATTCTGTTGTTGCTAGCGATATTCCTAAAAACATTGAAATTAAATACAAATCTATATTTTTGCGGACCCCCTGCAGTACCTCCACGGACCCCCGGTTGAATACCGCTGTTATAGGCAAATAAAAGAGCGCCATAGGTGCAATGGAGACAAAAGCAAGGCATATCTGCTGGACTGCAGTGAGCTGCAGAACACAGAGCGCCGGCACGTTAACCATAATAGCACCGGAGCCTCAGGAACCAGAGGCGGGCACCGTTTGAAGATGAGTTTAAAAAGATCAATCCTGGGCCTAGGCTGGGCGCTGAATGCAGCAATTAGTTGCGTCTCTGGGTCCCACCCTGGGCCATATCTTATAATTTCATCCTGAGAGTGACCCAGACTTAAAGTCAATACCACAGCGAGGCCGCTCGATAAGAGCTCAGGGGATCTGACGCCCGCGGAAAACAGCCCCTGTCGCCAGGGGGACCACCACCGCCTGACGTACAACACACCAAGGGGAGGAGGGTGAGGTGGTTCGGGTCTGAGCCTTGTCAAAAGACACCCTATGGACTGGCAGCAACAACACCCCATTGATTATTGGTTACATGTTGGTAGAACCATGGAGACTGTTGTCGTTACTGTACTGCCATTAGGGCCAGATGAATAACCTGCTACTTCTCCTCTTCCTCCATCAATGTCCACCTTCTTCAATGTCCAACACTGACAAGTCTGTCAATCAATCCCTCATCTGTTTCCATTCCCTCCCTCTCTAACCCCCTGACACCATCCCTCTGTTCACCACAACAACACAGACAGAATGTGAGTAAACCCCAGACAATCTTCTCTCTGCACACAAACCCAGCTTACCTACCCATAATCCTTTTAAACACCTCCACCATTACTATGTTCACAGGCTTTCCTTCTGCTGAGGGCTGGAGGGAAGGAAGACGCTGCTTGTGTTTCAAACAGTCACAGCTGAACTGCGAGACAGCAGAGTTAATTCTGCATGCCCACCAGTGTGTTATTGTGTCGTAAGAGGAGGATATCCATGCTGCTCCGAGCGCTCTCCTAGAAAGGAGGACGGAGCTTGTCTCTTTGGGTTCACGGTGTGTGTCGTCAGAGGCACCCAAGCACACAGTGTGCTACTTGACATGTACTGTACGCCACAGCAGGCGCAAGAGGGCAAAGGCAGCCTGGGAGCAGTTCGCCATTCATAGTTAATTACCAGAGTGCTTCCTCCATCTCCGGCCACTTGACAACTTCAGCACACTCCTTATCTATCAGTGCTTTACCGAAGAGAAACAACCAACAGCTCAGGAAAGACAAGTGGAAAAATCCCACTGGGTCGGTCGTGTGAGAAGAGGGAGGGTATACGCGAACGTTTGTGTGTGTTTGCAAATGTGGGAGTGTCTCCGTGTCTGGCTCTGATGTAATAGGCAGAGAAGCAGTCATAGCTCAGAAACTAAAGCAGGCCACCAGAGGGGCTGTGAGGGAGAGAGGGGACGAGAGAATGAAGGAGAATAAACTAACATGCCGCTTCTCCTTTAATTAAAACCCAGCAGGCAGGATTAAATGGCAATGAAGTAGCTTTTTAGTGGACACTTTCCGTTTTTCAAAATGTCAGCTTCCCAAATGTCAGCCATCACTACAGCCACCACTACAGCCACACTGCTACTGTTTCTTATAGGGTGGGGAGGGGAGCCACACAGAGGAATGAGGTGAGGAGTTCAACACCCAAAGGATGCTGGGAGATACATGCCCTGCAGTCATTCGTGTTTGTATTGATGCGTGTGATGTTGTCTAATGCAAACTAATAGGGATGTAGCCTGCAGTCATCAGAGTGTATACACCGCTGCTGACTCTAGTCTCAGGGAATGAGGATGTTCTTGTGATATTCTGAAAACAGCCCGATACAAAAACCTCTTGCGCTCTTCTTTGGCCTAATGCTGAGAGGAGTGCATAAAAAATATACTTTCACGCAGTGATGAAAATGGGAGATTTACATGAAAAGTTTTCAAACATAACTGTCAAGTCTAAACATACACGGAGAGAAACAAAGGCATGTATACAGAAAAGGAATACAACACACACATTCAAATGTGGATGTTCACATTCAGAAGGTGAAAGACGACGCGGGAGAAAGTTCCAACTCACCAATCACTTTGACGAAGTACGCGTCGGCTTCAAAGTTGTTCTTCAAAGCGTGGATGACGAAGCCCTCTCTCCCCTCTTCTTTGCTGAGCACGATCATATCCAATATTCCCTGCAAATGGGAAATGGTAATACATGACGGACAAAAGGAAATGGAGACAAAGATTTCTTTGACCGTCTCTTTCGATGTACCACTTCATCCCCGTTATGGACGTAGAACAGATCCTCCATTACAGCCGTTATCTGCACTCCTCTCACACTCTGCCAGGGAATTACAGAGTGGAATATAGATGCAGAGGTGGATAACTACTCCCTCCACTGAAACAAGGAGTAAGGGCATATCACACAGCCAAAATCCCACCGAGTTGATAATGTCAACTTGATTATGTCAACTAACTAAGCAGGCTATCTCGGAAGCGTTAATGAAAGAGACGGATGCCGGGTGGCAGGCAGTGACGGGGTTAAGTCAGATCGAGATAGAGCTCTCAGGGAGAAAGATGGGGAGGGAGGAGTGGAGGAAAACTTTGACTAAATAAGACGTAAGCTGTCCCAGATGGTGAATCTTGGGCAGGATGAAAGCTACGTGTCCGCATAAAGATTTAAATAGACAACCAGATTTGAGATGTAGCAGAGCCCACCCTCCAAATCTCCTGAAGAGCTGATGGGCCCAACCCGTCTTATCTACACCTCTCGACCGCACACATCTCATCTCAGAGGGAGGCTGTGCTGTGAGCTGATCGGGCTCCTAGGGGGACAATGACCGGGCTCTGTCTGTCAGGCCCTGTTGCTTCACTGTGCCAGGGCCGGGCTGGCATCCTGCGCTAGCCGTGCCCTGCAGTGACATGCTCGTCTTGGCACATCCTTCTGTGGGCCCAGAGTGGGATTTGGAGAGAGAGATGCTTCCCTAATCTGCTGGCCAGCGTGGGAGAGAGAGCCTCATGAGCGCGCCATTTCCAGCCTCATGTAGCTACCGCCGCTGAAGCCTCTCAGGGAGACTGTTGACAAAAGAGGATCCAGTGCCACCCACAAACAGGGCAATTAACAAAAAAAAAAGACTAACCATACTGGAAGCCACATTAAAAAGAGACAATTCTTGCAGAAATAATGAAAACACTCCCAATGGATTTCTGTGCCATTCAAAAGTCGAATTTGTGGGGGTTGTCATACAAATTGAAACAAAATCCCACTAAACCCTGCTCTGCGATGATATAAATGAGACTACATGACAAACTTGGATGACTGTCAGGGTGACCTAACCTGCCCTATCCACAGCAGAAAACAGAGCTGCTGGTGGGAGCTAGACAGACTACAAGACAGAGAGAAAAACGGCCAGTCTGCCAGTCACAGCTGGGGTAGTAACAACTCTACTGCTGGTTAATTGGTTAATGATGAGACGCGAGAGCCCGAGGTCACCAGTGGGCTTCCTTTAATCTGCAGAGCCTTTGGTTGTGTTACAGTGTCAAGGCGTCCAGAGGGGAGCCTGGGCTAATTAGAGAGAAAGAGAGCGAGAAGTGCTCACATCATCACAGATGTCAAAGGTGGCGAGGGGATGAGAGAGAGAGAGAGAGAGAGAGAGAGACACCTCTTATTCAAGGTTTCAAAAGACCTCTCTGATGGGAATAGGCTACCCGACACAGAGAGCTGTGAGTTGGCAGCCCACTACATTGCTGTCTGCCATAAGATGAGGGACAGTGTCTGACAGACCAACCAACCTGCACATGTCCCCTAAACCATTGTTCAATGTTATTGTTCAATGTATGGTTATCTTTACCCTTGGTTTTTGTTGTTAATGTTGATTATTATTATTTTAATTATGTTAATATTGTAATTGATTAGAGAGAGAGTAAGAGAGAGAGAGAGAGAAAGAGAGAGAGTGAGAGAAAGAGAGAGAGAGAGAGTGAGAGAGAGAGAGTGAGAAAGAGAGAGAGAGAGAGAGAAAGAGAGTAAAAGAGAGCGAGAGAGAGAGTGAGAGAGAGAGAGAGAGAGAGAGGGAGAGGGAGTGAGAGAGGGAGTGAGAGAGAGCGAGAGAGAGAGAAAGAGAGAGGGAGGGAGAGGGAGAGAGAGAAAGAGACAGGGCTAGGGGGGATGTACTCACATCCTCATAGATGTCGAAGAAGGTGGCGACGGCGGCCCCGGGGATGGCACCCAGGTCAGACTGGTCCCAGTGGACACGGAACATGCGGCCCACATCCTTACAGCTGGCGTTGTTACACGGAACATTCTCCAGGAGGAAGGCCTGCTGACCACTACAACACAGAGGAGAGAAGGAGAGATGCTGTTAGGGACTTTACTAACACATCCTGCGCTAATTGCTGGATACTGTACACAGACACACACACGGACAGGAACACAGAGGACGGACAAAGCAACTCGTCGAAAGAGGGTACAACGTAATCAGAGCTGAAAATTGACTGAGCAGAGTTGTCAAACTGACTTTGTCCCGGGAGGCAGCATACGGTCTTCACCGAGGTCCGGAAGGCTACACTGAAAATGGTTATATTTCCTTGCAGTCAAAATTTGCAAAAAAAAAGTCCTCTATCCATCGTTTTGGGAACTTTTGATGCTCCCAGACTTTGCAGCTTTTAGTCTGGTGATTTTTAGCGAGCTGGACATGAATGTAGGTCCATCCATTATCATTTATATACAGTTTCAGTTATTTTAAAGTATATTGAGTTTGTGTTTCACACAATTTTAAAAAATTTGAATTGTATTTTATTTGTTTATTAAAAGTTTTACTCAAACCACCCGCGGGCCAGAATTGGGCCGTATGTTTGACAGCCCTGGCCTAGAGGATGACAATGGACACTGTATCCTCTAGGCCACTTATACACAGAAGATATTGCTGTCTAACAGTGTAAAACACACTCCTCAGTTAGTGGTGCAATACCCATTTGAACACACTAGTGTAGTAAAAAAAAGAAAGAAAAAAAAGAAATATATAATTTAAAGAGAAGGGGAGCAACGATACAACAGAGACCTGTGCAAATACTCAGCTAATAGGCAATTAGTAGCTGTGTACAATCCACAACGGAGATACAAACATGAAACTTATTTTAATCCATTTGAATGGGGAGGGTTAAAACTCCAGCCTGGGAGACTGTACTGAACAGGGAAATGGAATGGCTTGGTTACAGAGCTTTTAATTTCCACACCATTTTCCAACATTTGTTTGAGGTATGTTTTTCTTTCTTTCATCCTGTACCCATTTCTGTCGAGACGGTTACCCGTGTTTTCGTCTTTTGATCTTATCCTGAGTGTCGAAATGGAGCAAGTCTAAAAATAGAATCAGCGTGAAAATGTTATCTTTTTCTGCCTGTCTTTTCATTCCTCTCTCTCTCTCTCTCTCTTTTCTGACTGCAGCCGTCTTGCGCATTGAAGGGAGCGTTGTGGTGGAGAGAACCGCTGGCTATGAGGCTGATAGAAACTCTCACCCTTGAGGACGGCTTGGCAGTACGTGTGTGTGCGGAGAGAGTGAAAGAGAGAGAGAATGTGTTTCCATCTTTGTGTGTCGCTGTAACACTGAGAAATGTGACACTGCAACGAGGTTCCATTGGTATGCTCAACACATAACAAGATGGAGAGAGATAAAAAAAACTTGGACATGGAGACATTCTCCCACTCTAACATACACCAAAGCATGTCCTTCCACATTATGAAGCCAGAGGACAAACTCACATATTCCCTATATGCTCCGTCTCTCTCTACTCCCACAGAACAAAACGCCTAGCTTCTATCAGACTGGGAGGACCTTGAGATTAAACTGTTGAAATAACAGTCTGCTGTACTTACAGTACGGAGCCTTTGTCTACCAGGGCTCAATTAAAACTAGATCTGATGGATATTGCTCTAGGCGGCTGGATTAAATAATATTTGAGGACAGGCATCATGCTATGCAGCACTGGCACTTTGCAATGGATTGGAAGGATAGGTAAAAATACACGTGGGGAAGGTTTGCTCTTGACTTTTCTTGTCAGTCAATACGGACATTGGCAACTTACACTCCTGCTGCTTGGCTGGATCCAATACGCACCACTAGCCTTTAGTTGTTAGAATAATCCTCCAACTTTGTATTAACATCAGGTGTTTACTAAGGAAGTCTGGGCAATACGAAGCACTGTCTAGGCACAAATTGAAATTGAAGTCACAAATGGGTCATAAATGTCACTCACAATGTGTGGCATGACTAAGTCTAACTAGTGCCACTCTGATGGTACTACTGTACATCTGGCCCATCTGAATGGCCATGTTTTGTGCAGCTCACAGAATCTCACACCTGAGAAATGTGGTCGAGGTCCTTTAGGCTGTAAAAGCCTAACACAAAGGATATTGTTTTCCTCATTCTAAATCGGGTAGGCAAACAATGGTCTGGGATTCTCCGCTGTGGATGCCAGTGAATGAGTGAATGCCCCAGTGGCCAACCTCCAGGGGTGGGCACACAGACCTGCAGAAAGGAGTGGTACACACCCTCCTGTGGAAAAACAATCAGACCGCTAACTAAATACACACACAGCCTCTTGTTTGTCTGCAGGCCTGTTGGAGATAAAGATTCCTTCTAGCCTGAAGTGGTCAACAGCATCAAGTCCAAACTACTTCCTAGAACAGCCTCCTGGGTAAATACAATCAGCACTCTGTCAGAAAGAGATTTCCCTGGGAGGACACTCAATCAGTAATATCTATTCTCAACTGGATGAAAATACTCATATTCTGTCTTTGATTGTGTCTTCACCCCATAATCAGCCCCACATCTCAATCAAACTGACACCGGTGTTTATCGATCTCCTCTGTACAGCTAACGATTGCCATAGAGTGTGTTGCATCATGATGCTGACATTTAAGAGTTTCAGGCTGAACCTTAGAGAGAGCACCCATTCTTATTCACCGCTGTGTGGGTGGGTTTGTTTTATCTCTCTCTCTCTGGACCTTTGTGTCTTCTGAAGAGCCTGTCTCGTTCCACAGGGGCTGTGAGGGCTGTGATGAGCACAAGGTCAGGAGAGGTGCCAGAGTCACTGATAAAGGGCAATAGCATGAGTATATTACAAATTATCTAGGTAGGATACACTAGAGCACTCCAACACAAACACATCCATGCACACGCACGAGCACAGATTCTAGAGCCTCCAAGTCTTGTCTGTGTGGCAAGCAGAGCAGAACACACCTTCACACCCAATGAGTCAGCTCCAAAAGCTCACTCAGAAACACACACACACACACACACACACACACACACACACACACACACACACACTAAACTGAGACACACACAGAAGTAAATACACCAAAGCTCACCCAGAGAGAGGTAAACAGACAGAGATGCAGTACACAAGTATTGCTCTCTACCAAGTTGCATTTTTTACCGCAGCAGAATAATTCATCTGCAGTCACACTTGTACGAGCTGCACCAAATTGAATGTACTTCTCAACCCTACACAATTACTTACTGTCATAGAAATTCAATAGTATTACATACTATAGACCGGGGTTTCCCCAAATTCGGTCCTGCCCTGGGTGCAGGTTTAGTTTTTTAGCACTAGCACTACACAGCTGATTCAAATAATCACAGTGTGATGATGAGTTGGTTATTTGAGCTGTGTAGTGCTAGGGCTAAAACCAAAACGCCCACCCAGGTGGGCCCCAGGATGGAGTTTGGGAAACCCTGCTATAGACGGGCTATTCCACGCCAGCGTAGACGGAAAATATTTTTGTTAAGTCCGTTTGTTCTGGCAATTCTCATAGATACTTAATTGGGAGGAAGGATGTTTGACATGCTTTTTACATTTGTATCACAAACATAAAAAAAAAAAAACATGCCTTCTATAAGACCCTATGATCTGTGAACCGTAGATGATACAGACAACATCTTGGTGTCGTTATACTCCTTATAGTGTGTTCTAACATATGGAGTATATTCTGAAATACACATTTTCACCTTCATTTATTCAACATTAAAACTACTACTTTAAACGTACCCCAAAATATTTTCTGACTACGCTGGCGTGGAATCGGCCATACAGGCAATAAATACCCTCTCAGCGCATAGCCTACTTCTGCAATGAGACTGACACTGAAGAATGAAATCACACAGGAAACAACTGGAGATTGCAGACAGAGCCTCTGAGTAATAAAAAGCCTGAACATCAAAACCCATTTCACCACTCAGCACAGCAGTGTTCCACTGAGGGAAGAAGCATTTTAGCTGTCATCAGCACCCTGTAGCGGTGGACTGTGGACGCAGAAAGATCCAGACAAATCACTGAAATGCACAGAATCCATATTAAAGACGTCTCAGATCCACTCTCATTAGCAGGAATAAACAGATAGAGGATCAGGTAAAAGGTTTTAGACAGACGTGTAACTCTTTAACTGTGTGTGTCTATGTGAGCGCAAGGGCTCAGCACTGAGCCTGTTATATCGGACACAGATTCCCTGACCGGGGACCCGCCGTGCCAAAGCGCACTCAGGCTCCTCACTAATTGGCCACTGTGGACCCTCAGAGGCCAGACTGACAGGGTGCCTGTTGCCTGACCTCTCTCTCCTCCTCCTTCTCCTCACCTCCATCCACCAGCCAGTCCTCTGGAGAGGACACCCATCCATACCTCCCCCCTCCAGTCTGAGGAAGAGGGTTTACCCCCCCCCCCCCCCTCCAGTCTGAGGAAGAGAACTCACTGGTCATTGAAACGCAGCAAGACCAACTACTTCTGTCATTGAATTTGTGTGAGAGAAAGAGAGGGGGAAACAGAAAGAGAAGGGGAAATAGAAAGAGAGAGCGAGACAGAGAGAGAGAGAGAACAAGAGAGGTAGGCAGGAGGGTGTGGTTTTAGAGGGAGCTATGTGATCGATAGAGGCTGAAAATGACAGAAAGACAGTGAGAAGCTGTTACACCCCCAGGCACTCACAGAAACGGCTTCAGATATAGAGGCACTTCTTAGTATTATAATTATCATGTGTGTGTCTCTCTTTTGTCCTCCCTCATCCCATCACTCCTGACAAACACTACTGAAACAAAAGCAAAGGGTTGAGGAGGCTTCAGTTTCTTCCTGTCTGTCCATCCCTCCCCCTAAGGCTGCTTCAGAGAGAGAGAGAGAGAGAGCAAGAGCGCGAGAGAGAGATATAGAATGTGAGTGAGACAGAGAGGCAGAGAGAAGACAAGCCCTTATAATGAAATACTATTCAGCCCTTACCCATTCCACCCATGACATATTCAGTGCCCGTCCACCCAGTGCCTTCCCTTACCCTGGCCAGCCTCCAGCCTCAGCCCCTCCTCCTGGTCCTCTTCCTGATACTCCCTCTGATCTCCAGCCTGTGATTCTTCATCTAAAAGGACACTGACCCATTTAAAGAGGAAGATACACCACTAACCACATACAGATTCTTTGTTTTGAGAGAATGCCCTTTTCTGAGTACGCATGAATCCTAAAATCTACAGTAGATACATAAGATTACGAAACGTGAAAGGATCATTCCAGTGTTGTCAGGGTGAGAGATGAGCACAAACATGATCTCTCTTACCTACGCAGTAGAAACATCGCTCAGTCTACCAAGGTCATACACTGTATATTATGGTCAGAGTGCTGGTCTAATGAGAAGAGACTAGCCCTGTCATTCGACCAGGTCAGGGGCACAACATTACACATGTCAACATACAGTTGAAGTCGGAAGTTTACATAACCTTAGGTTGAAGTCATTAAAACTCATTTTTCAACCACTCCACAGACTATAGTTTTGGCAAGTCGGTTAGGACATGATATCATGGCTTTAGAAGCTTCTGACTGGCTAATTGACATAATTTGAGTGTACCTGTGGATGCATTTCAAGGCCTAGCTTCAAACTCAGTGCCTCTTTGCTCGACATCATAGGAATATCAAAAGAAATCAGCCAAGACCTCAGAAAAATACAGTAAAACAGTAAAACAAGTCCTATATCGACATAACCTGAAAGGCTGCTCAGCAAGGAAGAAGCCACTGCTCCAAAAGCCAGACTACGGTTTGCAACTGCACATGGGGACAAAGATTGTACATTTTGGAGAAATGTCCTCTGGTCTGATGAAACAAAAATACAACTGTTTGGCCATAATGACCATCGTTATGTTTGGAGGAAAAAGGGGGAGGCTTGCAAGACGAAGAACACCATTCCAACCGTGAAGCACGGGGGTGGCAGCATCATGTTGTGGGGGTGCTTTGCTACAGGAGGGACTGGTGCACTTCACAAAATAGATGGCATCATGAGGAAGGAAAATTATGTGGATATATTGAAGTAACATCTCAAGACATCAGTCAGGAAGTTACAGCTTGGACGCAAATGGGTCTTCCAATTGGACAATGACCCCAAGCATACTTCCAAAGTTGTGGCAAAATGGCTTAATGACAACAAAGTCAAGGTATTGGAGGGGCCATCACAAAGCCCTGACCTCAATAATATAGACAATTTGTGGGCATAACTGAAAAAGCGTGTGTGAGCAAGGAGGCCTACAAACCTGACTCAGTTACATCAGTTCTGTCAGAAGGAATGGGCCAAAATTCACCCAACTTATTGTGGGAAGCTTGTGGAAGGCTACCCGAAACGTTTGACCCAAGTTAAACAATGTAAAGGCAATGCTACCAAATACTAATTGAGTGTATGTAAACTTCTGAATCACTGGGAATGTGGTGAAAGAAATAAAAGCAGAAATAAATAATTCTCTCTTCACATTCTTAAAATAAAAGTGGTGATCCTAACTGACCTAAAACAGGGAATTTTTACTAGGATTAAATGTCAGGAATTGTGAAAAACTGAGTTTAAATGTATTTGGCTAAGGTGTATGTAAACTTACGACTTCAACTGAAGGCAAGTGTCTATGACAGGGTCAACATTACATTTACACCTCTTTCTGTGAACTTAAACCAAATCAACATTCATAACCTCTCCCTCACTGGCTCAGACAGACATCCTTCTTCTCTTTTCAAGGTCAGTTCAAGAGAACCTTTGGTGCTGTCATTGTCACAATAACACGCTTCTGTTCACAGGACTCAGGGATTTATAGGTCCATGATAATGTACAATATCTCTCTTCTACAGAGGTATTAGCTAGTTGTGGCTAAGCCTAACTGACAAAAAAACAACTATTGCTGTCCAAGTCTTGCTACCCACATAAGTGATTTAATTGCATTGCCTAGCAACACCATGGCTTGCTGTGGAGGACTCAGTCGGGGTGCATACAGATAGAACACCACAAAGAGCCACAGCTCAGTGTGTGTGTGGCTTTAGTACTAGTGGAATGGAAGGTCAGTGTGTGTGTGTGGCTTTAGTACTAGTGGAATGGAAGGTCAGTGTGTGTGTGTGGCTTTAGTACTAGTGGAATGGAAGGTCAGTGTGTGTGTGTGGCTTTAGTACTAGTGGAATGGAAGGTCAGTGTGTGTGTGTGGCTTTAGGCAAGGCAAGGCAAGTTTATTTATATAGCACATTTCATACACTATGGCAATTCAAAGTGCTTTACATAGAAAAAATTAAGATAATAAAAAAGAACAACCAGAACAGTTTAGAATAAAGAATTTAAAACAATCAAAAGAAATAAGAACAATTAAAATTTAAATGTAAATTAAAAATTTAAATTAGATAAAAATCCAGTACAAACAGTCGGACGAACAGTGGCACAGTGCTCATTCAGTAAATGCAAAGCTAAACAGATGTGTTTAGAGTCTGGATTTGAATGTGACTACTGTAGGAGCACATCTGATCTCTTCAGGAAGCTGGTTCCAGCTGCGGCTGGCATAGTAGCTAAAAGCAGACTCTCCTTGCTTTGATTGAACCCTTGGTATTTCTAGCTGATGTGATCCTAATGATGAGTGATCTGAGTATTACTGGTATATAAATAAATGATTTATATACCAGTAATAATACTTTAAAATCAATCCTAAATGTAACTGGGAGCCAGTGTAAAGACCTAAGGACTGGTGTGATGTGTTCATATTGTCTGGTTCTGCTCAGAATCCTGGCAGCAGTGTTCTGTATGAGCTGCAACTGTCTTATGGTCTTTTTGGGAAGGCCAGTGAGGAGTCCATTACAATAATCCACCCTGCTGGTGATGAAAGCATGCACAAGTTTCTCTAAGTCTTGACTGGAAACAAAGCATCTAATTCTTGCAATATTTTTCAGATGATAATATGCTGATTTAGTTATTGCTTTGACATGACTACTGAAGCTCAGGTCTGACTCTAGAGACACACCGAGATTCCTGACTTGATTTTTAGTTATTTGACCCCTAGAGTGAAGGTATGCGTTCACCTTGAGAACTTCATCTTTGTTTCCAAACGCAATAACTTCAGTTTTGTCTTTGTTTAACTGAAGAAAGTTTTGGCACATCCAACTGTTTACTTCATCAATGCATTGGAACAGGGAGTCAATGGGGCTGTAATCGTTAGGCGATAGGGCTAAGTAGATCTGTGTGTCGTCTGCATAGCTGTAGTAAGAGATTAGGTTATTTTTCATTATTTGGCTTATTGGGAGCATGTACAGGTTGAATAGGAGTGGCGCAAGAATTGAGCCTTGAGGAACTCCGCATGTCATGGATGTCCACTCAGACTTATGGTCACCTATACTCACATAATAACCTCTCGCTTCTAAATATGACCTGAACCATTTTAGGACTATCCCAGAAAGCCCCACCCAGTTTTCCAGCCTGTCAAGAAGTATGTTGTGATCTAGTGGAATGGAAGGTCAGTGTGTGTGGATATAGTACTAGTGGCATGGAAGTTCAGTGTGTGTGTGGATATAGTACTAGTGAAATGGAATGTCAATGTGTGTGTGTGTGTGTTGACATAGTAATATGGGAATGGAAAGGCAGGGTATGGATATAGTACTAGTGGAATGGAAGGTCAGTGTGTGTGGATATAGTACTAGTGGCATGGAAGGTCAGTGTGTGTGTGTGTTGATATAGTACTAGTGGCATGGAAGGTCAGTGTGTGTGTGTTGATATAGTACTAGTGGCATGGAAGGTCAGTGTGTGTTGATATAATACTAGTGGAATGGAAGGTCAGTGTGTGTGTGTGGATATAGTACTAGTGGAATGGAAGGTCAGTGTGTGGATATAGTACTAGTGGAATGGAAGGTCAGTGTGTGTGGATATAGTACTAGTGGCATGGAAGGTCAGTGTGTGTGTGTGTTGATATAGTACTAGTGGCATGGAAGGTCAGTGTGTGTGTGTGGATATAGTACTAGTGGCATGGAAGGTCAGTGTGTGTGTGGATATAGTACTAGTGGAATGGAAGGTCAGTGTGTGTGTGTGGATATAGTACTAGTGGCATGGAAGGTCAGTGTGTGTGTGTGTGTTGATATAGTACTAGTGGCATGGAAGGTCAGTGTGTGTGTGTGTGGATATAGTACTAGTGGAATGGAAGGTCAGTGTGTGTGTGTGTTGATATAGTACTAGTGGCATGGAAGGTCAGTGTGTGTGTGTGGATATAGTACTAGTGCCATGGAAGGTCAGGGTGTGTGTGTTGATATAGTACTAGTGGCATGGAAGGTCAGTGTGTGTGTGTGTGTTGATATAGTACTAGTGGCATGGAAGGTCAGTGTGTGTGTGTGGATATAGTACTAGTGGCATGGAAGGTCAGTGTGTGTGTGTGTGGATATAGTACTAGTGGCATGGAAGGTCAGTGTGTGTGTGTGGATATAGTACTAGTGGCATGGAATGTCAGTGTGTGTATGTTGATATAGTACTAGTGGCATGGAAGGTCAGTGTGTGTGTGGATATAGTACAAGTGGCATGTAAGGTCAGTGTGTGTGTGTTGATATAGTACTAGTGGCATGGAAGGTCAGTGTGTGTGGATATAGTACTAGTGGCATGGAAGGTCAGTGTGTGTGTGTTGATATAGTACTAGTGGAATGGAAGGTCAGTGTGTGTGTGTGGATATAGTACTAGTGGCATGGAAGGTCAGTGTGTGTGTGTGTTGATATAGTACTAGTGGCATGGAAGGTCAGTGTGTGTGTGGATATAGTACTAGTGGCATGGAAGGTCAGTGTGTGTGTGTTGATATAGTACTAGTGGCATGGAAGGTCAGTGTGTGTGGATATAGTACTAGTGGAATGGAAGGTCAGTGTGTGTGTGTGGATATAGTACTAGTGGCATGGAAGGTCAGTGTGTGTGGATATAGTACTAGTGGCATGGAAGGTCAGTGTGTGTGGATATAGTACTAGTGGCATGGAAGGTCAGTGTGTGTGGATATAGTACTAGTGGCATGGAAGGTCAGTGTGTGTGTTGATATAGTACTAGTGGAATGGAAGGTCAGTGTGTGTGTGTGGATATAGTACTAGTGGCATGGAAGGTCAGTGTGTGTGTGTGGATATAGTACTAGTGGCATGGAAGGTCAGTGTGTGTGTGGATATAGTACTAGTGGCATGGAAGGTCAGTGTGTGTGTGTGTGTGTAGATATAGTACTAGTGGCATGGAAGGTCAGTTTGTGTGTGTGGATATAGTACTAGTGGCATGGAAGGTCAGTGTGTGTGTGTGTTGATATAGTACTAGTGGCATGGAAGGTCAGTGTGTGTGTGTGGATATAGTACTAGTGGCATGGAAGGTCAGTGTGTGTGTGTGTGTTGATATAGTACTAGTGGCATGGAAGGTCAGTGTGTGTGTGTGTGTGTGGATATAGTACTAGTGGCATGGAAGGTCAGTGTGTGTGTGGATATAGTACTAGTGGCATGGAAGGTCAGTGTGTGTGTGTTGATATAGTACTAGTGGCATGGAAGGTCAGTGTGTGGATATAGTACTAGTGGCATGGAAGGTCAGTGTGTGTGTGTTGATATAGTACTAGTGGCATGGAAGGTCAGTGTGTGGATATAGTACTAGTGGCATGGAAGGTCAGTGTGTGTGTGTTGATATAGTACTAGTGGCATGGAAGGTCAGTGTGTGGATATAGTACTAGTGGCATGGAAGGTCAGTGTGTGTGTGTGTTGATATAGTACTAGTGGCATGGAAGGTCAGTGTGTGTGTGTGTGTTGATATAGTACTAGTGGCATGGAAGGTCAGTGTGTGTGTTTTGATATAGTACTAGCGGCATGGAAGGTCAGTGTGTGTGTGTTGATATAGTACTAGTGGCATGGAAGGTCAGTGTGTGTGGATATAGTACTAGTGGCATGGAAGGTCAGTGTGTGTGTGTTGATATAGTACTAGTGGAATGGAAGGTCAGTGTCTGGATATAGTACTAGTGGCATGGAAGGTCAGTGTGTGTGTGTTGATATAGTACTAGTGGCATGGAAGGTCAGTGTGTGTGGATATAGTACTAGTGGCATGGAAGCTCAGTGTGTGTGTGTGTTGATATAGTACTAGTGGAATGGAAGGTCAGTGTGTGGATATAGTACTAGTGGCATGGAAGGTCAGTGTGTGTGTGTGTTGATATAGTACTAGTGGCATGGAAGGTCAGTGTGTGTGTGTGTGTGTGTGGATATAGTACTAGTGGCATGGAAGGTCAGTGTGTGTGTGTGGATATAGTACTAGTGGCATGGAAGGTCAGTGTGTGTGTGTGGATATAGTACTAGTGGCATGGAAGGTCAGTGTGTGTGTGTGGATATAGTACTAGTGGCATGGAAGGTCAGTGTGTGTGTGTGGATATAGTACTAGTGGCATGGAAGGTCAGTGTGTGTGTGTGGATATAGTACTAGTGGCATGGAAGGTCAGTGTGTGTGTGTGTGTGGATATAGTACTAGTGGCATGGAAGGTCAGTGTGTGTTGATATAGTACTAGTGGCATGGAAGGTCAGTGTGTGTGTGGATATAGTACTAGTGGCATGGAAGGTCAGTGTGTGTGTGTTGATATAGTACTAGTGGCATGGAAGGTCAGTGTGTGTGGATATAGTACTAGTGGCATGGAAGGTCAGTGTGTGTGTGGATATAGTACTAGTGGAATGGAAGGTCAGTGTGTGTGTGTTGATATAGTACTAGTGGCATGGAAGGTCAGTGTGTGTGTGTGTTGATATAGTACTAGTGGCATGGAAGGTCAGTGTGTGTGGATATAGTACTAGTGGCATGGAAGGTCAGTGTGTGTGTGTGTTGATATAGTACTAGTGGCATGGAAGGTCAGTGTGTGTGTGTTGATATAGTACTAGTGGCATGGAAGGTCAGTGTGTGTGTGTGTTGATATAGTACTAGTGGCATGGAAAGTCAGTGTGTGTGTGTTGATATAGTACTAGTGGCATGGAAGGTCAGTGTGTGTGTGTTGATATAGTACTAGTGGCATGAAGGTCAGTGTGTGTGTGTGTGTTGATGTAGTACTAGTGGCATGGAAGGTCAGTGTGTGTGTGTGTGTGTGTTGATATAGTACTAGTGGCATGGAAGGTCAGTGTGTGTGTGTTGATATAGTACTAGTGGCATGGAAGGTCAGTGTGTGTGTGTTGATATAGTACTAGTGGCATGGAAGGTCAGTGTGTGTGGAGAAGCAGTAAACCAATGTGGTGTGACTTTGATTCCCCTCCTCATTTGCATTGGTTTGACAAGCCAAATTAGAGTGGGTACACTAACTAGATAACAAGCAGGGTAGACAGACAGAAGCAGGGTAGACAGACAGAAGCAGGGTAGACAGACAGAAGCAGGGTAGACCGACAGAAGCAGGGTAGACAGACAGAAGCAGGGTAGACAGACAGAAGCAGGGTAGACAGAAGCAGGGTAGAGGAAAGTTGACCGGGTCACAGGCAAGGTGGAGTCTGAGTTAGTTCTACTGACAAGAACGAGGTATGCTACTTTGATGTGAGAGCAATTGCAAGATATACCTAATTACAGTTTTTCTGAATGCTTAAACACTAACAGTGATTCTTGAACCACTATCTCTGAAACCATTAACAATGCATTTACCAAGTGTGCCAAACTGAATGCAGGTTCTGCAAAACTGTAAACACAACTCACTGCTTTACATTCAGTTTGCATTTTAATAACACACTTCTGTAAACTGTAAACATTGGTCTCTACATTACTACACTATTTCGCCAGCTACCTTTCCACATTGACACGTGAAAACACTTTTAGATAATGAGTTCACTTACAAATCAGAGCTTGACTACAAATAGGCCACAGGTAAACATTTGGTTTGGACAACAACGGAGGCCAATATTGGACAGAGAGTAAGAGGGGTGAGAACTAGAGGAGGGCGAGGAGGTGAAGAAGTAAGAGGAGGAGAAGGAAGAGGTGAAGTAGGACGGGGAGAAGGAGACGACGGGGAAGAGGAACACAATAACTGACAAAATCAGAGCGACTGTGGTTCACCATGTTGTCAACCATGGGATGAGCATGAGGGAGGCTGGGCAACGGGTTCAACCAAATCTGAGCTGCTATACTGTTGCAGGTATCATCCGGATATTTCGAAATGAGAACCGGTAAGTAACTAAGTGCTGTACTTTCATAATGAGAAGGATCTATCACTAAAACCATTCAAATGAATTTATAGAACTGCAAGAAAAGTATCTGGTGGAAGAGGTTGACTGGTCACCCCAGAGCAGGAGACCCACATTGTAAATATGGTCACTGCAAATAACTGCATCAGACTCAGAGAACTGCAGGACCACATAAAGGCAGATAACGCCATATTCCAAAACATCAACAGAGTGAGTCTCTCTGCACGCAATCTCTCTGAAACGCAATAGAATTAGGATGAAGCAGCTGTACAGAGTCCCTTTCGAAAGAAACAGACCGTGTAAAACAGAGATATGAATATGTGCAGGTAAGCTATACTATCCTATCATTGGTACTGGATCAGGAAGTGTTTGGTGCTACATCATATTGACTAATCCATGTCTTTTCGTACTGTGCTACATGTAGATTGTCTCGTCTCTTTCAGAGAGTCATGGAGCTAGAAGCAGATGCAGTGCATCATGAGCTAGATAGATAGATAGATAGATAGATAGATAGATAGATAGATAGATAGATAGATAGATAGATAGATAGATAGATAGATAGATAGATAGATAGATAGATAGATAGATAGATAGATAGATAGATAGATAGATAGATAGATAGATAGATAGATAGATACTTTATTGATCCCCGGGGGGGAAATTTAATTGTCAAGCAGCTACAACAAAACACAGGGCAGGTGCAAAATGCCACAACGAAAGTACACAAGACAGATACACGGTACATGATACATAGAGCGGCAGTATGAAAAAGTATCGAAATACAAGATATCTGGAGTGCAAAAAAAGCTATAAAAATACATTGCATAGTATGAGTGGTTGGCTGAATATGTACACTATACATTGGTGGATGTTGGATGGTTAACTATACAGGTCGATGGCAGAGAAATACTTCCGTAGCTAAAAATGCGTATGATATGAGCGAGGGTAAAAATAGTTTACTTAATAGACAGACTGGGTAAATGAACAGGTAAGTGAACATTTTGCATGGTTAAATTAGCTGTACAGTTAGGTATACAGCTATACAGGTAATGAGATCAAACAGGTGCAGTTAATACAGGTAATGAGTGGAGAACAGGAGGGCTTCTTAAAGAAAAACTAACAGGTCTGTGAGAGCCGGAATTCTTACTGGTTGGTAGGTGATCAAATACTTATGTCATGCAATAAAATGCAAATTAATTATTTAAAAATCATACAATGTGATTTTCTGGATTTTTGTTTTAGATTCCGTCTGTCACAGTTGAAGTGTACCTATGATAAAAAATTACAGACCTCTACATGCTTTGTAAGTAGGAAAACCTGAAAAATCGGCAGTGTATCAAATACTTGTTCTCAAGCATCACCGGCTTTGATGTTTGCTCCCCAGCACACCACTGCAAAAAAGATGGCACTGGCCACCACAGACTGGTAGAAGGTATGCAGTAGTTTACTGCACACGTTCAAGGACCTGAGCCTCCTCAGAAAGTAGAGTCGGCTCTGGCCCTTTTTGTACAGGGCCCCGGTGTTACCGGCCCATTCCAGCCTGTTGTCCATATGGACTCCCAGGAACTTGTATGACCCAACCATTTCCACATCCATCCCCTGTATAGGGACTGCAGTCAGTTGTACCTTGGATCTCCTGAAGTCCACCACCATCTCCTTTGTTTTGCTGATGTTGAGCTGAAGGTGGTTCTGCTCACACCACAGCACAAATTCACTGATTGTGCTCCTGTACTCCTCCTCCTGCCCACCCCTGAAGCACCCTACAATAGCAGAGTCATCCGAGAACTTCTATAGGTGGCATGTTTCAGAGTTATATCTGAAGTCTGAGGTGTAGAGGGTGAACAGGAAGGGGGACAGGACCGTTCCCTGGGGGGCCCCTGTGTTGCTAACTGCCCGTTCTGACACACAGCTCTGTAGTCGCACAAATTGTGGCCTACCGGTCAGGTAGTCCGTGACCCAGGAGACTAAGGGTGCTTCCACTTTCATCCTCCTCATCTTCTCACCCAGTAGCAGGGGCTGAATGGTATTGAAGGCACTGGAGAAGTAAAAAAACATAACCCTCACAGTGCAACCTGCGTTGTCCAGGTGAGAGTAGGCCCTCTGCAGAAGGTAGATGATTGCATCATCCACCCAGATGTTGCGCTGGTATGCAAACTGCAGGGGGTCCATTGATGAACACACCAGGGGTCTGAGGTGAGCGAGGACTAACCTTTCCAGGGTCTTCATGATGTGGGATGTTAGCGCTACAGGTCTGAAGTAATTCAGGACAGTGGGGTGTGCCTTCTTGGGCACTGGGACGAGGCAGGATGTTTTCCACAGCACAGGGACCGTTTCTAGGCTCAGGCTAAGGTTGAAAAGACGCTGGAGTATTCCACACAGTTGGTCAGCACAGACCCTCAGCACCCTTGGGCTGATGCCATCAGGGCCCGCCGCTTTCCACTGGTGTAGTCTTTCCAGCTCTCTCTTCACTTGGTTGGTGGTGAAAGCCAGCCCAGGTGGGGAGGTGGGGGGAAGGGGGGTGTTGAGGATCAGTCCAGGGGGAGCAGGGGCGGAGGTGGGGTCACTGATTGTCTCAGCAGAGGTGCTGTGAGCAAAGTGGGGGTGGGACAGGGCAGGTTTCAACCTCGTGCCATCATCAACGTCCCGGGACAACGTGGTGGCAACATAACAATGTGTGTGGCTTTTAGTCAAAACGGCGTCCTTCACCATCATGCAATCCTAGGCCCATACAACACTGCACACATTATCACATTTCTGGACACCCTCCACAACAGACTAATCCCTAATGACCAGGGGCCAGAGCAGCCCAGGTACGTTATCATCTGGGACAATGTTAGTTTCCACCGGGCTGCTGTGGTCCGCAATTGGTTCACAGGTCACCCACTTTTCATCGCACTAAATCTCCCCCATACTCTCCGTTCTTGAATCTTATTGAAGAATTCTTCGCTGCATGGTGTTGGACGGTGTATGAATGCCAGCACCACCAACGCATACCCCTTCTACAGGCAATGGAGGAGGCTTGTGGAGACTTCGATCAGGGGTCATGCCAGGCCTGGACACGGCACTCCAGGCGATACTTTCCACGCTGCCTAGCTCAAGACAACAATGCATGTGATGTAGATGAAGTCTTATGGCCATACCCACAAAGAAGATTTTTTTTCTGTTATTTTTTTCCTAGCACAAATGTTTTACTTTTCTTCTACTGCGCCTTTGTTGTTTGAGGAGTGTTAGAACGTTTCGAGAAAGTGTTATGTTCTGAACACACATCCATACTTTACACATTTGGATACCTGTGTGTATGTGTGTTTACTACATGTATGACAAAACTTTATTGCAAACCGCTATGCCCTGCACACAGAAAAAACAAACGCCACAAGTGTTTTTCATTTATACTATCAGTGCGTAGTTGGTGCTTCGTGTGCTTATTTATGATGGTTTGTGTGTACTGTATTGACGCAAAAACACATTTTGTTTTTAAAGAGTTTGAAGAGTTTTGCAAGAATCGTTTGCTTTTGCAAGAGATGTATAATGTTTTGTGGTTAGTGTGTATAGTTTTGAAATAGCCTATAGTTTCAAAGATAGTGCCTAAGCAATCCGAAAAACACTGTAAAAACACATTTATCGCTGATCGTGTTAGTACTTAAGCAGACTGCAAGTGTCAGGGTTTAAATGGATTATACCTGCCCTTTGTACCAGATTGCCATTGACGTACAGCGTGAGGAGCACCAAATCATCATGTCTGCTGTGTGGTGTGACTTCTCTTACACACACTACACCTCCCTGGAGAGTGTACGGTCTCCTCACTGAAACAACTCACATGCATCACATAAAATATCCTGACATCATAAAAGCTGTCGTTTATTAATGATTAGTATTCCTTAATGGATTTAGGTGGTCCTGCTATTTATTTCGCTATCCCTTCTGCCAGCGATCGCTCCCTAGAGTTAGATTGAAATCAGGGTAAGCCATTTTCATTAGTGACATCCTTTCCCTTCCCAGATACACCCTCAAAGACCGCAACACACACCTCCAGTTCTAAGCGGTGTGATGTTCTTCTCCTATTATAAAGCAAGGAAACCATTGCGCATGAAACGGTGTTAAACAGTGTTAACCAGCGGGACACTTGCTTTCACTGTATGAGAGAGTGGGTGGGCGGACTGCCTGGGTAGAACCAATCAGACGTAAAAATAGCCCCTTAGACGCTCTAGAAATATCCAAACTCTTCAGAAAAAACACAGGTCTTTCATCATTTTACTAAAACATGAACTCTACAAAGTACTCAATGCTCTCATTAGCATGAGATTACGTCTCAGGTGTGTATAAACCGATGCAACAAAGGCAAGTATGTACTGAAACACAGGAAGTGGCATCAGACATACTTGTATACATACAACCCTGTGCACAGTTGAGGGCTGAAAAGAAATGACTATTCCTCAAAATGGCTGCCTATTTACCTGTTCCTTGATGCCACCGACAGATGCTGTCAGGACGTAATAAGACAGGCAGAGGACATCTGAGGCGGCGCTTAAGAGAAACATGGGTAATGCATACTAACTCTGGGGAGTTACATGCAAACCATGCCGGCCACGTTGCGCGAGTGAGTGTCGCGAAATACTGTACATGAACCAGCGTCTCATTGGTTTCCAGGAGTATTCAACCCCACGTGGGTATTTGAAACATCAACGAGGAGAGATTACTCATAGATAACTAACAAAAAAGACAGAGAGCATGATTTTGACATTTTAATTACTCTGCCATTTTCAGTCATGTCTTGAGACGGTTGAGTTTTCCTAAATAAGTCTTTCAACACACTGCGGTGGTTAGATGTTTTCGATATCACAAACATAAGTTTGTAGTGCAAAAAGCTATAAAAAGGCATTGTATAGTATGGGTGAATGGCTGAATATGTACACTATACATTGTTACAGAGTGTTAGGTGAAAAAATGATAAAAATATTGCAAGTTGATATAGATAAATAAGGAGTATTTGCATGGTTAACTATACTATACAGGTCGATGGCAGAGAAATACTTAAATAGCTAATTGTGTGTATGATATAAGTGAGGGTAATAATAGTTTACTTAATATACATTCTGGATAAATGAAGTGAAGTGAATATTTGCATGGTTACATTAACTGTACAGGTAAATTGTACAGTTAAATGTACAGGTAAGTGAATATTTGCATGGTTACATTAACTGTACAGGTAAATGACAGGAAGAGACACTTAAATAGCTAAATGTGCATAAGATATTATTTAGGATAATAATAATAATTCCCTTAAAATACAGTCCTTAGAAGAGGGTTTAATTACAGATAAATGCACGTAATGCACATTCGATATACTAAAAGCAATGAAAAAAGATACAACTGACAGGATACTAATATGCAGTCCTGAGTGAATGACTACGTAAGTTCAGTCCAAGAAAAACGTACAATATTGAACGTGATATGATACAGCAACTGTACATGAATATGTACAGTGGGGAGAACAAGTATTTGATACACTGCCGATTTTGCAGGTTTTCCTACTTACAAAGCATGTAGAGGTCTGTAATTTTTATCATAGGTACACTTCAACTGTGAGAGACGGAATCTAAAACAAAAATCCAGAAAATCACTTTGTATGATTTTTAAGTAATTAATTTGTATTTTATTGCATGACATAAGTATTTGATCACCTACCAACCAGTAAGAATTCCGGCTCACAGACCTGTTAGTTTTTCTTTAAGAAGCCCTCCTGTTCTCCACTCATTACCTGTATTAACTACACCTGTTTGAACTCGTTACCTGTATAAAAGACACCTGTCCACAAACTCAATCAAACAGACTCCAACCTCTCCACAATGGCCAAGACCAGAGAGCTGTGTAAGGACATCAGAGATAGAATTGTAGACCTGCACAAGGCTGGGATGGGCTACAGGACAATAGGCAAGCAGCTTGGTGAGAAGGCAACAACTGTTGGCGCAATTATTAGAAAATGGAAGAAGTTCAAGATGACGGTCAATCTCCCTCAGTCTGGGGCACCATGCAAGATCTCACCTCGTGGGGCATCAATGATCATGAGGAAGGTGAGGGATCAGCCCAGAACTACACGGCAGGACCTGGTCAATGACCTGAAGAGAGCTGGGACCACAGTCTCAAAGGAAACCATTAGTAACACACTATGCCGTCATGGATTAAAATCCTGCAGCGCACGCAAGGTCCCCCTCCTCAAGCCAGCGCATGTCCAGGCCCGTCTGAAGTTTGCCAATGACCATCTGGATGATCCAGAGGAGGAATGGGAGAAGGTCATGTGGTCTGATGAGACAAAAATAGAGCTTTTTGGTCTAAACTCCACTCGCCGTGTTTGGAGGAAGAAGAAAGATGAGTACAACCCCAAGAACACCATCCCAACCGTGAAGCATGGAGGTGGAAACATCATTCTTTGGGGATGCTTTTCTGCAAAGGGGACAGGACGACTGCACCGTATTGAGGGGATACATGGATGGGGCCATGTATCGTGAGATCTTGGCCAACAACCTCCTTCCCTCAGTAAGAGCATTGAAGATGGGTCGTGGCTGGGTCTTCCAGCATGACAACGACCCGCAACACACAGCCAGGGCAACTAAGGAGTGGCTCCGAAAGAAGCATCTCAAGGTCCTGGAGTGGCCTAGCCAGTCTTCAGACCTGAACCCAATAGAAAATCTTTGGAGGGAGCTGAAAGTCCGTATTGCCCAGCGACAGCCCCGAAACCTGAAGGATCTGTATGGAGGAGTGGGCCAAAATCCCTGCTGCAGTGTGTGCAAACCTGGTCAAGAACTACAGGAAACGTATGATCTCTGTAATTGCAAACAAAGGTTTCTGTACCAAATATTAAGTTCTGCTTTTCTGATGTATCAAATACTTATGTCATGCAATAAAATGCAAATTAATTACTTAAAAATCATACAATGTGATTTTCTGGATTTTTGTTTTAGATTCCGTCACTCACAGTTGAAGAGTACCTATGATAAAAATGACAGACTTCTACATGCTTTGTAAGTGGGAAAACCTGCAAAATCGTCAGTGTATCAAATACTTGTTCTCCCCACTGTATATACAGTCCTGAATGAATGAGTGCTGAATGAATAAGTCCTGAGAGAATGAGTGATTACAGACCAGAGTTACTCACGGATGGATGCCTAATTGTTAAACTAGGTCCTAACACCGCAACAGTTCCAGGTCTATGTTGCCGACGGCACTAAATAGTTTAATAGCCGCCGGCAGGAAGGACCTCCTGTAGTGCTCTCTGGCACACCGTGGTGGGATCAGTCTGTGACTGAAGTGCTCCTCTGCATCATAACCATAGCATGCAGAGGGTGGGTGACATTGTCCATGACGGCCAGCAGTTTGGCCAGGTTCCTTCTCTCCGCCACCTCCTCTAGAGTGTCAAGGCTAATCCCCAGAACAGAGCTAGCCTTCCTGATCAACTTATTTACCCGAGAAGCATCACCAGCCTTTATGTTAGCGCCCCAGCACACCACTGCAAAAAAGCACCACAGACTGGTAGAAAGTATGCAGTAGTTTACTGCACACGTTGAAGGACCTGAGCCTCCTCAGAAAGTAGAGTCGGCTCTGGCCCTTTTTGTACAGAGCCCCAATGTTACCAGCCCATTCCAGCCTGCTGTCCATATGGACTCCCAGGAACTTACATGAACCAACCATTTCCACATCCATCCCTTGTATAGGGACTGTAGTCGGTTGGGCCTTGGTTCTCCTGAAGTCCACCACCATCTCCTTTGTTTTGCTGATGTTGAGCTGAAGGTGGTTTTGCTCACACCACACCACAAAGTCATTGATTGTGCTCCTGCACTCCTCCTCCTGCCCACCCCTAATGCTCCCTACAATTGCAGAGTCATCCGAGAACTTCTGCAGGTGGCATGTTTCAGAGTTATATCTGAAGTCTGAAGTGTAGAGGGTGAACAGGAAGGGGGACGGGACCATTCCCTGGGGGGCCCCTGTATTGCTCACTGCCCGTTCTGACACACAGCTCTGTAGCCGCACAAATTGTGGCCTACCGGTCAGGTAGTCCGTAACCCAGGAGACTAAGGGTGCTTCCACTTTCATCCTCCTCATCTTCTCACCCAGTAGCAGGGGTTGAATAGTGTTGAAGGCACTGGAGAAGTCAAAAAACATAACTATCATAGTGCAACCTGCGTTGACCAGGTGAGAATGTTAACCCGCTAAACATACAGACAAACAGAGTAATCGAGGCGAGTGACAGAAAAATAAAACACCTGTGGATCTGCAAGATGTGCATGATTCACCAGAAAGAGACGATTCACAACTGATCTGCAAGATGTGCATGATTCACCAGAAAGAGACGATTCACAGCTGATCTGCAAGATGTGCATGATTCACCAGAAAGAGACGATTCACAGCTGATCTGCAAGATGTGCATGATTCACCAGAAAGAGACGATTCACAGCTGATCTGCAAGATGTGCATGATTCACCAGAAAGAGACGATTCACAGCTTCAAAAGCACTGCTGCCAGCCATATTCCAAGTCTGTGTCTGTCTTCAGAGACAGCTGGAGATCAGAGGCTTTCCAAACAACTTTAGCCAGCTGAGATCACAGTGACCGCAACAGGTGGGGTGGTCATGGTTGCAGTTTCAGATGCATGGTCAAGTTCAGTTAGGTAGGCTACAATATACAGTGGGGAGTATTATACAAGTATTTGATACACTGCCGATTTTGCAGGTTTTCCTAAAACATCCTGAAAATCACATTGTATGATTTTTAAATAATTAATTTGCATTTTATTGCATGACATAAGTATTTGATCACCTACCAACCAGTAAGAATTCCGGCTCTCACAGACCTGTTAGTTTTTCTTTAAGAAGCCCTCCTGTTCTCCACTCATTACCTGTATTAACTGCACCTGTTTGAACTCGTTACCTGTATAAAAGACACCTGTCCACACACTCAATCAAACAGACAGCTGTGTAAGGACATCAGGGATAAAATTGTAGACCTGCACAAGGCTGGGATGGGCTACAGGACAATAGGCAAGCAGCTTGGTGAGAAGGCAACAACTGTTGGCGCAATTATTAGAAAATGGAAGATCTCCCTCAGTCTGGGGCACCATGCAAGATCTCACCTCGTGGGGCATCAATGATCATGAGGAAGGTGAGGGATCAGCCCAGAACTACACGGCAGGACCTGGTCAATGACCTGAAGAGAGCTGGGACCACAGTCTCAAAGAAAACCATTAGTAACACACTACGCCGTCATGGATTAAAATCCTGCAGCGCACGCAAGGTCCCCCTGCTCAAGCCAGCGCATGTCCAGGCCCGTCTGAAGTTTGCCAATGACCATCTGGATGATCCAGAGGAGGAATGGGAGAAGGTCATGTGGTCTGATGAGACAAAAATAGAGCTTTCTGGTCTAAACTCCACTCGCCGTGTTTGGAGGAAGAAGAAGGAGGAGTACAACCCCAAGAACACCATCCCAACCGTGAAGCATGGAGGTGGAAACATCATTCTTTGGAGATGCTTTTCTGCAAAGGGGACAGGACGACTGCACCGTATTGAGGGGAGGATGGATGGGGCCATGTATCGCAAGATCTTGGCCAACAACCTCCTTCCCTCAGTAAGAGCATTGAAGATGGGTCGTGGCTGGGTCTTCCAGCATGACAATGACCCGAAACACACAGCCAGGGCAACTAAGGAGTGGCTCCGTAAGAAGAATCTCAAGGTCCTGGAGTGGCCTAGCCAGTCTCCAGACCTGAACCCAATAGAAAATCTTTGGAGAGAGCTGAAAGTCCATATTGCTTAGCGACAGCCCCGAAACCTGAAGGATCTGGAGAAGGTCTGTATGGAGGAGTGGGCCAAAATCCCTGTTGCAGTGTGTGCAAACCTGGTCAAGAACTACAGGAAACGTATGATCTCTGTAATTGCAAACAAAGGTTTCTGTACCAAATATTAAATTCTGCTTTTCTGATGTATCAAATACTTATGTCATGCAATAAAATGCAAATTAATTACTTAAAAATAATACAATGTGATTTTATGGATTTTTGTTTTAGATTCCGTCACTCACAGTTGAAGAGTACCTATGATACAAATTACAGACCTCTACATGCTTTGTAAGTGGGAAAACCTGCAAAATCGGCAGTGTATCAAATACTTGTTCTCCCCACTGTACATAGACCACCTACAAAAGCTGTTATAGAAACACTGCTATGACAGGTTTGTTTGAGTTGAGCTCAGATGTTCACGTTGGGCCTGAACCTGTCCTCTCCTGATATGGCCTGAATCAACAAATTAATACAAAAGTATTCTCTCATCACGTACTTAATGGCTAAATTCATTATGCTAATAGTTTTGGACTTAATGTAATAATTGTGCCTGTCCTAGTCTGTGCGGACGTACAGTCAGAGGGACAAACCATTGAATTCTCTTACACAATCAATAAGCCAGAATCAATTTACTTTGACTTGAAAAGGTTTAGGGAGAATGCTGTGGGCCATAAGCCCTTGTCAACCCCCCTCCTCTTGTCCAAACATCTTCACCATCAACACGCCACCCTTCATCCCACACCAACCATTGTGCCCAAGAGCACAAACCGTTAAAGCAGAACGTTAATTAATTTCCAAACTAAACGGACGGAGAACGCCGGCTATTATCTCCGGGCCGAGCGGTGGCGGTCCCGTCGAGGATGTTTCTCTCATGGCGGGGAGCGACTTTGATCTGCAAAGCAGGGGGGAATGGAAGAGGGGGAGGGAAAGAAAGAAAGACAGTGCAGTTTTAATGGCTCTCCAGCGTGCTAACGGAGAGAGGGAGAGAGAGAGAAGCCATGTCATGGGAACAAACACGAGATACTATCCAACATGATGAATGGAAAGGGAAATCCCTACATCTGGGGATTCTTCACTGTCAAAGTCAGTGTGCTCCTGGCTGCCGGTGGGCTGGTCCACTGCTCCCAAGGTAGGAGACAGAAGAGTAGGACGAGCTCCTTCCTCACCTACACAAGCTGTGTTGATTTTATTACTATAAACAGCCATTTAATTTCTGGAGGATGGTAACGCGCTGCACAGCAAGATACCTTCCTGATGAAATAAGAGACGATTGATAAAAGTTACTCTCTTTTCCTCCATTAAGTCTATTGCCAATACAGAAAATGGAATGATACGAATTAAGGAACAGCAGCAGATTGTGGTGAGCGACTGGCTAAACATAGAGATACATAGCCATGGGCTGAATCAGAAAGCAAAGCTGAGTATTGTAGCAATGGCTTGAAAGAGGAAAGGTCCACAGACCATGGACCCAGGGATGGTAACGGTTGGCTGTGTCCAGGGGACACACAGTCACAGGACGGATACTGTAACTCATTTGGTTCCTGGTTTCCGGGCACATTAAGAAAAGCAGATTAGACGTGTCAAGAGTGGTGGTGGGTTAGGCGTTGGCATTGCAATCTGTGAGTCTCATCAGACCCCTAGCCTGGGGAAGGTCACAGGTCAACATGGCGGCTGCTGCTTTTCAAGTATCAATCTCCTGTAATCCGGTGGCAGCAAAGGCATGCTTCACTGTTGATTGAGATCACATGGCTCTGTAATGCACACAACACACTGATCAGAGGGACTCATCTCACATTAAAGTGACACGCGCTGAGACCGACCGCAATGCTCCTTTGTTTTGAATCTGATCTGAAAACACTGTGCTGTACTCTGATTAGTGGTCTAGATAATTCCATGGCATTGATAATGCCAGGGCTTGGTGTTAGTCTAATCATGCTCTGGGTTGAGAGAGTGGTTGTGCGTCAGGAGCTCTACAGTAAAGAGGGTTTATACACTAGCATGGCAGGTGGCAGAGTTACATTATGTCCTCAAATCAACTGCCAATGTTCCCCCACTGTGAGCGAGGAATCTGGTAAACCCTCTCGCAAACTCGCTGCCACCCTGTATAGAAGGAGTGAGGGGAGTAAGAGAAAGAGAAAGAGAAAGGGAAAGGGAAAGAGAAAGACAAAGAGACTCTCTGGAAGAGAGCGAGAGAGAGCGAGAGACACAAGGTTAGCCTTCAGCCCTGACAAACAGGCAGCGACTCCCGGACAGAGTTCAGACCGTAGGTGAACCAGTCTGAAAGGCCTGGGGCCAGTGACACACAGACACCCCTCTCAGTTCTCTCAGCCTAAGCTCCTGATTGAGTTCTGAGCGCACCTCACCTGGACTGAACCCCCTGCTGCTTGCCCTGAGTGTCTCTCAGCTTCCCCAACACCATTCACAGCTGATACAGCTGCAGAGAAGAGGAGTGAGTAAGGGGGAAGGGAGGGTTGGGGTGAAATGGGGACACAACAGCTCTCTCCTCCTCCTGAGATATGTTATTTTTTTTTAGAAACAAGTCTGTCTGACTTCGCTGCTCTCCCACTGAGAAAGACTGTCATTAGAAGTATTGTTAAGTATTAAATCGCCACATTATAGCGAATAAGACATTTGAAATCAACTTGCTGACAGAAACAAGTTACTAAAACAGATAGAAAATGTGGACCAATGGATTATCAAACCTTAGAAGGCTGGAAAGGAGAGCGTAAGACTCCAAACAGTATATATGAGTGCTCTTAAAGTGCATTGAAAGGGCCCTGGGGTGATGTTGACTAATACCCTATTTGATCAGAGCACCATGCACTTCTCTACTCTGATGGTTGAAAACTGTAAAAGGAGGATACAAGAGTGTAACACTTAAATAACTTAACTGTAAGAATACACTCAGCTTACATTCAGATTGCTCTTGACTGCTTCTGCTTTCAGAGACCACTGGCTTCGTGGGTTTCTCCAGGCTGCTCTGGGATAAATATGAGGTGTTTTAACTGGTGCTTATTCTTCAGCGAAAGGACACCTTGCTGAAAGGGTCTTATTACACGGTCCATCCATAGATCTCAGCATCCTGACAACTCCATCTGAACATATTGATTACGGTCTGTCTGCAACCTCTGAATACCCAGAGTTTACGTGTGCTTGTCAACTGCTAAATTGGGCGACGGCCTCTCTACTGTTGGTGTCTGTAAAGGAAAGTAGGGCTACATTTGTGTGTTTGAAATTCGTTTTAGAGGAGATTCTTATTCACATCACTGGCAACTCCGCCCAAAATCCTCTGACAGTTCCCCTGGAGGACACGTTATGTCCAGGTCAGAGCATGTGCTGCAGGAGAACAGCCCCTAGACTTACACACACACATGCTATGACCCACTGTATAAGGCCAGGCATTCACTCTTTCCTCTCCTGAACAAGCCGTCAAATTTGAGCTGATGCTCTGGGGACAAAAATCACATGAGTCATCATGCTGTCATACAGACAGTCCCACTAACTAAACCACTGAAACATTACAGCAATACTCCATCCTCAGAGAGGTATAGAATACATGCTGCTTGCTTTGAAGAGCTATGTGAGATGTACACAACATACACTGAGTGTACAAAACATTAAGAACACCTTCCTAATATTGAGATGCACCCCCTTTGCCCTCAGAACAGCCTCAGTTCGTCGGGGCTTGGACTCTACAAGGTGTCGAAAGTGTTCCACAAGGATGCTGGCCCATGTTGACTCCAATGCTTCCCACAGTTGTGTCAAGCTGGCTGGATGTCTTTTGGGTGGTGGACCATTCTTGATACACACGGGAAACTGTTGGCCTTGAAACCAGCAGCGGTGTAATTCTTGACACAAACCGTTGCACCTGGCACCTACTGCCATACCCCTTTCAAAAGCACTTAAATCTTTTGTTTTGCCCATTCACCCTCTGAATGGCACACATACACAATCCATGTCTCAATTGTCTCAAGGCTTAAAAATCCTTCTTTAACCTGTCTCCTCTCCTTCATCTACACCAATTGAAGTGGATTTAACAAGTGACATCAATAAGGGATCATAGCTTTTACCTAGATTCACCTGGTCAGCCACGGGTGTCCAGCGGAGGGCCTGCAGGTTTCAGGTTTTAGTTTTCTCCTTTCAATTAAGACCTAGACAACCAGGTGAGGGGAGGTCCTTACTAATTACTGACCTTAATGAATCAATCAAGTACAAGTGTGGAAAGAAAACTCACAGATACTCGGCCCTCTGTGGAATGAGTTTGACATGTGGTCTATGTCATGGAAAGAGTTATTACTCTGTTAACTCAGTGTATGAGATCAGCTAAGATCCAACACCATGATAATCAATTTGATAGGTTTGGAGTGAGTGGGATTGAGAGAATGCTGGAGAGTCACAACAGGAGGGAATATAAGACAATGGGTGTGTGTGTGTGTGTGTGTGTGTTTGGAAACGGAGGGTGAGAGAGTGAGTGACTGTGTGCAGCCAGCAGAGCATAAACCTCCATCTGGGAGAAGTGTAATGAAGTAATCAAGTGCATATTGTATGATGCAGAGAAGCACACTCCATACTGCGGCCACAGTGAAAGAGCCCAAAGAGGAGGTACCCAAACTACCCATCTATCTGCCATACCCCTCAACTCACACTGAACCTGACACAAACAACTACTGAATAAAAAAAGCTGTGTCCAGATAGTATGACAAACCATGTAACACTGAACAAATATATAAATGCAACATGTAAAGTGTTGGTCTCATGTTGTGCATACATTTGTTACCAACCCTGTTAGTGAGCATTTTTCATTTGCCAAGATAATCCATCCACCTGACAGGTGTGACATATCAAGAAGCTGATCATTACACAGGTGCACCTTGTGCTGGGGACAATAAAAGGCCACTCTAAAATGTGCAGTTTTGTCACACAACACCACATATGTTTTGAGGGAGCGTGCAATTGGCATGCTGACTGCAGGAATGTCCACCAGAGCTGTTGCCAGAGAATTGAATGTTAATTTCTCTACCATAATCCAATATGCCCAACCGGCCTCACAACCGCACACCACGTCTATGGCGTCGTGTGGGCGAGCGGTTTGCTGTTGTGAACAGAGTGCCCCATGGTGGCAATGGGGTTATGGTATGGGCAGGCATAAGCTATGGACAAATAACACAATCAAATTTTATCGATTTGAATGCACAGAGATACAGTGATGAGATCCTGAGGCCCATTGTCGTGCCTTTCATCCACCGCCATCTCCTCATGTTTCAGCATGATAACGCACGGCTCCATGTCGCAAGGATCTGTACACAATTCCTGGAAGCTGAAAATGTCCCAGTTCTTCCATGGCCTGCATACTAACCAAATATGAGCATGTTAGGGAAGTTCTGAATCGACGTGTACAACAGTGCGTTCCAGTTCCCGCCAATATCCAGCAACTTCACTCAGCCATTGAAGAGGAGTGGGACAACATTCCACAGGCCACAATCAACAGCCTGATCAACTCTATGTGAAGGAGATGTGTCGCGCTGCATGAGGCAAATGGTGGTACACCAGATACTGACTGGTTTTCTGATCCACTGATCCATTTTTTATCAGTATATTTTTAACTCTAAACTAATGAAGCAACAATGAATCTTCAACTGCTAAGGGCCTGAAATGCACATTTTCCGACCTACTCTATCCCATTGACACCTCCTCAGACGAGTCAATAAAAGCCAGAGGCTGATGACTCTGGCATAGAGTGTTGCTCATTAAATTAAAACATGATTACACTATTTGAAAAGGTCAAATGTCAATCTCTTTGGCAGGAAATACGCTGGAGACTGCCGTGCTTAAACACTGTGTGCCATGGCGCCTCAAAAGAGCCCCCGAGCAGCTATTAGCATTCATCACAGCCACTCAGCAGAGACGAGACCGTTGCAATGTTTTACCCTATTCCTCGTTACAAAAGAGCTTGTTTGTTTTGACTTCCCGTTCCCAACACGACACACTGATTGGTTCCCCAGAAACAAAATTATTTTTGGCCTCAGTGTATGGTTTCCTTGCACATCTTAAAATGTAAATATACATTTATTCTGTAAAGATAGGAAGAGTGTGGGCAGGACTTTCATCCATTACCCAGCTATAAATAACAAGCAAATGAGAGCAAAAGAAAGGAAGAGAAAAAAAATAAAGAGTGTGAGAGAGAGAGAACGAGAGAGAGAGAGAGAGAGAGAGAGAGAGAGAGAGAGTGGAAGGCACATTAAACTGGCCAAACATTTGGTAAGCAGAGTCTGTTCGAGCACAGAGTACCAATGAACACCAATGCGGCACAAAACTGCAGACAATTACAAACTAAGGTCAAGATGTATGAAAATGTAGGCTAGATCTACACAATGTCGCAATACAGGCCATGACTGGGTCTTGGGACAAAACCGGACCATCTTAGAATCATTATTAATCGTCACCATTACAGCCATCTCCTGTCCATGTTCCTGATCTGGTTTGTGTGTGTGTGTGTGTGTGTGTGTGTGTGTGTGTGTGTGTGTGTTTGTGTGTGTGTGTGTGTGTGTGTGTATGCTTTGCACACAAGCGTCACCAATATCCTAGAAATGTTCCAAATCTTAACTATGCCAATGTTAACATAGTCTATTATGAAGTCACACAGTTGGAACAGAATGACCAGTGTGAATAGGCCTAGCTGTGGCCCTGCCCTGACTGATATCTTATCTCAATCTATGGGCTGCTGATAAACCACACATCCTCTTCCCGCCTTCTGTCCTCTCTGACCGTGCCACCTCATCCCAGGGTCAGGAGCATTTTAAAGACTGCTGTCCCCATGCTGAAGTGTCTTGGGGCTTTCATCATTGAGAATTCATCCATCTAATCTCTTTAAATCTAAAGCCATTCAAGGTTAGAATTACATGTTTTATATGAATATTGACACATAATATAGGCCTACAATGCACAATCATACTTTATGTTAACTAATCTAATCCAAAAAGCATTGTGGGTCAGTGAACACACAATAGATCATTGAAAGTCGTGGCAATTAGCAGCGTAATCTTATCTAACAGAGCCTAATCTGAGCCAGGATGAGACCTCTCCCTCCTAATCCCCAAAACATTCTTCATTTGGGTCAGCGTGCCACTCACCTCCCGCTGGTGTTGCGCAGGATGACCAGGGCGTCAGGGAAGCCGTCCATGTTGTAGTCTCCCAGGTGCAGGGTGATGGGGTTGTGGAGCTCCCCAGCAGGAGGGGTGGTCTGGGGGGGCACGAAGCCCCAGAGAGTCTCCCTCCTCTGGAAGTCTGTCAGGACTGGCACCCACTGGAACAGGAGAGAAAGCAAAGGAGGTGATGATATTACTACACCGAAATGAGAATGGGAGCCAAAAGAAAATGAAACAATATGGAGTATTATTAAACGCTGGTTTATTTAGCAGAAATTACATTGCGGTGAGAGGGGGTTTTCAGTAGGGTTGCTGAATTATCGGCATCAATGCCACAAGTCAAAATATATATAAACGAGCGCTAGGTCAGAGCGAATTTCTTCCTTTCTGTTCCAAGCAATAAAACAGTAATTTTCCATCAGACCTTATTTTCTATTTGAAAAGAACTGCAGGAATTAGATCTATCACTGTGAAACCCACTGTGGCTGTGTGGCCTATCCTTGACCTCCCCTGATTATACAGTACCATGATAAATATTGCAGTGAAAGAGACCATATATTGATAGATATACCCGCCCCTGCCCTCCCCTGCATAGCACTATCAACACATAACATCTTCTACATATTCACCCTCGACAGCTCAACTGAGTAGTCAATAAACCCTGGGGGTCTATTTCTCTCTGACAATGACTGATGTTCATCATACTAGAATGTGAATGTACCAAAATCATACTAATAACTACTGTGGGTAAATTCATTATATTATATTTACGAAAATGTATGCACTCACTACTGTAAGTCGCTAAGGTAATGAGCGTCTGCTAAATGACTCAAATGTCAAAAATATCATATTTAATTAGTCATTGAACACATAATGAATAGTGAACCAAATCCAAGTAGAATTCCCTAATAGAGTTGCATCCACTGCAAAAAAAATGGCCAGTCACACAGAGCGACATCCTCAGATACCATCATTAGTAACCGTTTCTGAAAAGAGGGACGTGAATACGAGAACTACAAAAAGAGCTTTAAAAAGAGGGGGCAGTGGGGATAGGAACTATTCTGTATGCAGCTGAAGGCCCACCTATTATTGGAAGCGCTGGGGAGGCGGGAATGCAGATGTTATGGGTTTAAATATTCATGAGTGTTAAACAGGAAAAGCCAGGTGCATCTCGGCACAATATATCCACCGGAGGAAGCGCCATGAGGGTAACGGTAATGGCTGCTAATATGGCTGTTCTCCCTCTCTGAATACATAAACATAGTCAACATATTTAGACAGAGAAAAAAAGCGGTGAGACGAGAGAGTTGGGGCCATAAGAAAGTCTCTCCTAGGGAAAGTGTATAGTCTTGTGTGAGTATCTGCTGGGGATAGTCAGTGCTGTATGGCTGGTGCTCCTTTGATGAATCAGAACCACATAGGCTCTATAGTATAACCCTGGTGAAGTGGTGCCTCTATATGATAGGGCAGGGGAAGACGGAGTGATATGTACGGAATGTGTTAGGGAAGAGGGTGTGTGGGAGTTGCAAGTGTTTTTGTCTAGACAGTTTGGGTGAAACAATTGGGAGTATGTGTATGAGCTATGTACAATTTGTGCAGGGTACTGGGGGTGAAATGGTGTCTCCAAGTTAGGGCTCTTGGCGAGAAAGCCATTCATACAATCCCACCCAGGTGATTGAAATCCCACTGAGCCATGCTCAGACCCATGTCTTTAGCAGGCCTGGGCGGGGAGTTAATCGAGTGATGCGTCATTGGCTGCAGAGTTTGATTGGCTTCCTCACTTTACAGGGACTGCTGACAACGATAACTAATGTGAATTATGTGAAAGGTTAAATTACGACCTTTAAGTGAGATTAACTGGTAATAATGACGGGTCATGACGAAAGTTTAATGACCATTCATCTTATGTGTGATGAATACTGACTGGTTGTAATGAGGGTTTAATGATTGGCTATGACTGAAACAGCCATGTAAATAAGTCCTAAGGATATGTTTTGGCCAGGTTGCATAGAAATGGAGGTATGAGAACACTATTCAGTATTGTATAAATACACTACACCGTTAAATGAAACAGCTGAGCCCAAGCACGCACATCCACTGTGTCTCACTTCTATAAGTGCTCTCTAAAAGTACAACATATTTTACAGCTTAACTGCCATAAACTATGCTAATGGTAACTTGGGATGAAGCTCACCTTGGACACAGCAGCGCACAGACAACCTTGTATCACTCACGTGTTCCACAAAATGGACTACGCTGTGTCACTGGTGAGTGGATCCTCAACAGTTGAGTCTGATAATAAAAAGGGGAACTTCTCTGCATCTTGGCTAGGAATGCTGCTTCACCATCAGCTCTACTGACAGCTGGTCTACACAGGGGAGCAGAAGTCTATCATCAGCATTGTGCTGACTGAAACTTTATGTTTATTGGACCTCAACGCTTTCTACTGTACATGCAAATCATCCCCATTGATTAATAGCTATAACTATGAGAGAGGGGTGATGGAGAAAGAAATACAGCGAGAGAGAGCGAGAGAGAGAAAATAGGAGACTACGAGTACATTGACTAAAGGGATTTCAGACACTTTTTCAATGGAAGACATCCAGCCAAAGTTTATAAATAACCGCAAGGAGCTGCCAGGCAGCCTGGGTGCCAGCCAGTCAGTCGTACTGTGAGGCAGTGGGTGAATCTAGGAGCTGAACAAACCCAAACCATCCCTACCAGGCTGGCAACCAGCATACCAGACTAACAACAATCCCACTAGACATCATCAACACACCAACACATCATATTCCAGGCCTGCAGCTTGATGAGTCCTGCTTTCTGTTTACTTTCTAATGCCAATTTGAGAGGAGAAGAGAGATAGAGAGAGGAGAGGAAGAGAGAGAGAAGGGGAGGAAGAGAGAGAGAGAGAGAGAGAGAGAGAGAGAGAGAGAGAGAGAGAGAGAGAGAGAGAGAGAGAGAGAGAGAGAAGGAGAGGAACAGAGAGAGAGAGAGAGAGAGAGACAGAGAGAGGATGTGTTCAGAATACCAACAGGAGGACTGACTGAGCCCCCCCAGTGGCAAGGCAGTCTGGTGAGCTGAAGCCTGCTGTAATTGTTCCAGAGCTGCCTATAAATGCGTGACTGACTGGGGGAAACAGGGAGGGGTGGAGGGTTGGTGGTCCTGGACTTGACAGGAGAAGTGCAGCCATTGTCCCAGTGCCTTTACATCAATCTCGCTCTGTTACTCTGCCGTAGATCTGATCCCTTCTAGAAGAGAGGGAAGATTTATGCTGCATGTTGGAGGGAAGGGAGCGGCAGTGGGATAGCAGTGGCTGAGTGGAGTCCTCCTCTGATGGATGGAGACAATCATCCTTCATTACCCTGCTGGATCATGGCTCCATCTCCATTCACATGAGTCAGCCTCCATTTCAGTGTCTCAGGTTTGAACATAGAGACACAGAGGAACTAGTGCCTAGTCGTACACGGTGTGTGTCTGTCATCTGTCAGTTGGAGAGGGATTCATGTTCTCTTACTCGGACAGGTGCCCACAAGCTAACATGGATAAAAAAAATACATGTTCTGGTCTTCAAGGTAAATACCACTTCTTGGCATCACGCCCATTTAAAAGGCACATCACATGATCTCGTCTGTACCGTGACTGACAGAGGAGCAGAGGAGAGGAGTGGAGGAGAGGAGTGGAGGGGAGGAGAGGAGAGACGGTGAAGATGAGAGGAATTGTAATTTTTTGCTGCAGGTGTTTGAAGGGGAGAGATCTATGTCCGGTTACAAAAACAAACATAAGGTATTCCCCTCAAGTCTCCCGATCCTCACCGCTCCTGATTGGGTTAATCAGCATGAGCAGAATCCAGAGGATCAACCCATAGCCTCCACCCACCCACCCACCCACACTATTTTCAGCTTAATCAAGCAGGAACCAGAAAAGGCGAGGCAATCAGTGTCATCCTAGACAACTGACTCTGTTAGCTAATTTATATATACATATATATAGATATTTTTGTTGTTGCTATCATCATCAATATCATCATCATCATTATGAAATTTCCCCCTCCGGGGGATCAATAAAGTACCTATCTATCTATCTATCTATCTATCTATCTATCTATCTATCTATCTATCTATCTATCTATCAATACCACCATTATTAATATCATCATCATCATCATTAATACCACCATTATCATCATCATCATCATCATCATCATCATCATCATTAATACCACCATTATTAATATAATCATCATCATCATTATTAATACCACCATTATTACTATCATCATCATCATCATTAATACCACCATTATTAATATCATCATCATCATCATTAATACCACCATTATTAATATCATCATCATCATCATCATTAATACCACCATTATTAATATCATCATCATCATCATTAATACCACCATTATTAATATCATCATCATCATCATTAATACCACCATTATTACTATCATCATCATCATCATCATCATTAATACCACCATTATTAATATCATCATCATCATCATCATTAATACCACCATTATTACTATCATCATCATCATCATCATTAATACCACCATTATTAATATCATCATCATCATCATCATTAATACCACCATTATTACTATCATCATCATCATCATCATTAATACCACCATTATTACTATCATCATCATCATCATCATCATTATCATTAATACCACCATTATTACTATCATCATCATCATCATCATCATCATTAATACCACCATTATTAATATCATCATCATCATCATTAATACCACCATTATTAATATCATCATCATCATCATTAATACCACCATTATTAATATCATCATCATCATCATTAATACCACCATTATTAATATCATCATCATCATTAATACCACCATTATTACTATCATCATCATCATCATCATCATTAATACCACCATTATTAATATCATCATCATCATCATTAATATCATCATCATCATCATCATCATTAATACCACCATTATTAATATCATCATCATCATCATCATTATTATTAATACCACCATTATTAATATCACCATCATCATCATCATTAATACCACCATTATTAATATCATCATCATCATCATCATCATCATCATTAATACCACCATTATTAATATCATCATCATCATCATCATTAATACCACCATTATCATCATCATCATCATCATCATCATCATCATCATTAATACCACCATTATTAATATCATCATCATCATCATTAATACCACCATTATTAATATCATCATCATCATCATCATTAATACCACCATTATTAATATCATCATCATCATCATCATCATTAATACCACCATTATTATCATCATCATCATCATCATCATCATCATCATCATCATCATCAATACCACCATTATTAATATCATCATCATCATCATCATCATCATCATCATCATCATTAATACCACCATTATTAATATCATCATCATCATCATCATCATCATCATTAATACCACCATTATTAATATCATCATCATCATCATCATCATCATCATCATTAATACCACCATTATTAATATCATCATCATCATTAATACCACCATTATTAATATCATCATCATTATCATTAATACCACCATTATTAATATCATCATTATCATTAATACCACCATTATTAATATCATCATTATCATTAATACCACCATTATTAATATCATCATCATCATCATCATCATCATCATCATCATCATCATCATCATTACCACCATTATTAATATCATCATCATCATTATTATTATTATCATTAATATTATTATTAATATCATCATCATTATTAATATAATTGTTATTATTATTATTAATATCATCATCATCATTATTATTAATATAATTGTTATTATTATTATTGTTAATAATATCATCATCATCATTATTATTAATATAATTGTTATTATTATTAATATCATCATCATCATTATTATTAATATATTTGTTATTATTATTATTAATATCATCATCATCATTATTATTAATATAATTGTTATTATTATTATTATTAATATCATCATCATCATTATTATTATTAATATCATTATTATTATTATTAATATCATCATCATTCCTGGTCATAAGGAGCAACACACCAACAATATACTTGCCTTTGTTGTGTCACTCAAGCAACAAAACAACTCAACAACTCAACTTAAATTCTGAAATTCATTGGATCAAAAGGTCAATGGATTATACATATATGACTGGAAGAGGTGACAGTGCAAGGATGAAAACATCTTCTAAATCGAGAAAAATATGATTGTGTTTTCTCCTCCAAGGGAATTCAATATATTTGATGGTGAGAGAGGGAAGTTGCAGGCATACAAATGTCATTTTATCAATCCCAGAGAAATCTCAACGTGCAACGTAGCGCGCGCGCACGCACACACACACACACCAGCATTCTCGTCGTCACATTGTTTACTAAAGCGAAAAAAGCTAGTGTTAGCAGGTTCCCACTCCTATCGATTCGCAACCGCGGGAACGACGGTTCATTAGGCCAAGAAATTAACATTTCAGAAGCCGCGGGGAACTGCAGACGAGGTGCCATTATATCCATAGAGAACACAGGCGTCGCCGTGGACAACATAAAAAAAAACATGCATCTAATGAACTCCCTGCTTTATGAGCCGCAGTGAAAAACTATATCGCTCATCACAATATCACTGCAAAGCCATTCCAGTTCATTCACAAGACTGCATATAGGGAGCAGCGGTTTTGTTCTTTGAATTCCCATGGAGAGCAGCCTATTATTATGATTTATACCACATTATTGTTGAATACTCCATTCTGATTGGCTAAAAAGGAATTTTAGAGTTGGCATTAAAAACCGATATAATGGGACAGTTGGAAAATATATAAGACACCTTTGAAGTAGTTCCAACAATAAGCACTTTTTGCACCAAGCAGACCGTAATCGCTACAAAGTTACAGAAAGTCAAATCAATAACGCACAAACCGAAATTGGATACATTATAAACGCAGGTCCAACGAGGAAAAACGCAGCTAACTAGGATTCATTTGTTCTTGCAGAGACATATTTTTTGCTGCATCTGATGACCTAACTTGGTGAGTGATGAACATGTCTCCGGTCCATCAATAGATTAAATCAATAGTTTGATTAAAACGCTTACATTTCTCAGAAAACCAGGTGTTTTAATCGGTGTATGCTCACTTAGGAGTTTGACCGTACGTTGATTAAGATAAACAGAGTAAGGTGTTTACATGACTATTGTATAATCTGCCTACTGCCATAGTCAAAGAAAAAGCCTTAACCTCAGACTGGCCAATAAAAATAAAAGATTAAGATGGGCAAAAGAACACAGACACTGGACAGAGGAAGATATGGCTTTTTCTTTGCAACTCTGCCTAGAAGGCCAGCATTCTGGAGTCACCTCTTCACTGTTGACATTGAGACTGGTGTTTTGCAGGTACTATTTAATGAAGCTGACAGTTGAGGACTTGTGAAGCGTCTGTTTCTCAAAATAGCCACTATAATGTACAGTTGAAGTCGGAAGTTTACATACACCTTAGCCAAATACATTTAAACTCAGTTTTTCACAATTTCTCCAAAAAGTACGATCTAGTCTGGCTTTTTATGGCGGTTTTGGAGCAGTGGCTTCTTCCTTGCTGAGCGTCCTTTCAGGTTATGTCGATATAGGACTCATTTTACTGTGGATATAGATACTTTTGTACCCGTTTCCTCCAGCATCATCACAAGGTCCTTTGCTGTTGTTCTGGGATTGATTTGCACTTTTCGCACCAAAGTAAGTTCATCTCTAGGAGACAGAACGCGTCTCCTTCCTGAGCGGTATGATGGCTGCGTGGTCCCATGGTGTATATACTTGCGTACTATAATAATTATTGGACTTAACTTACGTAATCATTCACTCAGGAATGCCTATTAGTATCCTGTCAGTTGCATCTTTTCTCATTGCTTTTAGTATATTGAATGTGCAATACGTGCAGTTATCTGTAATTAAACCCTGCGCACTAAGGACTGTATTTTAAGGGAATTACTATTATTACCCCAAATTATATCATACACAAATTTTGCTATTTAAGTATCTCTTCCTGTCATTTACCTGTACAGTTTATGTAATCATGCAAGTATTCACTTACCTGTAAATATAACTGTATGTTTACCTGTACAGCTAATTTAACCATGCAAAATATTCACTTACCTGTTAATTTAACCAGTCTGTCTATTAAGTAAACTATTATTACCCTCGCTCATATCATATGCATTTTTAGCTATTGAAGTATTTCTCTGCCATCGACCTGTATAGTATAGTTAACCATCCAACATCCACCAATGTATAGTGTACATATTCAGCCAACCACCCATACTATGCTATGTCTTTTTATAGCTTTTTTAGCACTCCAGATATCTTGTATTTCTATACTTTTTCATACTGCCGCTCTATGTATCATGTACTGTGTATCTGTCTTTTGTGTATTTTCGTTCTGGCATTTTGCAGAACTATCTATCCATCTATCATTTGTACAGATGAACGTGGTGGAGGTCTACCATTTTTTCTCTGAAGTCTTGGCTGATTTCTTTGGATTTTCCCATGATGTCGAGCAAAGAGGCACTGAGGTTGAAGGAAGGCCTTGAAATACATCCACAGGTACACCTCCAATTGACTCAAACGATTTGCCTATCAGAAAAAGTAATTTTCTGGAATTTGCCAAGCTGTTTAAAGGCACAGTCAACTTAGTGTATGTAAACTTCTGACCCACTGGAATTGTGAAATAGTGAATTATAAGTGAAATAATCTGTCTGTAAACAATTGTTGGAAGAATTACTTGTATCATGCACAAAGTAGATGTCCTAACCGACTTGCCAAAACTATAGTTTGTTAACATGAAATCTGTGGAGTGGTTGAAAAATGAGTTTTAATGACTTCAACTTAAGTGTATGTAAACTTTAGACTTCAGCTGTACTTGTCCTCTTGCTCAGTTGTGCGCCGGGGCCTCCCGCTCCTCTTTCTATTCTGGTTAGAGACAGTTTGCACTGTTCTGTGAAGGGAGTAGTACACAGTGTTGTACGAGATATTCAGTTTCTTGCATGGAATAGCCTTCATCTCAGAACAAGAATAGACTGACGAGTTTCAGAAGAAAGTTATTTGTTTCTGGCCATTTTGAGCCTGTAATCGAACACACAAATGCTGATGCCCAAGATACTCAACTAGTCTAAAGAAGGCCAGTTTTATTGCTTCTTTAATCAGCACAACAGTTTTCAGCTGTGCTAACATAATTGCAAAAGGGTTTCTAATGAACAATTAGCCTTTTAAAATTATACACTTGGATTAGCTAACACAACGTGCCACTGGAACACAGGAGTTAAAATCAGCCATTTCCAGCTACAATAGTCATTTACAACATTAACAATGTCTACACTGTATTTCTGATAAATTTTATGTTATTTTATTGGACAAAAAAATTGTTTTTCTTTCAAAACAATGACATTTCCAAGTGACCCCAAACTTTTGAATGGTAGTGTAAATATACTCAATGCTGCAGTCATCACACACTATGCTGTCAAATCCTCCCCCATGTTTCTACACTAAACAAAAATAAAAACGCAACATGTAAAGTGTTTCATGAGATGAAATAACAAATCCCATACATTTTCCATACGGACAAAAAGCTCAGATTTTGTGCACATATTTGTTTACATCCCTGTTATTGAGCAATTATCCTATACCAAGATAATCTATGATAATCCATGCTGAACAGTATTTCTGTCAGTAATACAGCCCTATTTGGGGAAAAACCATGCCTATGCCCTCCAAGGCCCACCCATGGCTGTACCCCTGCCCAGTAATGTGAAATCCATAGATTAGGGCCTAATACATTCACTTCAATTGAATGATTTCCTTATATGAACTGTAACTCAGTAAAATCTTTGCATGTTGGGTTAATATTTTTGTTCAGTATAGTAGTTTGACCAGCTGTTTTCAGCAACTGTTATTGTTGAATTTGGTTGTTATATTGGCAGATTTGCTAGCAACAAACAATTTAGCTAGCTTTTAGCCTAGTGTTTCATTTGCAATGTGATCTCCTCTACTGTAATGAACAGGGTCTTGACGAGAGAGCAACTTTTCTATGCCAGGTGAAATCAAGCATCATCACCTCGTTATGGATGTATACAAATAAATGCCACTAGAAAACAGCTTAAACAAATGCAAAATGCAGCTACTCTGCTGTTATTCTGGCTGCACTGTTTGACGTGACTGTGCTAGCTATAGTTGGCTAGCTAGCAAGCAAGGGAAAAGAAAGTTGCCAGCCGTCATGGCAGCCAAATAAAAAGAACAAAAAACTGTGTCACGTCTCTGGCAACCAACGGACTAGCAACCAGGTTTGGTGTGATGATAAAAGGTATAAATGTACTTTCTAGTCTATACCAGTAAATGTGTGCTTTAATATTGTTTTCTTTGGAATTGGTGGTACTGTATAAGTGGGATAAACGCCTCCGCTCTTTACATTACCTTGGGAAAATCTACTCCACGGAGTGCCTCCGCTAACCCTCCAAGGTAATGTACAGAATGTCAGAGTTCATCCATTACTTAAATTATTTATGTAATCTGGCATGGACTTCTGTATATCGCATGTCACATTTCTCTCCTAATTTTCAAAAGTCTGATGTTACACATTTTTAACAATTCAGGCCAAGATTAAATGTATTCTAACATAAATGTGAAAACAAAAGTATAAAACAAACAGGGGGAAGGCAAGGCTGATGAGGGAGGAAGAGAGTAAGAAAAGAGAAAAAGAGCGTATTTCATTGTCCTGTGATGACCAAAGAAACACTGAACAGGTGTCCCTGAGACAGAAAGAGAGAGAGAGAGAGAGCGGGGAGGCAGAGCTGGTGACAGAGCTGGTGACAGAGTACACCCACGTGTCACCAAGTCACAAAGACAAAGGGTATCTGTGGATGGCACCTGGTGCTACCGTGCACTGTGTCTGGCTGTCTCAGACTGATGGCCTGACTCTTTCACAGTGGAAACTTGGCAGTGTTTACACATTATTAAAGCGGTGGCGTGGAGATAATGGCCATGTCCAGTTCCACTCTCCTATGCATTAGGCGACGTGGGCTTGGCTGGGATTTAACTCAACTGTCTGTCCCCACTCACGTCGTGAGTATTCAGATGACTGACTGGCCATCCAAATGGATCGAGAAGACGTAGGCTACCTAACGCTGTACATACACACACACTCACAAGCACTCGGCTCGACTAACTCCTCTATTCAGGACAGTGTCCCCATGCTGTAATGGTGCCAGCGGCACGGCAGGATGCTGAGGAGGCAAAGTAATAACAAATCAGGAACAGAAATATGATTTAATGTCCTCCCAAAAATAAATACTAAGAAACAATTCGACCAGCTCCAGATACTGTCAAACCTCGGGACAAAGCGTTGGTTATGCAGTACATGAAAATGAAATTAATAACAGTGTGGTGCTTTGGGCTGGGAGAGGGAGAGGATAGGTGGAGCTGTACGGGCCAACCCATGTACACTCCCTCCCCCCATCTCCCCCCTCCTCGTTGGAATTCCTTACACATCCCTAGGCGCTTACTCATGCCTCTTCAGGCAATCCACAGTGCCCCTCTCCATGTTTTATGGATGGGCTTTCCTCCAGGCATGCCGATTAAGGGACAATCAAATCCTAGGCCACCTCCCGGCCCACGGATCCCCGTCTCTGGAGGAACGGCCGGCTAATGGCTCCATTAACATGTTTGAATCCTGTCGGAGCCTGACTCCTCTTCTGACCACGGAGGGCAGGGTGAAATTAAACCTACACTCACATGAGAGACACTAATACTTCACGGATATGGGGTGGATTGGATTGGTATACGTCAGGATGGATTTGGTAGGCAGCAATTCAATGAGACCCAGTGTCCTGTGCTCATATTCAGAGGGTATGTACTAGGGCTGGGCGATATATCGAGTTTTCCGATATAATCGAGTTTATGTTTTAGCGCAAAATGGAAAATGTCTATATCGCAAGTATCGAGTATCTGTTATAATGTTGTAACGTTTTACATATACATCATCTCACAGTCTCCTCTGTTATCCCAATGTCGAATCATGCCCCAATTGCGTGACAGCATGTGCACAGAGGTTATCCACCAATCACGACCCTAAGCCTTTCACAAATTGTAACTGCGCCAGAGAAGTGTAGTCGCGGTAAAAGAGTTCCGCCAAAGCCTCTCGTAAAGATGAAATTATCCCGAAAAAGGGCAGCCATGTGTCTTCGGTAATATGGAAGTGGTTTGGGTTTAAAAGGTCTGATGTTCAGCAAACAAATGTTTTATGTAAAGTTTGTCGAAAAACTATTGCTTCGAAAAGCAGCAGCACAACCATCACCTGAAACAGAAACACGCGGTGGAATAGGAAGAATGCGTGAAACTACGCAATGCGGATTCTCCCAGTCGCCCGATTCCGAAAACGTCTGCTAAAAGACAAATTACCATAGCCGCATCCTTTTCAAACGTCATCCATTATGACAGGAAAAGTTTGAGATGGAACGAGATAACGGCTGCAGTGTCCTATTACATTGCAAAAGATATGGTCCCAATCTTTACTGTGGAGAAGCCCGGCGTTAAAAAGCTGCTAGGTGCAGTTGACCACAAGTATCAGCTGCCAAGCCGCAAGTATTTCACAGAAGAAGCCCTAACGCGATTATACACTGCTACCCGCGAAAGAGTCGCAGAGAAGCCGACTAGTGTTTCTTATTTTTCCACCACATCCGATCTATGGTCGAGCAGAACGTCAGAGCCTTATCCAAGTTTGACAGTCCACTACATAGATGAAGACTGGAATTTGCTAAATGTCTGCCTCCAGACGTCTTACTTCCCCGATGATCATACAGGTGAAGTAATAGCACAGGGTCTGAAAGATGCTCTGGCTTCGTGGAAGATGAGCAAAGAAGCTGGAAGAGGAGGAGAGACCTATCTTAAGTACAGGATGAGCTCAGTCTACCCACTCACCAGCTCATCACAGAGTCCCCAACCCGGTGGGGGTCAAGACAGAAGATGGTTGAACGAATACTGGAACAAGAAAAGGCCATAGCCCAGGTCCTGGCCTCAGAGAAAAAAAAAAGCAGGCACCTGGTACCCAGCTGGCAGGATATTGACATCTTGGAGTCAGTGAACAAAGCCATAGGCCCACTACAAGAATTCACAGCTCTTTGTTTGATGCTCTCAATCTTGTAATCTGCTATATACAGTGGGGAGAACAAGTATTTGATACACTGCCGATTTTGCAGGTTTTCCCACTTACAAAAGCATGCAGAAGTCTGTAATTTTTATCATAGGTACTCTTCAACTGTGAGTGACGGAATCAAAAACAAAAATCCAGAAAATCACATTGTATGATTTTTAAGTAATTAATTTGCATTTTATTGCATGACATAAGTATTTGATACATCAGAAAAGCAGAACTTAACTTCTTCCATTTTCTAATAATTGCGCCAACAGTTGTTGCCTTCTCACCAAGCTGCTTGCCTATTGTCCTGTAGCCCATCCCAGCCTTGTGCAGGTCTACAATTTTATCCCTGATGTCATAACACAGCTCTCTGGTCTTGGCCATTGTGGAGAGGTTGGAGTCTGTTTGATTGAGTGTGTGGACAGGTGTCTTTTATACAGGTAACGAGTTCAAACAGGTGCAGTTAATACAGGTAATGAGTGGAGAACAGCAGGGCTTCTTAAAGAAAAACTAACAGGTCTGTGAGAGCCGGAATTCTTACTGGTTGGTAGGTGATCAAATACTTATGTCATGCAATAAAATGCAAATTAATTATTTAAAAATCATACAATGTGATTTTCTGGATTTTTGTTTTAGATTCCGTCTCTCACAGTTGAAGTGTACCTATGATAAAAATTACAGACCTCTACATGCTTTGTAAGTAGGAAAACCTGCAAAATCGGCAGTGTATCAAATACTTGTTCTCCCCACTGTATATAGCAGATTACAAGATTGAGAGCATCAAACAAAGAGCTGTTTTGGAGCTGAAGACTCTGCTAGCTAAGGAAAGCACATGTCAACCTGGCACAACTGTGCGCCAAGAAGAAAGTGAACCTGTGTCTAAGGGCAAGAAAACACTTGCAAGCTTCTTCAAGAAAACAGTGATGTCTGCCCCGCAGTCAGCGGAGGACAACATCAAAACTGAGTTGTCAAGTTACTTGATGTCCCCTGACACAAACCTAGACAAAAATCCACTTGAGTGGTGGAAGCTCCATGAGGCCAACCTCCCAAAACGGAGTAAGCTCGCTAAAAGGTACCTGTGCATTCCTGCTACAAGTGCCCCTTCGGAGAGGGTCTTTAGCACAGCTGGGAACATTGTCACATGGCATGCCTCAAGCCAGAGTCAGTAGACAGGCTAGTGTTCCTCTCCAGAAACCTGTGAAGAACAAAGAAAGATATTTTGTTTGACGTAATTTTATAATTGTATTTATTACTGTGCAAATTCTTCTTAGAGATACCTTTTTACATTCTGAATTTTTTAGTTTGGTTTGCTTACAATGATGACAGTCTGGCAAGCAGTGTTTTTCATTTGTTTTGCACAAATAGGCCTAGTTCATATTGGGGCCATAATTCTTAATTATGTCTTGGCCTTTTTTGTTTTGTTTAGAGAAAATAATAAAAATTGATATATATATCGTGAATCGTCCAAACCTCTGAAAATATAGTGATATTATATATAGCCATATCGCCCAGCCCTAGTGTGTACACATGCAGTGTGAGTGAATATAATGGACAGCCTCTGTAAACATTTGAATGAGTGTGAAGCTACATGTTTACGCTGTCAATAAGCAGCAGGTTAGCGTGATAGAAAAAACACACAGTGAGATCAAATGGCCTCAATCAGTGTGGGAGAGAAAGCGAGGGGAGCCATGCACACACAGACATGTGCACATCTGTACAAAAGCATCCACGCCTGCAGGAACATACCGGTACACAGGGTTTGGGAGTAACGGATTACAATCCTGTACGTTCACAGCTAAAATATTGTAATCAGATTACAGACACTTTTGAAAAACTAGATGATTACTTCGAGGATTACTTTCAAATTCAGAAAGGTTGTTTGCGGAACACGGAAAAGACACTTCTCTGTTTTCTCAATGACATTCAAATTTTGTAGGCTACAGTCCAAGCTATGTCTTCCAATGGTGCGACTGCTGTCGGCATCCAAAGATTATCCAACTTGAATAAAGGCTTCGAGGTAAGGATGACGGCGATACGGATATCACATATTATTGATCTACATAGTGCACTGATGTGAATCACACTGCTGCTCTCTCATTTAGCTATTTACGCCTTACGGATTGTGGTTGATGTGGATGGCTGTTCACAAATCTAAATGTGTACTTGAACCCAATAATGGTTGAATTCAAGAAGTTTAAAACTGCCTCTCAATCATTGTGTTTGAAACCAGTGGACAGCCAGTGAAAAAATGCGCTCTTGCAACAGCTGCATAGTGCGGATCCAAGCCTATGGAATAAAAGTGGGGCATTAAATGCTCAAACTTTTGATAAACTTAAAGGGGCAATCTGTAGTTGCTACATCCATTTTTGGATTTATAAATTATATATACAGTACCAGTCAAATGTTTGGACACATCTACTCACACCTACTAATTTTCTTTATTTTTACTATTTTCTACATTGTAGAATAATAGTGAAGACATCAAAACTATGAAATAACACATATATTATCATGTAGTAACCAAAAAAGCATTAAACAAATAAAAATACATTTTATATTATAAATTCTTCAACTCGAATCAATGAGCCCAATCAGTCCTCCACGACAACAGAGTAGGGCTGGCTAATAAGTCCTTAGTTTTGGGGTCATGCTCAGGTATAACAATTTGGCTAATCTATACTTCCATATTTCCTAGTCCTTTTCTTGAATATCAAGGGGTATAACAGTTAATGGAATGACTGGAATTCTGATAGACTTTGGTTTTTAATGTAAAGATATAATTTAATCATATTATTATATGTAGTAGAAAGTGATGGGTTAGAAGAAGCCTACATAACCAACTCATAAATTAAAATGTAACATCCATAATATGGCCAGCTATGTAAACTTTAACATTGATTTATCCTGCAATAGATGTTGTTCAATTGGTAACATCCATGTTTGTCTTCTTCTAAGGCCTCTTAAGGGGAAAGTAATCTAAAAGTAACGGAATGTAATCAGATTACGTTACTGAGTTTGGGTAATCCAAACGTTACGTTACTGATTGCAATTTTTGGACAGGTAATGGATTACATTTCGAAAGTAACCTACCCAACCCTGTCGGTACACATACAATGATCCCAGACACTGATTGAACAGAACATCTACTCCTACCAAGCTTCTAATCCAATCATGTCCTGTAGCCTGCAATCTGAGCTGCTGAGAGAGAGAGAGAGAGAGAGAGAGAGAGAGAGAGAGAGAAAGAGGTGGAAAGAGAGAGAGAGAGAGGTGGGGGGAGAGAGAGAGAGAGAGAGAGAGAGAGAGAGGTGGAAAGAGAGAGAGAGAGAGGTGGGGGGAGAGAGAGAGAGAGAGAGAGAGAGAGAGAGAGAGAGAGAGAGAGAGAGAGAGAGAGAGGTGGAAAGAGAGAGAGAGAGAGGTGGGGGGAGAGAGAGAGAGAGAGAGAGAGAGAGAGAGAGGTGGAAAGAGAGAGAGAGAGAGAGAGGTGGGGGGAGAGAGAGAGAGAGAGAGAGAGAGAGAGAGAGAGAGAGAGAGAGAGAGAGAGGGTGTGTGTGTAAAGGTAGATGTAGCTAGCTAGAGGATAACTAATGGAAAACTTTTCCGACTCCTCGTCTCTGACAGTAAAGAACTGTACAGTATGATAACAAAACAACATATGTTCTGCCATCTTTCTCGTTTCCTTCTCCCTCAGTCTCTTCTGTCCCTCAGTCTCCCCCTGCTCAAATCAGAATTGTCTGTGACAGGAATACAAAAGCAGACGTTTGTGGGAAAATGGGAAAGCAGTGCTGACTGTTATCTTCTCTGCAGACCCTAATTAGTCTCGGAGTGGATACAAACTTATTTTCTAAATTGTAGTCCTGCCACTTATGAGTGTGTGCTGTCGATCTCCTGGACGAGGGCGGTAGTTATGGGGGGGAGAGTGGTTCTGAGACTAAGAGACAGGAGTCAGACAGAGGTGGAGGCGGTGGTAGTGCCGATACTGGTTGTGTCACTCAGCAGTTCTTCTAAAGGACCTCTGGTGTTTACAGCATGACCAAGAGGCTCATGTCTGAAGAAAAAAAAAAGACTCAAAATGGCAGCCTGTATAGTACTAAGGCAGGGCTAGTTTAGTTTAAGGATGGAGCGGGCTTTGTGGTCTCTGTCAGGTTTCAATGGAGGAGTACTGTACCTCAGGTTCTCCGGGCTTAGAAAGGTAGATGGCACTCCTCCGGCATGCATCGTCCAGACACACTGGGAGAAGGTGGTCCTGGAACCCATCTCCATCTGGAAGAAGAAGACAAAGACATGAATAAAACAAGGAACTGACACAGAGACAGAACAACAGAGAGAAGAGTCAAAACATTTAATCAGAGCATCAAGGAAAGAAAGAGAGAGAGAAAGATGGGTGGAGAGAGAGCGAGAGGACAGGTGGGGAGAGAGTTAGTCAGGTAAAAGGTGAATGACGGAGACTAACACAGTAGTTTCACAGTAATCAGAGCGAGCTTGTCAGTTTTTATTCCGTGTTATCATCCACTGATGTTTCCTGTCAGACCAGTAGGATGGCGCTGGCTCCCACTGATTAAGCACATTACTATTCGGATAGAGATCGGGAGCCACAGAGAGAGGGAGAGGCGGATAGAAAGATAGAGGAGGAGGAGAAAGGGAGATGGAGAGAGAGAGAGTGGGGGGGGACCGCAGCGCCTGGTAAAGCTATGACCAGGGTGGCACCCCCATTGGGATCATAGGATACAACACAGGACCATTAACAGGAGGCTCTCTCTATCTCTGTGTGTGTGTGTGTGTGTGTGTGTGTGTGTGTGTGTGTGTGTGTGTGTGTGTGTGTGTGCGTGTGTGTGTCAATGTGAAAAGTGAGGACACATTTCATTTGCGTGCGCGTACATGCGTGACGATTAAAGAGAAAACTATGTATGAAGTGTTATCCTTGAGGACACCCATTAAGCATTTCAGACGTTTTTACCATGACACGGACACCAATGCAAAAGCCAAGAATAATGTGTCACTACTCCAACACTGCTCTCGAAAGAGGCAGAGAGGATGAAGTGTACCACGAGGACGTCAGAGAAACATCACACCAGAAGAGACGAACACAAAACGACGCCTGGGAGAGGCAACGTTGTATCACAAATACCTGGGAAGACTCTCTGCCCAGGCACCACTCTAGTTCTACCAGAGAGTGGTCGCCGTTATGACACTAGTGGAGGAGAGGAAATCGTACGCGTAGCGTTCAGGTTTTCAGTGTCATCTCAGATGTACGCTAGTACATGAGCTACTTCAGCCATGTGAAAATAAGAGCACAAAATCATCATGTCATCGAAAGGAATCCCCTCTACCTGCATTAGCAGTCAACTCTTCCTGTGGTCCGTAACTGCGCAGTCTCGATCAATGAATTATGCATCGGGCGCTGCCGCTTTGAGAAATGCAATTATAGCTACGATAAGGCAGGTGGAATGTTTTGTCTGGCGTATGTTGTGAATACATTAAGACTATGGGTGGCATGGCTATACTAAAACAGGAGGCATGTGACGGAAGTGTTGCACCTGCGGATGCAGCCGTTAAACTGAGGTTTGCTTCAATAGACATTAAAGTCCAGTCATTCTAATGCACGTGTCAAACTGATTCCACGGAGGGCCGAGTGTCTGCGGGTTTTCACTCAAACCTTGTACTTGATTGATGAATTAAGGTCACTAATTAGTAAGGAACTCCCGTCACTTGGTTGTGCCTGGCTTAATTGAAAATTAAAAAACAACAACCCACAGGCCCTCCATGGAATGTGTTTGACACCTCTGTATAACGAGTCTTTGGAAGAAAGGCTAATCTTACAATAGTTGGTAACACTGAAAAACCACACCATGAATGTGTATGCATGTGGATGTAAAATGTATCACTATCACTATTTGAAAGCTTTTAGATTCATGTTATGGATACATTGTTGATGATGTAGTGAGTAAGGAGATAGAGATGGTGTGTGTGTGTGTGTGTGTGTGGTGTGTGTGTGTGTGTGTGTGTGTGTGTGTGTTGGAGAAGTGGATTAGGAGGAAGGTCACTCCTGTATCTGCGATCTATCACTGAGGTGGAGGCGAAAATTGAAAGCTTTTGAGTGTGGTCAGAACAATTACCACTCTGAACGAAGCAGACAGGTCACACTCCTCCCTTTCCCAGCTCCCTCTCTCTATACCTCCCTCTCTCTATACCTCCCTCTCCCTATACCTCCCTCTCCCTATACCTCCCTCTCCCTATACCTCCCTCTCCCTATACCTCCCTCTCCCTATACCTCCCTCTCTCTATACCTCCCTCTCTCTATACCTCCCTCTCCCTATACCTCCCTCTCCCTATACCTCCCTCTCCCTCTCTCAATACCTCCCTCTCCCTATACCTCCCTCTCCCTATACCTCCCTCTCTCTATACCTCCCTCTCTCTATACCTCCCTCTCCCTATACCTCCCTCTCTCTATACCTCCCTCTCCCTATACCTCCCTCTCCCTATACCTCCCTCTCCCTCTCTCAATACCTCCCTCTCCCTATACCTCCCTCTCTCTATACCTCCCTCTCTCTATACCTCCCTCTCTCTATACCCCCCTCTCAATACCTCCCTCTCTCTATACCTCCCTCTCTCTATACCTCCATCTCCCACTCTCAATACCTCCATATCTCTATACCTCCCTCTCCCACTCTCTATACCTCCCTCTCCCACACTCTATACCTCCCTCTCCATCACTCTATACCTCCCTCTCCATCACTCTATACCTCCCTCTCCATCACTCTATACCTCCCTCTCCATCACTCTATACCTCCCTCTCCATCACTCTATACCTCCCTCTCCATCTCTCTATACCACCCACTCCATCACTCTATACCTCCCTCTCCCTCCCTCTCCATCTCTCTATACCTCCCTCTCCATCTCTCTATACCTCCCTCTCCATCTCTCTATACCTCCCTCTCCATCTCTCTATACCTCCCTCTCCATCTCTCTATACCTCCCTCTCCATACCTCCCTCTCCATATACCTCCCTCTCCATACCTCCCTCTCATCTCTCTATACCTCCCTCTCCATCTCTCCATACCTCCCTCTCCATACCTCCCTCTCCATACCTCCCTCTCCATCTCTCTATACCTCCCTCTCCATACCTCCCTCTCCATACCTCCCTCTCCATACCTCCCTCTCCCACTCTCTATACCTCCCACTCTCCATCTCTCTATACCTTCATCTCTCTATACCTCCCTCTCCCTATACCTCCCTCTCCCCACACCTCCCTCTCCCTTTCTCTATATTTCCATCTCTCCCTTTCTCTATACCTCCCACTCTCAAAACCTCTCTCTATACCTCCCTCTCCATACCTCCCTCCCCCAGCTCCATCTCTCTATACCTCCCTCTCCCAGCTCAATCTCTCTATACTTCCCTCTCTCAGCTCCATCTCTCTATACCTCCCTCTCTCAGCTCCATCTCTCTATACCTCCCCCTCTCAGCTCCATCTCTCTATACCTCCCTCTCTCAGCTCCATCTCTCTATACCTCCCTCTCCCAGCTCAATCTCTCTATACTTCCCTCTCTCAGCTCCATCTCTCTATACCTCCCTCTCCCAGCTCAATCTCTCTATACTTCCCTCTCTCAGCTCAATCTCTCTATACCTCCCTCTCTCAGCTCCATCTCTCTATACCTCCCCCTCTCAGCTCCATCTCTCTATACCTCTCTCTCCCAGCTCAATCTCTCTATACTTCCCTCTCTCAGCTCCATCTCTCTATACCTCCCTCTCTCAGCTCCATCTCTCTATACTTCCCTCTCTCAGCTCAAACTCTCTATACTTCCCTCTCTCAGCCCCATCTCTCTATACCTCCCTTTCCCAGCTCCATCTCTCTATACCTCCCTTTCCATCTCTCTCTACCTCCCTCTCCCAGCTCCATATCTCCCTCTCCCAGCTCCATCTCTCCCTCTCCCAGTTCCATCTCTCAATACCTCCCTCTCTCAGCTCCATCTCTCCCTCTCTCAGCTCAATCTCTCTATACCTCCCTCTCTCAGCTCAATCTCTCTATACCTCCCTCTCTCAGCTCATCTCTCTATACCTCCATCTCTCTATACCTTACTCTCTCAGCTCCATCTAAATACCTCCCTCTCCCAGCTCCATCTCTCTATACCTCCCTCTCTCAGCTCCATCTCTCTATACCTCCATCTCTCTCTACCTCCCTCTCCCAGCTCCATATCTCCCTCTCCCAGCTCCATCTCTCCCTCTCCCAGTTCCATCTCTCAATACCTCCCTCTCTCAGCTCCATCTCTCCCTCTCTCAGCTCAATCTCTCTATACCTCCCTCTCTCAGCTCAATCTCTCTATACCTCCCTCTCTCAGCTCCATCTCTCTATACCTCTATCTCTCTATACCTTACTCTCTCAGCTCCATCTAAACACCTCCCTCTCCCAGCTCCATCTCTCTATACCTCCCTCTCCCAGCTCCATCTCTCTATACCTCCCTCTCTCAGCTCCATCTCTCTATACCTCCCTCTCCCAGCTCCATCTCTCTATACCTCCCTCTCTCAGCTCCATCTCTCTATACCTCCCTCTCCCAGCTCCATCTCTCTATACCTCCATCTCTCTATACCTTACTCTCTCAGCTCCATCTAAACACCTCCCTCTCCCAGCTCCATCTCTCTATACCTCCATCTCTCTATACCTTACTCTCTCAGCTCCATCTAAACACCTCCCTCTCTCAGCTCCATCTCTCTATACCTCCCTCTCCCAGCTCCATCTCTCTATACCTCCCTCTCTCAGCTCCATCTCTCTATACCTCCCTCTCCCAGCTCCATCTCTCTATACCTCCCTCTCTCAGCTCCATCTCTCTATACCTTACTCTCTCAGCTCCATCTAAATACCTCCCTCTCCCAGCTCCATCTCTCTATACCTCCCTCTCTCAGCTCCATCTCTCTATACCTCCCTCTCAGCTCCATCTCTCTATACCTCCATCTCTCTATACCTCCCTCTCTCTATACCTCCCTCTCTCAGCTCCATCTCTCTATACCTCCCTCTCTCAGCTCCATCTCTCTATACCTCCCTCTCTCAGCTCCATCTCTCTATACCTCCCTCTCTCAGCTCCATCTCTCTATACCTCCCTCTCTCAGCTCCATCTCTCTATACCTCCCTCTCTCAGCTCCATCTCTCTATACCTCCCTCTCTCAGCTCCATCTCTCAGCTCCATCTCTCTATACCTCCCTCTCTCAGCTCCATCTCTCTATACCTCCCTCTCCCAGCTCCATCTCTCTATACCTCCCTCTCTCAGCTCATCTCTCTATACCTCCATCTCTCTATACCTTACTCTCTCAGCTCCATCTAAATACCTCCCTCTCCCAGCTCATCTCTCTATACCTCCATCTCTCTATACCTTACTCTCTCAGCTCCATCTAAATACCTCCCTCTCCCAGCTCCATCTCTCTATACCTCCCTCTCAGCTCCATCTCTCTATACCTCCATCTCTCTATACCTCCATCTCTCTATACCTCCCTCTCTCAGCTCCATCTCTCTATACCTCCCTCTCTCAGCTCCATCTCTCTATACCTCCCTCTCTCAGCTCCATCTCTCTATACCTCCCTCTCTCAGCTCCATCTCTCTATACCTCCCTCTCTCAGCTCCATCTCTCTATACCTCCCTATCCCAGCTCCATCTCTCTATACCTCCCTCTCTCAGCTCCATCTCCCTCTGTTCTGTCTGCACACATCCAGCTTTTCTGTGCTATTTTATCCTTTATATTTCTCGCACATTGGAATAATTTGAGTCTTTGAATCAATCAGTCTCCTTCTCTTTCATTCCTCCCCCGGAGGTCATATCCCCCCATCTTCACAGAACAGGTGCTCTGAATCCAATACATATTTTTTAATTAGGGGCTGATATTCAAATCGGCACCAAAAGCTCTCAGTCGACTCAGGGAATAAAAGTGAAATCAAGGATAACGTGCTTTGAAGATCAGTGCAATTAAGCTCTTTAAACTCGTAGCAGGCGTTATAGAAGTGTGCTGGCTTATGCCCCCTGTGCTCCTACCTGCCTGGCATGATGCCCTTGGTGACTGGTGGAGGGCCTACCAAGAAGCTGCTGCTACAATTGAGCATAGTTCTTCCTGGACTGTGTTTGGGTGCGTGCATGTGTGTGTGTGTGTGTGTGTGTGTGCCAGTATTGGATCTTCCATCCCCTTCCCAGGTCCTGCCATGTCAAAGACAATCTCCTCTTAAGCAGGCCAGAGCGCCACATTGTGCTCCATCGATCCAATAATCAGTCAGCAGCAACTTCACCTCAGATTCTTTACTTTCTTGGCAGAGACGAAAAAATGTATGCATGAGTTTGTGTATGTGTGTGGGAAAGCAAAAAGAAAATGATTAACAGAGCAGCAATAAGAGGACAACATGAGAAACAACATTCAACACTCATTGTGTTTCATACTATGAATGGTCAGTCCGTCTTGATTCATTTTCCATTTAAACAGTATCACCTGCACATGTGGACAGCTGATCAAACACAGTGAAACGTCGCATAAAACCAACGGCGGCAAAAGCAAAGACGCGTTCCTCCGATTCCAGTTGACCCTTATTAACCTCCAGAGCCTGAAAGTTTAAAAGCATTGACAAGATGTATCCCTCTGAATCTTTAAGGAAGCTCTCTGAGCATGCTCGGCATAACTCAAGGATTTCATCTTCAGCAGCTTGATAGCGATGCAGTGAAAAGATTATGGAAAAAAAAAAAAAGATTAAGGAAGAAGTGAAAAGTTCTTGTTTGCTCAGATAAGCTTGAGATTTGAACAAAAAGGTCAGTCTGAAATAAATAATTAAATACACACAGAAAACAACATAGGTCATTTCCTTTGGTATTTCCTTTTGGGATTGGGAAATTTGTACTCCAAATATTTCACGACACCCCTGACTATTAAAATATTGATCTTGGCAATGATGTGTATGTATGTATTTGTTTGTGTGTTTCATACTTAGAGCGGATTCGCTGCTTTATTATATGGAGTAGATTAGAACCCACTCTGTGCAACTGGGTCCTGGACTTCCTGACGGGTCGCCCCCAGGTGGTGAAGGTAGGAAACAACACGTCCTCGCTGATCCTCAACACTGGGGCCCCACAAGGGTGCGTGCACAGACCTCTCCTGTACTCCCTGTTCACCCATGACTGTGTGGCCACGTACGCCTCCAACTCAATTAAGTTTGCAGACAACACAACAGTAGTAGGCTTGATTACCAACAATGATGAGGAGGTGAGGGCTCTGGGAGTGTGGTGCCAGGAAAATAAGCTCTCACTCAACATCAACAAAACTAAGGAGATTATCGTGGACTTCAGGAAAGAGGGCGCACCCCCTGATCCACATCGATGGGACCGCAGTGGAGAAGGTGGAATGATTCAAGTTCCTCGGCGTACAAATCACTGACAAACTGAAATGGTCCACCCACACAGACAGTGTGGTGAAGAAGGCGCAACATGATTTGGATTTGAAATCGATTCTGAAAATGTTATGGACATATTTCAACTTTAAGATTACAACTAATTTACTAGGACTGAAATTATACTTCAACTTCAACTGAAAAGCCAACAAACTTCTGAATAATAAGTAAAGCTAAGACGTTCTAGCGAGATAAGATGTTGGGAAACTCTGTGCTCTCTCTGTCTGGGAAATGCTATTAGATCAGAGTTGTTTGAAAATGTCATCCCCAAAGAGCACAGCCAGTTACGTTTAGGGGCCTTTGAAGACAGACAACAACAATTCCTGATACTGTGAAAGAGCACTGATGGAACTGAGAGTTTAAAAGACCGAATGATAAAACACGGAATGAGAAAACTCACCGAAGTCGACAAAAGAAGACTGGCCAACTTTCTTGACATTTTCTGGTATACTTCCGGGCTGGGTTTTGGTGAAGTTCCCATCCTGAAAGAAAAAGTAAAGTTCAAATTAAACGCAGAATGACATTTCCTTTGAGATATACAGAGGCTTCGGAAAGTATTCAGAAGCACCTTTGGCAGCGATTACAGCCTTGAATCTTCTTGGGTATGACGCTACAAGCTTGGCACACCTGTATTTGGGTAGTTTCTCCTATTCTTCTCTGCAGATCCTCTCAAGCTCTGTCAGGTTGGATGGAGAGTGTTGCTGCACAGCTATTTTCAGGTCTCTCCAGAGATGTTAGATCGGGTTCAAGTCCAATGTCGTGGCTGTGTGCTTAGGGTCGTTGTCCTGTTGTAAGGTGAAACTTCGCACCCAGTCTAAGGTCCTGAACGCTCTGTAGCAGGTTTTCATTAAGGATCTCGCTGTACTTTGCGCCGTTCTTGACTAGTCTCCCTTGCGCTTTAAAACATCCCAACAGCATGATGCTGCCACCACCATGCTTCACCGTAGGGATGGTGCCAGGTTTCCTCCAGACGTGACGCTTGGAATTCAAGCCAAAATGTTAAATCTTGGTTTCATCAGACCAGAGAATCACGTTTCTCATGGAAGGAGTCTTTAGGTGCCGTTTGGCAAACTCCAAGCGTCCTGTCATGTGCCTTGAACTGAGGAGTGGCTTCCGTCTGGCCACTCTACCATAAAGGCCTGATTGGTGCAGTGCTGCAGAGATGGTTGTCCTTCTGGAAGGTTCTCCCATCTCCACAGACTCTAGAGCTTTGTCAGAGTGACCATCGGGTTCTTGGTCACCTCCCCCGATCGCTCAGTTTAGCCGGGCGGCCAGCTCTAGGAAGAGTCTTGGTGGTTCCAAGCTTCTTCCATTTAAGAATGATGGAGGTGTTCTTGGGGACCTTCAATGCTGCAGACATTTTAGGGTCTGTGCCGACACAATCCTGTCTTGGACGCTACAAACAATTCCTTTGTGGCTTGGTTTTTGCTCTGACATGCACAGTCAACAGTGGGACCTTATATAGAATGCTTTTCCAAATCATGTCCAATCAATTGAATTGACCACAGGTGGACTCCAATCAAGTTGTAGAAACATCTCAAGGATGATCAATGGAAACAGGATGCACCTGTTCAATTGAGTCTCATAGCAAAGGGTCTGAATACTTATGTAAATAAGGTATCTTTTTTATTTTTAATACATTTGCAAACATTTCTAAAAACCTGTTTTCTCTTTGTCATTATGTGGTATTGTGTGTAGATTGCTGAGGATTTTGTTTTATTTAATCAATTTTAGAATAAGGCTGTAACGTAACAAAATGTGTTAAAGGGGAAGGGGTCTGAATACTTTCCGAAGGCACATAAACAGAGTAGATACGGAGTAGATACAGTAGGCTACTGTACATAAACAGAGTAGATACAGAGTAGATACAGTAGGCTACTGTACATAAACAGAGTAGATAGAGTAGATATAGTACGTTTAAAAACTGAATGATGGACAGAGTTAAAGGACAAATAGCATGGCCCTTTTACCAACCATTAGTCAGGGGCTGCTTTAATTGTGTAGGCAGGTGCTAGTGGGTGACAGGGGACAAAGGGCGTGACGGGGGACACGGGGCGTGACGGGGGACACGGGGCGTGACGGGGGACACGGGGCGTGACGGGGGACACGGGGCGTGACGGGGGACACGGGGCGTGACGGGGACACGGGGCGACAGGGGACGACAGGGGGCGACAGGGGACACAGGGGGCGACAGGGGACGACAGGGGGCGACAGGGGGCGACAGGGGACACAGGGGGCGACAGGAGAGACAGGGGAGACAGGGGACACAGGGGGCGACAGGGGACACAGGGGGTGACAGGGGACGACAGGGGACACAGGGGTTGACAGGGGACACAGGGGTTGACAGGGGACACAGGGGGTGACAGGGGACACGGGGTGACAGGGGACGACAGGGGAACAGTAGAAAAGTGCAGCGACGGCAACAGCAGGGAAGGAGCAGGCATGATCAGCCTGACGTTTGAATTGACTTCAGCTCAGTGCTGACCTAGAGCAGCTCCATGCTGTTAGCAGTCATGCTAAGAGTCAGCCAAAGGAACATACAGTGCTTTGGTCTTGAATACCAAGAGAGAAAAAATATAAAAAAGCTCACACACACATGCAGACCCACATGTAACAGCACAACGGCCAAACTGCAACCTACAATCCAGTTTTCATCTCACTGCCAACATCAGTTGTTAGCACAGCAGGCATTGACAGATAATACATAGTCTGAGAGAGATTACACATATATTTAGTAGAGAGGAGAAATGGGCTTCAGGGCTATTTTAGAGATGGAGTTCTGTTAGAAGATTATTGCTAAGGTGATGGAGAGGGCCTTGAGCTCAATGGTCATCACTGATTGAGTGTTTGTTGGAGAAATTAGCTCATTATCAGCTAGATAATGAAATGATTGACAAGATGAGAAACATTGACGGTATAATTCAAATATGGAGCTACCCTGTATATTGTACGCAAAATAAATTGTGAAATAATATTATTTTATAGTAATACAATTGCTCAGAGGAAGAGATTTTTTTTTCTCTAAAAAAGATAGGTGTCATAATTATTGCCACCTGTTTTCAATAGTTTGTGCACACTCCCCCTTGCAATGATAACGACACTGAGCCTTTACATTTGTTTTAATGAGATTGGAGAACACATTGCGAGGGATCTTAGAACATTGCGCCATACAGAATATTTCCAGATCATTGATATCCTTCGGTCTGTGCTTATAAACTGACTGCCCTCTTCAATTCAAACCACAGAGACTGAGATCAGTGTATTATTATTTTAGAGTCATTTTTCTCATCTTTATAAAGGGTGCCAATAATTCTGGAGGTGACTATATGGGAGGCACTAATATAAATATTGACGGCTGTGCTTTGAGATTCAAGCTAGAATAATCTCTATACAAATGGTTTCTATTTAACGTATATATAAATATGCCAGGAGTGTCAGTGCGTGTGTGTGTGTGTGTTCTTACTAGACTCTGGGCTCTTGGGGGACTGGTGTTCAGTGACCCACACAGTGACATTCATTAATACAGAGCTCTCAGCGGACCCTGACGCAAGGCTCCAGAGAGCAGGAACACTCTCCTGTTAACATGTAGCAGACCATCTGCCCTTTACACTCCAGCCAGAAGGAACACGCTGCGCCCAAGAACCACGCAGCTAGCTACACATAGAAACACACTAGCATGCTGGGATACACATGACTCAGTTGTAGGTTCTGACGACTTCTTGCAAACTAAACCCTACCTCATATGCCCCGTTACCTTGGAATGTGAGGTCCCAAATACTTTTCTAAAACAGGACTTGCTTTAGTTTTGAAACCATAATGTGAATGCAGCAGGACTTCCCTCCCTGCTCTGTGACTCTAAATGATGTGGCATAATGAATCGTGTATTTGCCACAAAAATAGAAAAAGGGGAGATATTGGGGGCTGTAAAACTCTTCCTCTCTCCTTATCTCCTTCTCCCTTCTGGAGCAGCAGATGTGGCCCGGCCCGGTAGGAAAGCTGAGGCCTGCCGAGCGACCCATTAGTGATTTATGGAATCTGAGAATAGTTCCAGTGAGAAGAAACTCCCGTTCGTTCACTATTCTTCTTGCGCTTATTTATCACCTGGCAGTCAGACAAAAAGTAAGCAGCTTTTCAGACTGAGCGAGCATGTGAGCGTCTCCCGCTAGCTTTGTCAAAGTGTCTGATCCCAGACCTGCCCATCCATTACACCTCTCTCTCTCCGTCAGTCAGTACCCACTGAGCAGCTACGGCATGGCAGGAAGCACCGCTCCGCAGCGTAGCTCGGCTGATTGGGTCTGTGTTACGTTAGACGGTGATCATCTGATTGAGTCTGGGGTTGACTCATGGAGCACCTATGATGGTGTGTTTGGAGAACGCAGACATCTGGGTGGTTAAATCTGTTCTAAACACATGGAGGTGCTCTGACTGCTTTTGGTGCGCCTCTCACGCAACGACGCGCTTTTCGAATTACCTTGACTGCGACTACTGAGAAAACGAATCAAAGTATCAAACAGCTAATGCTTTCCCATGCATGTTTGTTTAGCAGGAACGGCTCCTTCTTCAGCTGGTGAATTGACAGATCATATCAGGTATTAAAGTAAATGGGTTGCCCCACTGCATTCTCCACAAACAGAGGCTGTTCATGTGTAATCAGAGAGAAGGGCAGAAGAGAAAGTCATTAAAATGAAGTGTTGAAATGGGCGAAAGCACTAGCCTGTGACCTACGGCAGTTAAACGAAAGACCACCCAGTAAAGGCAGCAGCCAGGGATTACTGGGGTCTTACACAGAGGAAACCAGGAAATGAGTCCCTGGTGTGTGTCTGTCACAGGGTGTGTGTGTGTGTGTGTGTGTGTGTGTGTGTGTGTTACATCGGTGAATTAAATCATGGACACACTTCAATAACTCTGTTGCCACCAATCACTGGTGCATTCTATCATCAAACCCAAAACCAAACTCCTCTTCCTCACAAAATAAGTCATAGAAACATAAAGAGGAAGAGCAACAGGAACGGGTCAACCGTCTGGATGAATCAGACGGGATTAACGATTGGTGAACTCACCTCTGCTTTTAATCTCCAACCCAATTATCCCCTGCTGTACTGTCCGTCTTTGGCTGGTGCACTGTCCCTACAGGTTGAGGTAAAGCAGCACGGCCCGGGGAGCACAGGGGAGATTACCTCCAGAGAAATAGATTATTAAAGCACTGTCAGTGGTTCCCTCCAGCTCAAAGACAGACCAGTGGCAGCATTGGAGGGGTCAAACTCAGCAGGAGGTAGGACCTTTACTGTGACCTTTAAACAGGGTCCATCTACAGTACTGCACCAAATAAACTCTCTCTTTTTCTCCCCTGCCCCCGTTTTCATATATTTTGCCCTCCTTCCTATGCCTCCCTCTCTCACATTTTTCATATCCCGCAACCTCAACCCTTCTTCTTCTTCTAAGGCTGGTGCCCTGCCTGTGGTTTGCGAGGCTCCACATTCTGAATTTTAAATACCATAAAAAACCTGAACTGACTTTACCAGTGCACTTGCAGAATGCAAACTACCACAACAATGGAAACCTGTGGATTCACCGAATACAATCTATCAACAATAAAGTTTCCCTGAAATGACTGTGCTGTGAGAGAAACAACTACACATTTTAGTCACCTAGTCTGCTTGGGGATTCGAACCAGCAACCTTTCGGTTACTCGCCCAATGCTCTTAACCACTAGGCTACCTGTCACCGCAACTAAACTCTACCCATGTTTTCACTGAGTATAGATTGTCATTATGAAACAGAAATGTGATTCTGTCATACCTTATTAATCCACGTCTCGAAGCCCAGATCCTTGCCATCTTGGATTGTGAGGAACAAATCTGAAAATAGAATGCGAGAAAATATTGTATTATTCACTGGGAGCCATTTCCCTAGCAGAACCAAAGAAAACCAGAGACAAATGGAACCGTCTGAGGCCTACAGTGATTTTCACAGAGGTGTATATGGTGTATAGAGGTGTGTGTGTATATATATATATATATATATATATATATATATATATATATATATATATATATATATATATATATACACACACACACACACACACACAGTGGGGAGAACAAGTATTTGATACACTGCCGATTTTGCAGGTTTCCCGCTGCAATGGGCCGGTAACACCAGGGCCCTGTACAAAAAGGGCCAGAGCCGACTCTACTTTCTGAGGAGGCTCAGGTCCTTCAACGTGTGCAGTAAACACCCTCTGCACGCTATGGTTATGACGCAGAGGAGCACTTTCAGTCACAGACTGATCCCACCACGGTGTGCCAGAGAGCGCTACAGGAGGTCCTTCCTGCCGGCGGCTATTAGACTATATAATGCCTCACCGGGGTGCCGTGCCGTCGGCAACATAGATCTGGAACTGTTGGGGTGCTAGGACCTAGTTTAACAATTATGCATCCATCCGTGAGTAACTCTGGTCCGTCAGCACTCATCCACTCAGGACCTATTTATTCATACTCATGTACAGTTGTTATATTATATCACATGCAATATTGTAAGTAATTATTGGACTTAACTTACGTAGGCATTCACTCAGGAATGCATATTAGTATCCTGCCAGTTGCACCTTTTCTCATTGCTTTTAGTATATCGAATGTGCAATACGTGCAGTTGTCTGTAATTAAACCCTGCACACTAAGGACTGTATTTTAAGGGAATTACTATTATTACCCCAAATGATATCATACACACATTTAGCTATTAAACTATCTCTTCCTGTCATTTACCTGTACAGTTTGTGTAAACATGCAAGTATTCACTTATCTGTAAATATAACTGTATACCTAACTGTACAGCTAATTTAACCATGCAAAATTTTCACTTACCTGTTCATTTACCCAGTCTGTCTATTAAGTAAACTATTTTTACCCTCGCTCATATCATACGCATTTTTAGCTACTGAAGTATTTCTCTGCCATCGACCTGTATAGTATAGTTAACCATCCAACATCCACCGATGTATAGTGTACATATTCAGCCAACCACTCATACTATGCAATGTCTTTTTATAGCTTTTTTAGCACTCCAGATATCTTGTATTTCTATACGTTTTCATACTGCCGCTCTATGTATCATGTACCGTGTATCTGTCTTTTGTGTACTTTCGTTGTGGCATTTTGCACCTGCCCTGTGTTTTGTTGTAGCTGCTTGACAATGAAATTTCCCCCCCGGGGGAGCAATAAAGTACCTACCTACCTACCTACCTACCTACCTACCTACCTACCTACCTACCTACCTACCTACCTACCTACCTACCTACCTACCTATCTTACAAAGCATGTAGAAGTCTGTAACTTTTATCATAGGTACACTTCAACTGTGAGTGACGGAATCTAAAACAAAAATCCAGAAAATCACATTGTATGATTTTTAAGTAATTAATTTGCAAGTAGATTAAGTTTTGCTTGTGGAGCCTGAGCGGCTGATGGGAAGCAGGAGCTTCTCTCCTGTTTCAGTAGTGAGGCAGCTTGATGTACAAGTACACCCCCTGGAGAGGACACTAGTCTATCTCAGGGCCCCTAATCTATATCCTTAATGTGGAGTGCCAAGCAGAGACGGATCTATCTGCTTAATGCGGAGTGCCAAGCAGAGGGCGGACACTCACACTAACCACAAGGCCACTGAATTAGTTGGTTTCTGACTGTGCAGTGCTGTTCATCAAATTGATTCTACTATACTGTGTTCAGCTATAGTCGGTTTCTCCTGCATTGTACTGTCCAATCACACTTCAGCTCACAGTGTGAGACTGGTAGGCCCATAAAAAGAGATGAACAGTGGAGCTACAGTATATTTTCCTGTTTTATTTTCTTACATAATATACATATTTCAGTGCTTTTCTTTTTACTCCATAGCAATTATTCTGAATTTCTCTCTCAATTTAATTCTAAATGAAGCTGCACTTTTAGAAGCAACCTTCAGACTGCCGAAAAGCTAATTGTACATTAACTAATGGTAGTGATTAGCCCTTTGGCTCTGTGTGGGCTCCCTGTTTAGCTCAGCGCTGGGGGAACTCTGCAACAACACTAAGATAGAAGGAAAATGGATGGAATTAGTTAGCTGGGATCCCTGTCCCTACAGTTATTAATTCATCTATTGTGAGACATCACACGCAAGACAAAATACTAAATTAAACTTCTCAACGCATCTTGTAACATTATCAGGGTGGCAGAAAAAAATGCCTGCAGGGCCCAATGGGTCTTCTCCCTATAGAAATACTCTAGTCATAATAAGTGACATTTTGTGCACTGTAAAAGACAGCATGATAATCTGGATGGTCTTTCAATTCCAGTGAGATATTAAACTGATTTGTGGAGTAGACTACTATCCTTTTCTCCAAGGTCAATATTCCTACTTCACTCGTGCAGTGTCTACTTCACACCGCCCATGGAAATCCAACATCTGGCTGTGATAAGCCTAAGTGTGGCAAAATGGAAGTCACACAAAGAAAACTCCGCACAACACATGGGCCTTTAATCTGCCTTCATGCAGGCAGATGCCCTTTTTCCATGGAAGGGAGCGATAATCTCACCCACAGAGAGGCTGCTTTGATCAATGGTCTCACTGTGGGCAGTAGGTATAGAGCCGGGTTGGGTGGAGAGGTTATCCATACAGATAGACAAGAGACCTTTGGAGACAAACACTACTATACATTTCATAGTGTGCTGCCGAGGGAGCCGCAAAGTTTAGCTGCATTCTCACTTAGCACGAGTCTCTATCGCACTCCATCTGTGATCTTCAGACGTGTGACCCATGTGGAGTGTGTAGCCTCCTGCAGGCTGCTAACGAGGAGTAAACAGGTTCATTAATCAAGCTATAAGGAAGCTCTCCCCAGCTAGCGGTGGGTGTCGATCTGCCTGTCTGATTAGAGGGGGCATGGACGTGGCAGGGGAGCTCTCCACATCACTGAGAAATCCTGTAAACACTTACAGCCCCCACGGGACACTCCTCCTACTCCTCCTCATCATCCGTCTCCTCTCGCTGGTTCACAGTAGCGGATATACCTCAGTGGCTCTATAAAGACCTCTGCCCAGTAATATACAAACGGCTGTATAAACTTTGTCACTTGGTTTTACACAGTTCTACGCGTATAACACTTTTTACAATGGCACTACTATATTATTTGAGTAAGAGGGATATCAGGAAAAACTCAGTAGCAGCCAATATAACGCAATATAAATTGGATGTGCTCCTACCCATCCAGGACATCTACTAGAAACAGTGCCTGAGGAAGGCCCGCAGCATTATCAAGGAGCCCGTACACCCCAGCCACGAGCTGTTCACTCCCTTACCGTCGGGAAGGCGTTATCGGAGCATGGGGTCTGATAACAACAGGCTCAGAGAAGGTTTCTATCTACAAACAATCAGAGTGCTGAAAACTTGAACTGGTCTGACCACCTGCTCGGATTCTCTACATCTTAGCACACGTGCACTCACACACGCACACACGCACGCACGCCCACACATCACAACTGCTGCTACCAGACTCGACTGGCTGCTACCAGACTCGACTATGATAGCTAAATACTGCACCATTTAAAACACTTGCCCTCCAATCCCCACCTTCCCTCAAAACAGGTGTAAATATTAGTCTATAAATTGTGCCATCCTGTATTATACTTACTGTACTATACTTACTGTACTATACTTTTTTTTAATTTTACCTTTATTTTACTAGGCAAGTCAGTTAAGAACATATTCTTATTTTCAATGACGGCATAGGAACAGTGGGTTAACTGCCTTGTTCAGGGGCAGAACGACGGATTTTTGCCTTGTGAGCTCGGGGATTTGATCCAGCAACCTTTCGGTTATGGGTCCAACACTCTAACCACTGGGCTACCTGCCGCCCCAAACTATAGTACTTACTGTACTATACTTACTGTATGCTATAATGTTGATTCTATTCTACTGAGCCATGTACTTTATGTTCCTATTAGTATCTATTATTTGTTATTGTTGTTGAAACTTAAGACCATCTACTTCCTATCCCCACCTCTACTAGTTGGACGGTGTGTACCGTGTGCATCCTTTACAGACGACTAATAAAATGTGGTTGTGACAAGAACGTCAGAGGAACACATTGTAGATAATATCATGACAGGATTTGATCAATTCCATTGCGCGTGGAAAAGTACTGTTGAACATACAGAAATGTATAGACAAAACGTTCCAATGTATTTATATACTGTGCTATGAACGTTGTGAAAGAAAGCTGCGGTTAATTGAATCTGCGTGAAGACGGCAGTAGTTAGTGTACACCTCTACACAGTGATAATGAGAGTGAACTATGTGTCATCACAACACCTTTCTCATGCCATGTATTAATAAACAGGCCTATATCCTCTTCATTAGAAGTCTCTATAGACAGACGGGTTGCCTCCCTCAATGTATCAAGGTTCAGGCTTACACGTCTGTACGGATACAACGTCAATTTGGCATAGAAGAACTACGACACCGCCTACGTCGCGGCCTTATGCGACACAAAATAGTAGCTAGCATAACGGAGGTTGTTTTTAATGAGTGCATTTCACAAGTGGCTAGTTTACATCAACTACCTTCACTGCTTTATACCAGCATTATTTGGTATTGAATTGCAACAATCCAGCATGCCTGGTGATTTGTTGGGAGAGTTGTCTGTCTGGGGAGGACCCTCCCCGGAATTTTACGTTTTCTTTTCCAAGTTACCAAGAGTGTCCGTCATTCATCCCGGACACCAGTCACTGCTGTTGCCTAGGGTCTGGGTTCCCCAGAATAATTCATTAGGGAAAGCCATTCATGCATTTCCAACCTGTGACTCCGATGAATGCATAATTCAGCTGTGAGTGAAAGGTTCTGGGCTCTAAGTGATATGTCATGTCACAGTCTAGTTGCAGGATTGAAACCACAAAGCTAATTAAAATAAACAGTCTTATTTAAAAAGTTGCACTATGCAGAAATCGCTAGTTTGAATATTTCGGCTAAATTCAGTTTGTGACAAAACAAGCAAGTATAGTGTAGAGAATCATTGTACCATCTAAATCGCTGTGAAATATATTTTCCATAACCAAAAAATATTGTATTTTCAGCTGGTGTACAAAAACAAATGGGAAGCGTAGACATAACGCACACAAAACAGATCTACTGCCTCTTAATCCTTCAATGAGAATGAAAGATCTAGAACTCACATTTCACCGTGAATTTGGTCGGTCCGCCCAAAAAGCTTTAAAATAGAGAACAGATTGTTTAATTACACCAAGACTTACAGGCTGTGGTATTGGAGTAAACATCAGGTGCATCTGCGGATGAAAGCCTACGAAGCACGTTTTCATCCGCAGCCATTTCTAACATCTTAATTGCAAAGTGTTCATCTTTAATCAGCTGCTCGTTTCTCCTCCCTCCTCTCTTGGGTCAGGGGTGATTATGTTCGTTTTAGTTCATATTCTCCTCCTAAGAATAGAAAAATCTAAGATAAACACACAAGGCCATCAATATGTTTACAGGTGAGGTAGGCTAATTGTTACTTGCAGGATAACCATTGTGGATTTAAGCCCGCCATTAAAGATCCGATGAGTGGGTATGTGTTTACCTCTCCTTATCATGGAGTCTGATGTAGCCCATTCAATCAGCTCAAATCAAGTGTCCTTTCATTCTTACTGCCTCCTTAATTGAATAATCATGTTACTGATAATAACATGCAGTGACATAAAACAAATAAGGGAAAGAGTGATTGTTGATCATGTTCCAGAGACCAAGATAAAAATTAGAGAGATTATTTATATACTCTTGACTAACAGTGTTCATTTCACACTCTCCTCACTGGCTGCTGGAGGTTTCCCAGCATGCACTGTGAACGCCACTGTGCTCTTTACTGTGGTTGGTTGTTTGTTTTTCAAGGCCTGCTTGGCATGCTACCTCTCCATTATGGCATGCATATTTTAAACAACTCCTGGATTAAAATATTAACAAGCACATTTTAGATTATACCTTTAGGGGAAACATGCCATAAAAAGTCAATCCAAAAAGAGATTTTAAAGAAAATGTTGTTCTATTCATGCCTTGACAGACTTCACAATTACAGGTCTACATAGAAGCTGCACTGCAGCAGCTAAACATGGCATGGTATGGGAATGACTAAACATGACATGGTATGGGAATGACTAAACATGACATGGTATGGGAATGACTAAACATGACATGGTATGGGAATGACTAAACATGACATGGTATGGGAATGACTAAACATGACATGGTATGGGAATGACTAAACATGACATGGTATGGGAATGACTAAACATGACATGGTATGGGAATGACTAAACATGACATGGTATGGGAATGACTAAACATGACATGGTATGGGAATGACTAAACATGACATGGTATGGGAATGACTAAACATGACATCTGGCTTGTTGTGTTACACACATATTATCCATCTGGCCTGCTGTGTTACACACATATTATCCATCTGGCCTGCTGTGTTACACACATATTATCCATCTGGCTTGCTGTGTTACACACATATTATCCATCTGGCTTGCTGTGTTACACACATATTATCCATCTGGCCTGCTGTGTTACACACATATTATCCATCTGGCTTGCTGTGTTACACACATATTATCCATCTGGCCTGCTGTGTTACACACATATTATCCATCTGGCTTGTTGTGTTACACACATATTATCCATCTGGCCTGCTGTGTTACACACATATTATCCATCTGGCTTGCTGTGTTACACACATATTATCCATCTGGCCTGCTGTGTTACACACATATTATCCATCTGGCTTGCTGTGTTACACACATATTATCCATCTGGCTTGCTGTGTTACACACATATTATCCATCTGGCTTGCTGTGTTACACACATATCATCCATCTGGCTTGCTGTGTTACACACATATTATCCATCTGGCTTGCTGTGTTACACACATATCATCCATCTAATACGGATTATAATGAGAAACATAAAAAAAGGAAAGGGAGGGACCTCATGCTTGAGAAGTGGAAACATTATCCTGCAGCTTTGTTAGCAATATTCAATGAAGTCTGTAATGAGTGTTTAATCAAGAGCAGGGTGCTAGGAATACCAGGCCCTCCTCATGCTCTGCTTTGGAGCAGATTTTTCCTGAGGCATCATGGACACATGCTAGGAGACAGGGAGACCCACATAACGGGTATGGGGGGAGTGGGGTGCTCAAGGGAAAAGAGATGACTGACCTTCCCTGTTTCCCATCTTTCTGAGTGGAGGAAGGAGACACAACAAAGTGATAAATTCATTTCTCTGGCGTACATTGGAGCAACTACGGCAGACAAACAGCATGAGAAGGTTAGTGGGCTGTAGACTGTCTTGAGAAGGATAGTGGGCTGCAGACGGTCTTGAGAAGGATAGTGGGCTGTAGACGGTCTTGAGAAGGATAGTGGGCTGCAGACGGTCTTGAGAAGGATAGTGGGCTGTAGACGGTCTTGAGGAGGATAGTGGGCTGTAGACGGTCTTGAGGAGGATAGTGGGCTGTAGACGGTCTTGAGGAGGATAGTGGGCTGAAGACGGTCTTGAGGAGGATAGTGGGCTGTAGACGGTCTTGAGAAGGATAGTGGGCTTTATTCGGTCTTGAGGAGGATAGTGGGCTGTAGACGGTCTTGAGAAGGATAGTGGGCTGTAGACGGTCTTGAGAAGGATAGTGAGCTGTAGACGGTCTTGACAAGGATAGTGGGCTGTAGACGGTCTTGAGAAGGATAGTGGGCTGTAGACGGTCTTGAGGAGGATAGTGGGCTGTAGACGGTCTTGAGAAGGATAGTGGGCTGTAGACGGTCTTGTTTAGGATAGTGGGCTGTAGACGGTCTTGAGGAGGATAGTGGGCTGTAGACGGTCTTGAGAAGGATAGTGTGCTGTAGACGGTCTTGAGAAGGATAGTGGGCTGTAGACGGTCTTGAGAAGGATAGTGGGCTGTAGACGGTCTTGAGAAGGATAGTGGGCTGCAGACGGTCTTGAGAAGGATAGTGGGCTGCAGACGGTCTTGAGAAGGATAGTGGGCTGTAGACGGTCTTGAGAAGGATAGTGGGCTGTAGACGGTCTTGAGAAGGATAGTGGGCTGTAGACGGTCTTGAGGAGGATAGTGGGCTGTAGACGGTCTTGAGAAGGATAGTGGGCTGTAGACGGTCTTGAGAAGGATAGTGGGCTGTAGACGGTCTTGTTTAGGATAGTGGGCTGTAGACGGTCTTGAGGAGGATAGTGGGCTGTAGACGGTCTTGAGAAGGATAGTGTGCTGTAGACGGTCTTGAGAAGGATAGTGGGCTGTAGACGGTCTTGAGAAGGATAGTGGGCTGTAGACGGTCTTGAGAAGGATAGTGGGCTGCAGACGGTCTTGAGAAGGATAGTGGGCTGCAGACGGTCTTGAGAAGGATAGTGGGCTGTAGACGGTCTTGAGAAGGAGAGTGGGAGATTCTAAAGCAAAGAAAATCAATGTTGTTGGGTATGCAGATGACTCCGGAAAGAATCTCCAGATCCATACAGTACCAATCTAAATCGATCCTCATTTTTTGAACTACTTTTCAAGGAAAACACTAGGCCTGTGTGTGTAGTTTGAGAGGGATGCTTTGAGTTATTCATAACCACTCAATGAGATTTGTTAAGGGGATTGGAAGGCAATTTAAGGCATCTGCTGACGGTTTGACTTAGACTTCATTATAGCTCTCAATTCCATTATACAGAACGGGAGCAGGGATAAAGCTCCACAATATCCCTGCATCACATTACCTTGGGAATAAACAGAGCCACAGTTTTGATCTCCACCCAGGTGGAGGTCGGTCTTTGACACAGTGTATAAGGGGGTTATTATCTCACTTCCCAACCACCTGCATATATTTCCCTTTCTCTCCCACTTCTTTTCTGACTGATATCCTTTCATTATTGCTGGGTAATTCCTAGACAGGGACCTTCAGCTAAGGATTGAGGATAACAGGTAAAGAGCATTCAACAGCTTGAGCTGCAAGACAGAAGCAAACATGTAAATAGACTCACTGTGAGCCGAGGTGGCTGTTATTGGATTTTTATGTCAGTCATAGGCCGTATGCCACTGCAGTTTGCAGCCTTCGGTAAGACAGAGCCGCAAGAGTATGGTAGAATGAGAGAAGAGAGACGTGCGATCGAGAGAGACAGAAAGCAGTAGCTTCAACGAGCCTGAAAATACATTATCTAAGTCAGGGGTGTCAAACTCATTTCACGAAGGGTTGAGTGTCTGCGGCTTTTTGGTTTTCCCTTTTAAGACCTAGACAACTAGGTGAGGGGAGTTCCTTACTAATTAGTGACCTTAATTCATCAATCAAGTACAAGGTTTGAGCGAAAACCCGCAGACACTCGGCCCTCCGTGGAATCAGTTTGACATGTGATCTAAGTGATTGATAGTTGGTATTCAGCAGTCATAAAATTATGCCTTATTTACTTTTAAGAACTACTAAAATTACGATTTTGTCAGACAGCAGCTCTATAGAGATGAGATGATGACTTGCAATGAAATAATAAAGTAAAGTTGTGAATAAATGATGGTTAATAAGTGATAAGCAGTAATGGGCAGTCACTACCATCATGGGACTTTTATTAACTGTTTTATTCAGTGTTGTTACAGTATTCAACCCACATAATGCATAGTGCATTTAATGTAAAACATTATTTTTCAAAATCGTGATTGTTACAAAACAATCTGACTGAACCCGAAACGAAAGCACTCCTACTAGGTTATCATAGTCAACACAGAGGAGCAGCAGAGTGTCATGCCAGCAGGCCAAATGATGAGTTTGGACTTACTAAATGAAACATTAAAATCACCACCTCCTTCCATTCTCCTACTAACAATGATGATTAAAGAGCAATATAAATCTCCGGGTCAGCCACTAAGGACTGTTAATTGGAGAGAGATTCTGTTGGGAGAAAACAGACTTCAGCAGCTGATTACAAATGGGGGCGAGAAGATTTGTCGCTAATTCTAGTGAATCCACAGCTCTCTCTCTCTCTCTCTCTCTCTCACAAGTTTCACACAACGCCATCACTATTATCTCCGGCATGTGCTACAGTAGGCTGGCGTTGACACCCTCTCTCGCACAAGCCATGGGGTTCAGCGAGGCGCAGTGCAGTTCATGAGGAGTATTGGTGGCTTTTCTCTCCCACCATCGTTCACTTATTCAAATGGAGCTGCATTGTATTTGGAGTGAGAGGAAGGCAGTCTCCTCAGAGGTTTGCTCCATGGCAGAGTCAGACACAACACATTCACACAGGGAACAAGGCCTAACGAGGAGGAATCAAAACAGCTGACAGTCTCCCAACAGAAATATGTCGGGACATATTGTTCGTTCTTTGTTTATCCAATTGGGAAAAATACAGTTAATGGGTTGTCTTGACAAAGATAGTTACATGAACGGTGCATAAGGTAAGGTGTGAGAACAATAATACAATGTTGTACGAAAAAGCAAAACGTAAGTCAGTAATAACCAATAACCAATCTACACGATTATGACATCATCCCATTTGAGAACGATGCAACTGTTCAAGTTGGCCATCTGCATTTAGAGGTATTTAAAGAACATTTAGCGCAACTCCACAGTAAGGATATCTCTACCCTGCCTGCTTTTAACCAGTGGTTATTGCTCGACACCCACAGCCTCCTCAGCCCCTGTGCCAGCAATGATGGAAACCAAACATGACATTCCTCAGCTCCCTTCTGCATTAGTGTCCGATGAATCCAGACATCTCCCAAGCACCACCTGTCTGCAGGTACCACTGCTGCGCCGGCTCCCATTAGCTGAGATAGGAGAGGGTTGCTTTTAGGCTCCCCCTCTCCATAGGCTTTAATGCCCCTGAGCACCATATTTGTTAGACTGTTACTCAGCAAACAGGCTGTGACTCCAATTCCCTGCTCAGTGACAAACGGAGGGGAACAGACAGGGGGGAAGAGTGCTTCACCCCTCAGGCCGACGAGGAGATGGGATCATGCAGGGCCAAGTCAGTTTGATCTAATTTCTCTGTCCAGGTGTTGGAGGCCGGATGTCAATTTGTGTACGAGTGAGGACTCAGAAGGAGAATATGGGTTGTATGAGGCAACCCATAATGAGGCAAAAATAAAGTCATAATTGTGTTTGTGTGAGGGTGCTAAATATTCTGAGCCTTGAGATAGACCATTCTGTTCTCATCTTTTTTTCAATTGCGTTTTCAAGCATTCTGTTCTCCTTAACCTCACTACTCCAGTCCAAGCTTCTGCTGTTGCACAGGAGAAAGAAGCCTTTGACATTATAAAAGGAAATGTCAGTCAGTCATCAGTGAAATGGATACCTCCAACCACCAGACATAGAGCACGGGAGACGAGCAGGGGTTGTAGCTTCAAGCTACTGAATCCCTGCACCGACACAAGTAATTCATCAGACGCTCTTATCCAGAGCGACTTACAGTAGTGAGTGCATACATTTTCATACTGGTACCCCGTGGGAATCGAACCCACAACCTTGGCGTTTCAAGCGCCATGCTCTACCGACTAAGCTACATGGGGTGCATACAGTAGATCAAATTCAGGATCCCAGGAGAAATACAGGTGAAACAAGAGGTAAAGCAAAAACAGCTAGGCATATTATCCCAGAGTAGATCCCTGTGTGACATCACGATCCAGGGTACATCTCTAAGGAACTAGACAGAGACCTTAATCTCACAGTGGAGTGCTCAAATCTATTATTTCTCAGGTGCCGGGTAAAAACAAATAGTTTTAATTTCAGACCTGCCGAACACCAGGCAGGCAACGGGTGAAACGTCAGCCATGCTGAATCCATGACAGCCATACTGATGACAGCCATAATGATGACAGCCATACTGATGACAGCCATACTGATGACAGCCATACTGATGACAGCCGCAGACAATATTCAGCCAGCAAAACTGGATAAATTAAAAACTGTCATTTACTTGAATCATTTAAATGAATAATTTCTGTGCTGCTGAAAATGGCAGGCATTTATGCTCCAATGATTACTGCTATAGGAAGGACAGGACATGGACAGTCAGCGGTTTTAGAGGTTTACTCTCCGCACAACACGGCTATATGTTTTCTCTCAAGAACAGTAACACTCAGCCCATTGTCCCATTTAGGAAGACAGGAAGGGAATGAAATGTGGCTCCGTCTTCTCCTGGGAAGAGGTGATCAGACCGTGAAACTACCAATTTAAAACTTGCCAAAGCCCATAGGAGGATTTAGACATGACATTAAATAGATGCAGTGATAGCATTGAGATACAAAAACGTCAACATATTATTGGTATTTGTACGATATTGTATGTAGCATTCAAGGGATGACAAAACAACTACACCGACCGGAGACAAAAATGCACAAGAGCTGGACTGAGCCAACACTCCTCATGCAATTATCAATGTTTTCCCCATTCAGCTTGTTTGTGTAACTGACATTAAAACGAGTTAGAGACAAACCCAAAAGACTTCATCAAAGTGAGCTCCCGAACATGAAGCAAAAAAGAGCATGGATAAGGGCATGAAATTCAAGGCAGGAAAAAAGTGAAATCCCATAAATAAATCCTCCATAAGCCAATTCCTGTCAATATACACAGCGTGCCTTCAACCCAAAGCACCTCATTCACAAACATGACACAACGGCACCAGAAAATGGAAAGATGCTATTCTGAGGAGAAATAATCTCATAAAACCATTAAGGGAACAACGTAGGTGCATTATGGGGGATTACGCCAACTCCTCATACACTGGATTCCATTTCTCTGCCACTTGATTCCGGGGAGCAAATACACAGGAGTGTAACTGCTCACTGAAGTCCTGTAACAAGCTTAGGAAGCCCATCCCTGCAGTGAAGTGTAGCCTACGTACATGTGCAGGCCTATGTGAGCAATGTTATTGTGCCCATGTCGGAGAGAGTGTGTGTGTACTTGCAAACCTATTTGATTCCTGTAGTGAACATGGCTTTGCTCCAGACACCCCTCAAGGTTCTTAAATCAGAACAACTGTGTGGGTTTGACAACGATTTTACTTACAGAGAGAGCAGTTACATCTTTCCATGTTGAGTGAGGGCATACAGTAGATCTTTCAATCAAAACTATTTATTCCAACAATTTAGTGTTAAGCTTCAGGCAGATACTTCTGTTTGTTTGGTCTATATGGATGAACCCTGTATGGTATTATGCTAATATACCACAATAAGCCTGGAGGAGGAGAGCACTACACATAAGAGGATTGCACTGGAAACAGCAGCACAACCAGAGGCCACATACATACTACAGTGAGAAATTAGATGCTTTATTTATTCATGTATTCATCCATCTATCTATACAAACTGATGTACTGTATGTTTGATACTCTGCCAGCTTTCCGTGAGAGTAAACATTGCACCTCAAAGCCTGGTCCCTCACTAGGACACTGTGCTCGTTTTAATTCTGAAATTATTCAAATTGGTACTGAACACTGGGAAGCAAGTGTAGAATTCATGACATTAGAATGTACTGTTCCATGTTAAAGGCGAGTCGGTATAATACCATTATGAGATGTAGGCAAATTTCATCCTTTCATGATTGCAATATCTGTATAAAACATGTGGCTGTTATATCATGTTAATTTACAGCATACACTACCGTTCAAAAGTTTGTGTTCACTTAGAAATGTCCTTGTTTTTGAAAGAAAAGCACATTTTTTGTCCAGTAAAATAACATCAAATTGATCAGAAATACAGTGTAGAAATTGTTAATGTTGTAAATGACTATTGTAGATGGAAACGGCAGATTTTTTATGGAATATCTACATAGGCATACAGAGGCCCATTATCAACAACCATCACTCCTGTGTTCCAATGGCACGTTGTGTTAGCTAATCCAAGTGTATAATTTTAAAAGGCTAATTGATAATTGGAAAACACTTCTGCAATTATGTTAGCACAGCTGAAAACTGTTCAGCTGTGCTGATTAAAGAAGCAATAAAACTGGCATTCTTTAGACTAGTTGAGTATCTGGAGCATCAGCATTTGTGGGTTCGATTACAGGCTCAAAATGTCCAGAAACAAATAACTTTCTTCTGAAACTCGCCAGTCTATTCTTGTTCTGAGAAATTAAGGCTATTCCATGCGAGAAATTACCAAGAAACTGAAGATCTCGTACAACACTGTGTACTACTCCTTTCACAAACTGGCTCCAACCAGAATAGAAAGAGGAGTGGGAGGCCCCGGTGCACAACTGAGCAAGAGGACAAGTAAATTAGAGTGGCTAGTTTGAGAAAAAGACGCCTCACAAGTCCTCAACTGTCAGCTTCATTAAATAGTACCCGCAAAACACCCATCTCAACGTCAACAGCAAAGAGGCGACTCTGGGATGCTGGCCATCTAGGCAGAGTTGCAAAGAAAAAGCCAGTGGATGTTATGAATGCTTTAAAAACAGGTAGGCCTATGCCAAACACTAAGCAAACATATGGTAGCCTAATCAATATTATGGAAACCAGAAATTATTCTGTATGAAAAAAAAAAGAAACACAATGCTTATAACATGCTAAATGTGACAGAGTGATTAAAAACAGGCCAAACGACTAATTATGCCTGTTAAAATTGTCCAGTCCTTTATGAAGTCCCACTCCAGTAACCTTGATATGAGGCAAATCACTTTCCATTACATCACACCAAACAATCAACTTCTCTCTAGCCGAAAAAAGGTTTCTTAATTGGATGCTGCGCAGAGCGTTGCAAAGCCACGTTGCCTAGCGACAAGCCATATGATAGTATCGGTTCGGTGTCTTTGTGCATAATGACATTTATAATTATTTGGCAATCACCACTTTTTTCTAATGAGTTCTCACATTCCGATTCCCTGGCATAGACAAAGCATTATCGAGATATAAAACTGTGATATCGACCTCAGGGAATGTCAATGTTGTAGTAAAATAAAACCATGCAAAATAAAATGACATGCACAAATCCCTCAAGGATGTTATTTGATACCAGAGGCATATTGAAGCTCGTTGTCACGTTAAGCATCTATTGCTCATCTTATTGTGTCAGCCCTGTTTGTACTGACTTGGTGATCCTGGTAGCAGTAGAACCACTCAAGTGTGCCGAAATTAGCCAATTAGGAGCATTTTTACAGGGATACTTAACCATCTGTAGTAATCACAAGCTGCTCATCTTAATAAACTACCAGAACATAGATCAGATCGGGGATGGCCATGTGATATACTGTAGAGGGGGACAGCGGCTGCTCCACAGTGCAATTTACAGCTTAAATGAGGCCTTGACATTGAACAGGAAGCAATTTCAGATCTCCTAAAAGGAGTCGTGGGTAGAGGGTCACTGGATGCAGCTTGGCTATGTATGTTCACAGCTTTAAACACGACTAAAATTGGAGTCGCGACACGGGCCTGACCCTACTCTGATCGTCCCTGAAGTGGACGCATGCTAATAAAATACCTCGCTGTGTTGCTGCTGAACGGGCCACAAAGATAGCAAGTGGTGGTCCAAACCAGATGAGGTCCACTTAAAATGTTTTTAAAAGAACACAATCTAACATGATTTTCCACTAACTGTATCAGCTGTTGTTGATTCACCAAGATACTTTTCTTCTGTGAATCCAATGGGTTATTGGAAAACATGGGAATAGCTTTTCACACTGACTTGACCCCTAGTACAGGCTGTACAGGCTATACAGTCATGTCCCAGTCCCTGTCTCCCCATGCTTAGAGGGGCAGGCAGGGGCAGTGGAAAGACGGAGCTCTAATTCACCAGGCCATTTCTCCTGAAAAGCAGCATCCACACTCCCACACTAAGCTCTTCACAGCTAAACGCGGCTGCACCAGACAACTGTTGCAGAGGACCATATAATTGTACATTTCTGTGCTGTTTTTTAATCTGCAGCAATTTTCTCTACAGCTGTATAGGCTCGGAATGTTATTATTATTATTTTTATTTTTTTTACTGCCAATCAGTGAAACAGCAACGCGTTTCCACGGTGACAGGGCAGCCTCCTGGTTTAGGTGCGGCAATTGTGCCAGTCTCCTGCCAGCGTGACGTGTGCCCCGGGGGCTCAGGGCTCTGTTTCTCAGTAGACCTGGGCAAAAATCCCCCTAGGACTGATGCTCAAGTCTACAGCCTCTTACACAAGATGAATATGATAAACAGGCAGCGAGCAGTCATTCAAACTGACTGACCGGCTGAACCTGTGAGTTGTAACATTCCTGTTTGCATTTGACAAAAGTGGTCAACACCCACAGTTCCAATCCTCACCCCAGCACAGAAATAAAATCATAAACCAAACCATAACACAGCCTGTCTGTGATTTAGCGAGGAAGTCTAACCTTTAAGATACTCTCTCCAGGTGGGCTGGCGTGTCCAAAGGAGTATGCTTGCTAATCCCGTAGCAGCTTAAATATTAATGATTATGCTCTGGTTAAATTGTCACAGCTCAGTAAGCAAATACCCCAAAAAAGATCCCAGCCATAGGTCAGACACGAAAACATTCTCTTTGATTGTCTTAATATGAGATTTAACTTCCTGGGAGAAAAAAAATCTAGAACTTTAGGACCTGAAGTCTAAGTGACAGGTTTGTCGGAGGGCATTTTGTGGAACAAGAGAAAGCCAGTAAATCAAGAAGAAGACGATTTATTTCTTCAGTGGTGAGGAAAATAGGAATTCCTCTCTCTCTTAGTCAACTTGAAAATTGTTTAACTATATTTTATTTTAATCCAATTGTTTGGAGCTTAAGGAACTCTTAGCAGAAAGTTTGTGTTCAACACAATAGGAATAATAAGTGATAATTGCTTTGACAGATCATCTACCCAGCTGTCTCATGAAACTTGTGTAGTAGGCCCTAGGGCCGGGACGATACCAGTACCGCGATACTCATTAGTGGCGTGGCAAGGGAAAAAAACACAAAGCGGATTTACACTTCTTTAGGAAAACAACCCTAATGTTGGAAACAAACATGATGTTGTATTTATTTATTTTCCAAGATAGAGCACACAATGTTTGGAGTGCTTTGAGTTTGGTCTGTGATACCGGCCCTAATAGGCCTGCATTCTCTCCAAGGGTTGAATAGCACAAGGTAACCCACAAAACTGATCCCAAAACAGAAGGGAAATCCCTACCAAGTTACTACATCATATCAATTCAAAAATATATTAAGAGAAGAGGATGGGCTGCCAAGAACAGACTCAACTTCCCTGCTTTTGTATACAGTATGGGAAACACTGAGTTTGACCATTTATACAAGCATCTACTTACCAAGCGCCGGAAGAGTGCCCAACTCCCCAAAATGAACTCACTACTCTCGACTCTAATGCTAAAGAGACTGATCACACAGCCATTAGATTGCCATGACACACTGTCCATATGTTTCATTGTCGAAAGTGAGTCTACAGACTCCAATCTTGCTGAACAAATTGAAAAGCTATTGCACACCAGCGCTACACACACCATGTACAACACTAATCTAATCTGGTATGGTTCCCATATAGCTTCAATCCCGCCTGTACCTAATGCCAGATTACCAAGTCTGGCAATGCAAGGTTCCAATAAACCATTTAGGATATGTGCCTACTCACCGGCGGTGAAATCCTTGTTTAGGTCGATGAAAGCATTGGAATGAGGAACACGCATCTTGACAGGTGAAGTAAGAGCTGGCTGCCACACTGCGCTCCTTAGAGGAAAGAAAACAACACAACATGACTCATGTGCTAAGCAGACATTCTGGAAAAACACAGAACCAACCAAAAAAGGTGCTGTTTTTAATACTGCATACAGCTACAATATTTTTTCAATGTATTGCAATTGAGTTTTGCCAAGACATGGCGAATAATGTAAAATAAAACAGAATGCAAAGCATTGAGTAACTTTTCTAATCTCCATCTTACCTTCCAGTAAGATAGCAGACGTTAGTGGAGGAATCAGCAGAAACCTCAAAGATGTCTGGAATCATGTCCCCATTGAAGCTGTATAAAAGAATTTCATTTATAAAACCGTCAAAACTCCCAACTCATGAGCAAGATCATAGGACAAAGTTTAGGAAAACAATATTGCTTACATGGAAATTCATCATAGAAAACAGGTGATTTAGAACAGCTGCTACAGGTGATTTTTAAAATAAAACATGTGAATGCATAACCTACTCCATTATCAGAGGTTGGTCCACAAATGTCTTATTAAGGCCAACTTTCCCATCTGCAAAACCAGATAAGAGATGTTAATCAGTTAGCTATTTAATAAAAGTTAACAGAAGTTAACTTTCTGACTGTATTAGAGTACAGTATTTTTTCTACAAGCTTCAAACTTTGTATTCCATAAGCCTGAATCTAGGCCTAATAGAGCAACAATTTACCCAGGGTTTGGTTGTTTCCCCAGAATACAAAAACCATTGTGTCTGAGGTGGCCTTGGTCTTGAGCTGAGCTGTAAGAAGGACATCCATCTGAGAATCTCCATCGTAGTCTCCAGGAACAACACCAGTTATGATACAATTGCTGAAAGAGGAAAGGCATTCACTGACTGCCTGCTGTTGAAAGAAGCCAGTTAAGAATAGTATAGGGCTTTCTCAGTGACAGCTAAAATCATATTGTGTCAATCTACCCTAACCTATAGAGTTTGACTGGACAATGTGGAATTATTGATGCTTCAAGGTGAGATATGGTGTGTGCAGTAGTACAAGTGAGAGAATAAGATCAGAAACTTACGTGGGCAAAGCATCTTTAGTGATATGCACTTTTGGTTTAAAGTATGGGGCTTTCAGATCAGCCAAGAATATCACCAACTCAGATTCTGAAAGTTCAATGAAATATACAATAAAGACAAAATTACCTAAATTATAGTTAGCTGCTTGACAGGTAGTTTGACAGCACTGACATAATAGCTGGGTTTAGCTACCTAGCTAAGTTAGCATCCTACTATGAGTTTTTGGAACACATGCGCAGCAAAAGCCTCATTTAGTATCTAACTAACGTTTCTATATTATTCACAAGCGAAATGTATCCTATTGAAAAGGCAATGCAAAACACTGAACAGTATTCTAACCAGCTAGTTAGGTAGCTAACGTTAGCTACTCACGTTCTCTGATTATGAAAATATCTGTCTGTTTATCCGAGTTGAAATCACCAAAAGCAGCCACAGTGCCATAATTTTCAGACCCGAACAAGTCAGTTGTTACATCTTGAAGAGCAGATGCTGAATACTGCCCTACAAAATACACAGTAAATGTACAAATCTTGATAAACAATATCCACATTCTCATAGTTGCTCAATTCAAACAACGCAAACTGGAATACTGCAGTGCGCGTGTGGTTTACGGCAGGTGGTGAAATTACAGCAAGTAATGCATCAAGCATAAACGCGTGGGGTTTGACACCTGTCAAAAATAACACAGTCGACAGCCTTAATTAGTCGTATGTATAAAGGTAAAGAGCATCAATGGCACAAGAGGGAGATAAACTATTGACATGTTAATAAAAGGGGCGGTGTGACATCACGCCGTCAGCGCGTCCTAGTTTACAGCAGTGTCGCAACGTGCTGTCACTTGGTGAACACTGACAACCAACCAACATGTCAAGCTTGGCAGATGTTGGCAGGAAGCTCCTGGAAATCAAAGCCAGGAAATCAAAGCCAGACAAAAACGTTCAGGTTTGACAGATTCACTTGCTTGACATTGTACATGCCTTTTGGTTGTTTTTCTACAAACCTCTGTGAATGTCCTGATTGAAAAACCAACGATTATGTCCGTTCCTTGCCTGCTATAGACACCATAGCCCACTGTAGTCAGGCTTATAAGTTTGCAGCTACTGAAGCTATTTTAAGAACTTCACAGGTGTTGCCTCTCTACCCTCGTCGTTTGTGTTGGGCTACATAAAACTGCAATGTTATAATGCTGAACGAGAATAAATGTACATGTAGGCCAGAGGAGGCTGGTGGGGGGATCTATAGGAGGAAGGGCTCATTGTAATACCTGAAAAGGAATAAATGTAACCTAATCAAACGTGGTTTCCATATGTTTGACTCCATTCCATTAATACCATTCCAGCTATTACAATGAGCCTGTCCTCCTATAGCTACTCTGATGCACACTATGTTCCTCGTTTATCAGGCTAGGTGCCATTTACATTAACCAACATAGCAACCTGTTCACATAGATAGATAGATAGACAGTTCAGGGTTAGGCAACTAGATTCAGCCGCGGGCCTTTTTTTTGTTGGCGCGAATGGTTGTGGGGGACGAAAGAGATTTGTTATTTTCAAATACAGTAGTTTCATACCTTGATTATTGAGACATGATCAAATATGGCTGGTAATCTAGCAGTTAAGAGCGTTGGGCCAGTAACCGAAAGGCCGCTGGTTTGAATCCCTGAGCCGACAAGGTGAAAAATCTGTTAATGTGCCCTGCGGGCTTTGCCAATGTTTTCAATCTGAAGTCGTATAACTCGGATACTGATTTTGATTTTGATTATGATCAATGATTAATCAAGCCTGCTGTCAAGTAAAGGCCTCATGCAATTGTAGGGTATTTCATAAATACTTCATAATAAGTTTTCATTTAAGTATCACTCATACAAACATTATAGTTTGACGAATGAATGCCTGAAAATATGTATACACATTTATGAACTTATAATGGGATAGCACAACAGCAGACTTGAAAACATTCAGACATTAAGTTAATTCAAAAAGTAATTACTAGTTCACTCATCCACATAACACACCAAGGCGCGTACCGGGCACAGGCAATTAAGCCTCTTCTCTCTCTTCTCCGCGTGCGGAGGAGGAGAAAAGGCCCACAGTTCTACGCTCTGTGATCTGTATGAACTCTTAATAACCTTAGGCATATACACCGGGTTAGGACGTAACACCACCCTGCTCAAGTCGCCATTAATGGCTAAGCAGTCGGGTCTCGTCGAAAGAGCACAGAAATCACTGACACGCTTCGCTGTAGTCAGAGCGAGCAGCAGTGCCGTCTTCAGAGACAACATCTTGAGCGAGATTTGATTCACCGGCTCGAACGGCGCCTCGCAGAGCGCCTCAAGTACCACGATCAAATCCCACTTAGATAGCGGCTTAGGCCTTGGGCCTGAGCTGCCGCGTCCCCAACAGAAAGCGTTTTACCAAGGGCTGGCTGAAAACCGTGTCTCTGCCAAACCCTTCATGACAGACTGAAATTGCTGCCGCGTACACTCTGATAGTGGCGGCGGTGCGATGCCTCTCAAACGTGCTGTAGGAAGGAGAGCACACTCTCTACCCGACAGCACACAGGGTCCAAATGCTCTGTGGCACACCACTGTGAAAACAAGTTCCATCTGTTGGCATACAAGTGGAACTGGCACGTGAACCCTGTATGGTTCGGATTACTGCATCAGATAACCCACGGCGCTCTAGCCTGTCCCTCTCAGGAGCCAAGCCCTCAGTGGCTGGGCGATTATAGGCAGGCGCCCTATCATGCCTTCCGCCTGAGACATTGCGTCCTCTCTGTGGAATGGCCCAAGGAGGTGCGACCAACATCTGAGTCATCTCCGCAAACCATGGCGCCCCTGGGCGATCGGGGGCTATCAATATGATCGACAGCCCTCCTGTTCTCACACGGTTTAGCAATGGGAGAATGCAGGACAGCAGTGTAAACGCATACAGGAGAACGCCCGGCCATAGAGGATGTGCGAATGCATCCACCCCTAATGGCGTCTCGTGACGCGAACAGGTCCACCTCGGCCTTCCCGAATTGTTCCCATAACTGGAGTACAATGTCGGGGTGCAGCTGCCACTCTTCGTCTCTGGGTCCCCCCTGAGACATGAGGTATGCATCTACATTCAGATAGCCTGGGATGTGTGCGGCTCTCAAGGAGCACAGGTGCTCTTGAGCCCACATCCATAGCTCTTGAGCCCACAACCTGACCCCTCCCTGTCGGTTTATGTAGGCCACCGTGGTGCTGTTGTGTGACCAAACCAACACATTGCGACCCCGTAGGGTAGACGCAAAGTGGGTCAGAACCAACAGAATCGTGTTCAACACCGGGAGGTTGATGTGACGTCCCGATGGAGGCCACACACCTCTCACAGCTCAAGCTTGACATGTCCCTCCCCATCCAGTCAGAGAAGCGTCTGTAAACACTGGAATGTAGGACGGCACCCCTCAAGACACATGGGTTTCTCCAATAATCCAGGTCCGCTCTTGAGTGAGATGGGAATCACCAACAATCGACGACGTTGCCGTAGCGGGTCCAGTCGTAGTTGGGCAAACCATCGCTGCGTCCTTCTCATGTGTAGAAGTCCCTGCGGCACCACGATGTCAGAAGACGACATGAGACCCAAAAGTTTCATGACTGAATGCGCCGTCACCGTGGAATTCGGACAAAACCGCCATAGGGCTAGGAACAAGGCAGCCCTCCGGGGATCCGAAATTCGAGCCTTCATTGCCATCGTGTCTAGCTGTAAACCGAGGTAAACAGTCTGACGACTGGGCCAGGGGGTGCTCTTTCCCCAATTCACTGCAAACACCAGACGTGTGAGATGAATCACAGTCTGTGTCGTGTGTGCGATTGCCAGCTCTGCTGACAAGGCGAGCACCAATAAGTCGTCTAGGTAGGCTAGAATCCATATTCCTTGACGACGCAATGGTTCCAGCGCCGCCTCCACGCACTTGGAAAAGGTCCTAGGCGCCAAGGCGGACCCGAATGGCATCCTCGTGTACTCGTAAGCCACTCTTGGAAGGCGAAACGCAGAAACCTTCTGTGATGGCGTTGAATCGGCACATGAAAGTACGCGTCCTTCAGGTCTATGCTTGTACAACAATCTCTGCCGTGTAAACTCTCCAATAGACATTTTGTCGTTAGCATCCGAAAAGGTCGCCTGGCTACACTCTCGTTGAGGTTGCGTGAATCCAATATCGGCCTCACACCCTCCGCCCTTTTCGGCACCAGGAAATAGGGCTAATATAGCCCTTTGTTCCTCTGCTCTTGGGGGACCACCATGACCGCCTCCTTTGCCAAAAGTTCCGATATGAATTGGAGGTCCGTTTGAATTGGATGGCGTACCCTCTCACCAGCGTCCGGGCTAGCAGGGGGAGAAGGTGCAACTTTGCTGCCATTGCCAGTAAGGCTCTGAGAGCGGCAGTACAGTCCATCCTCTCAAGCGGTCCTTCACAGAGGGCGGAGTGGGTTTCCTGGCCGTCGGCCAGGAGCTCACACTAGGCACGATGTAGGTCGCTAGGGCCTCCTCGAGCCTGGGAACCCCTTGAGTCTGACTACTCTCCACTCTGGTGAAAGGGATTTAAGCCTTCGCTGGCCCATTGGCCATTAAAGCTGCGTCCCACGAGCCCTCGGCATGCCTCCCAAGAGACGACATGATCGCCCTCCGTCTCGCCCCTAGCGTACTCCGGACCCAAGCACACAGAGCAAAGCTCGTAGGGGTTCGAAGCTGCCATGGTGGAGCAGCGACACTGGGCTCTTAAAAGAGCCTTTTTGGTTCGCTGGTGCGTTCATAATAGACAACGCCGGGATCTGGAAACCATCGTCTTCGTCTTATCTTCTTCTCTTCAATGGCTTCTTCAGTCGCTGAAGATAATGGGAGGCTGATTGAGGGGATGCATCCCCTTATACAGTCGTATGCAAAAGTTTGGGCCCCCCTGACAATTTCCATGATTTCCATTTATTGGGTGTTTGGATCAGCAATTTCATTTTGATCTATCAAATAACTGATCGACACAGTAATATTTCAGTAGTGAAATTAGGTTTTTTGGATTAACAGAAAATGTGCAATATGCATCAAAATGAAATTAGACAGGTGCATAAATTTGGGCACCCCAACAGAAAAATCACATCAATATTTAGTAGAGCCTCCTTTTGCTAAAATAACAGCCTCTAGACGCTTCCTATAGCCTCTAATGAGTGTCTGGATTCTGGATGAAGGTATTTTGGACCATTCCTCCTTACAAAACATCTCCAGTTTAGTTAGGTTTGATGGTTGCCGAGCATGGACAGCCCGCTTCAAATCATCCCACAGATTCTCAATGATATTCAGGTCTGGGGACTGGGATGGCCATTCCAGAACATTGTACTTGTTCCTCTGCATGAATGCCCAGGTAGATTTTGAGCAGTGTTTTGGGTTGTTGTCTTGTTGAAATATCCAGCCCCGGCGTAACTTCAACTTTGTGACTGATTCTTCAACATTACCCCCAAGAATTTGCTGATATTGAGTGGAATCCATGCGACCCTCAACTTTAACAAGATTCCCAGTACCGGCACTGGCCACACAGCCCCACAGTGTGATGGAACCCCCACCAAATTTTACTGTGGGTAGCAAGTGTTTTTCTTGGAACGCTGTGTTCTTTTGCCGCCATGCATAACGGCCCTTGTTATGACCAAATAACTAAATCTTTGTTTCATTAGTCCACAGCACCTTATTCCAAAATGAAGCTGGCTTGTCCAAATGTGCGTTTGTGGCGTGTGTGCAGAAAAGGCTTCTTCCACATCACTCTCCCGTACAGCTTCTCCTTGTGCAAAGTGCGCTGAATTGTTGAACGATGCACAGTGACACCATCTGCAGCAAGATGATGTTATAGGTCTTTGGAGGTGGTCTGTGGGCTGTTTTTGACCGTTCTCACCATCCTTCGCCTTTGCCTCTCCGATATTTTACTTGGCCTGCCACTTCTGGCCTTAACAAGAACTGTGCCTGTGGTCTTCCATTTCCTCACTATGTTCCTCACAGTGGACACTGACAGCTTACATCTCTGCGATAGCTTTTTGTAGCCTTCCCCTAAACCATAATGTTGAACAATCTTTGTTTTCAGGTCATTTGAGAGTTGTTTTGAGGCCCCCATGTTGCCACTCTTCAGAGGAGAGTCAAAGAGAACAACAACTTGCAATTGGCCACCTTAAATACCTTTTCTCATGATTGGATGCACTTGTCTATGAAGTTCAAGGCTTAATGAACTCACCAAACCAATTGTGTGTTCCAATTAATCAGTGCTAAGTAGTTACAGGTATTCAAATCAACAGAATGACAAGGGTGCCCAAATTTTTGCATAGCCTATTTTTCACATCTGATTTAATTTCATACAACTTAATATTGCTACACTAAAAATCTTAGTCTGGACAATACCCCAGTACTCAGCTTTTATTAGAAAATGAATGGCATGCCACTGTGATCATTTTCTGTGATGACAGAGTAAATTATTATGCAGCCTCAGAGGGGTGCCCAAACGTTTGCATACGACTGTATATGGACACCTGTACTCCTATTGGCTGTAGGTGTGTGCATACTTTTCTCTCCGGCTGTTCGCTGCCTAGGCAGCGGGGTTAACCACTAGGAGCAGAGCTCCACGATATGGAACCAAAGCTCCCCAGAAACTTAAAAGATATGGTAAGTAGTGAATTGAGCTTATGTAACTATTTCTCAGGTCGTTGCTGTAAATGAGAATGTGTTCTCAGTCAATTTACCTGGTAAAATAAGTAAAAAAGAGGCAACAAGCACACCCCAACCCAAAGCCTTTCAAATTGTGTTGAACTAAATCTAGATGAAATCGTGTGTAATGCCTGTATCATTCTATGAGAGAATTAGCAGAATGACATCATTCCAAATGATACATTTCAATGATTAATCTTTTGTATTACTATACCACCCTAGTATCACATGTCAGTTTCAGTGGAATCTGCTGAGGGGAGGATGGCTCATAATAATGGCTAAAATGGATGGATTGGCATCAAACACATGGAAACCATTCCCCTTCAGCCAATACCACAAGCATGTCCTCCCCATTTTAAGGTGCCACCAACCTCCTGTGTTCAGTTTTCTTCAGGTTAATGGTATGATATGTTGAAGATGCTGTGATACACTATTATTACGGCTGTTTACGTGGCTTGGTCAGGATGCTATACCAGTTTTGGATATAGGCTATGTTCAATACATGGGGTAGATTTTGTGAGATAAAATTGAGTATACACTACTGTATCTAAAAATTATCCAGTTAATCAAGTTGACATCATAATTCACTTTTTTGCTGTACCTGTGATTGACAGTCTCTCCCTTGGATTCACACCAAATATAGTACAACCAATATACTGTTTAATGGAAATTATAAATGTATACTAACCAGTATTCAATTCATAAGCCTAGTATTAACAAATACATTATTGAACTCTCTCAGTGAAGTTAATCACACAATATTGTCCAAGCAACCACAGACTTCCATAAATGTTTCTATTCAGTAGAAATTAAATAAAACCTTATATTCGCGTATTAGTCTCACATTGCCTTTGCAGTTATCTTGAAAAGAGATGGCTTTGTCCCTACTACTTAAAAGCTGATGGAAATTATGGTAATTTGACTGGAAATGTGGATTTTTCAGTACCTGAGGTATTGACCCAAGGTTGATCCCATTAAAATGTAAATCATTCCAAAGTAAAAATTTGTCTGAAATAGTGGCCCAGCTGATGGGGTTCCCCTGAAATTCACTTGGCTCTGAAGAAAAGCTTGAAATGGTGGCAAGTTCCATCATATTTTACATTTGTGCTCAGCGTTTGAAATCGTACTTAGTGCTGGAGGTTTGTTTTGATATTTGCAGTGACCTGGACTGTTCGTTGTATTCTGACGGAAATCACAAAAAATGACTTATACAGAATTATTTTTAAAATGTGTTTATGATGTTCCTCTTCAATCCCATGTGTCGCTAAAGTTTTCATTACTAGCATTATCTAAAACCAGTCTGTAAAATATGTTTAGCATTTAGGTCTAAATACATTTGTTTCTGAAGATGTGAGATAGAAATGCTGATAACTAGAGACCTTTTGTAGCATCCATCTTACAGCCTACTACTCCAAGTGTTCATGGGGGTCTCTCTTTGACAAGATAGTTACTGTGGTGTGTGTGTCTCCAGAGAGTGTGGGGAAGTACCATAGAGGCACCTGAGATATGAACTAATTACCTCCAATTGAGCTCTGGCTCAGCAATTAATGTTCTGTAATTAAATGTTTTGTATCTCTCCTCAGGCTCTATCTATGAACCTCTCAAGCTCTCCATTCTCCACCGAGAGGATGAGCCACTATGGGAGAAAGTTGACCGCTACTACATTGCAGGTAAGCACTGTGATTATGATTCAAGTATGTACTATTTAAAATCCTTACTTTGAAGACATCCTCAAAGGTGAGGTCCTTTTCAAGCCTATGTTTCTACTTCTAGGGGATGTAGCTTTACAGTATTTATGTTTGAAATACGAGTTCCGTTTTGTATGTTACTCATAGGGCTCTATTTTAATAAACCTAAAACAATGGTCAGTCTATGCATAGGCGTTAGTGCTATATTTTCAGGAGTGTGTCAGAAATATTTTGGCTATTTTCACTATCCCAATTATAGGCGCACTTGGTGGCGTTGGCGCGAAAGGTCTGGATTTTGATAAATTGTGGATGTGTTGAGGCTTGGTCCCTCACTGGCCAATCAGAACGCGCTCCATGGCGAAATATGTTGTTGTTTCAGGTTGTGTATTTACAGACTTTTATGTATTGCCTTGGAATCAACTCCAATTCCAAAGTAGGTCCGTTTATAGTTTGTTAAATGGCTTACAGAAACAAAATAACAAAATGTAGAACTGTCCCATCTTTGCTAACTTGAACCCATTTGCAGTCCACATTGTTCTAAATAATTTCATTGCTTCAATAGCATTCAAACGGATATAGAGGCTAGCCTGCTGTAAATTGCATTATGGCTTAGCATGGACATGCCGAACATTGTGAATAATAAACAAATAATTCTAAACAAATTGTTTTAAATAGGCTATGTCATACTGACAGGCACCATCATTTCTCTCATGTGGGCATATAATATTAAAACAATGCAGAATATGGGTTTTACGAACATCCAAAACGTGACCTGCAGGCTAAAATAATGTGGGCCTGCCTACAATGCATAGATCCAATGAATGTTTTGCTCCTCTCAAACTTAATATTTTAATAAAGCTTTGGTGATTAAGATGTATTTCCAAGCGGTCTCAGGAGCCAAGCCCTTTATTGACAGCCCTTTAAAAACATTAGTTTTTTTATGTTTTCTGAATACGAAGTGTACAGGTGCCAAAAGCACATTATTCTACTCTTGTTCCATGCGCATATGGGCAGTGTGCGTCACGGCTGGATAGGCCGCGTTTCCACTGTTAAAATTAATGCCATAACCAACTGCATTACTGCTAAAACCAGCTTTTTGATTAATCTTAAATATCCCTATCAGCGATGCCTGCGATTAATACTTTGGATCATGTATTTATGGACACGCCTCAAATGTTTCCACCCCGACCATCTGAGCGTAAGCAAGCTGATATTTAAGACAGGTAACTTGCCAAAACCGGCATTAGGGCTGGAAAATGCCAGTGCGCCAGTTTTTACATAACGACATTTCAAACTAACGTGCGTTTGACACTAGCGCCGCCTTAACACCAGCCGAAAATAGAGCCCTTAGGCTCTAATCTGAGTCTGTCCGAGTCAGGCTACACAATTTTCACAGGTTAAATGTCACATACCATTGGTCAGTTCTGATGATGAAGGGGTGCATGGATACGGCGTGGCAACAGATTTCATGGCTTTCTTCGTTAAAGGCAGAACTCGCTTTGCTCAGTGTGGAAACAGAGGAAGTGTATTGCATTACATTGTAATTTTATGAAGGATTGACTATTGTGATCTGTGCTTTGCTGTGACCTGGGGCTTTGGTCTAAATGCAATACCTACGTTCAAGACAAATTACTTTTCAAGGGCAATACAGCTTCTATTATGTTTTATGTTGTGAGCCTATTTGAAGAAAGGGGGGAAAACAAATGTTTGTTCTACTGAAGGCAGGCTACAGAGATACTTCAATGAGTTATCAAATATATTGCCCATGTTTTTGTGGAGAATAGTTTATCAGGTTTCATGTTTGTATTATTTTTGTACCCCCCTCCCATAGGCTAGTATAAGACCGCAGTAGAGAAAAGACAGCACACTTGTGAAGTTTTGATGGAAAAAGTTTCCCAGAAGTGAGGGGTTATTTCACAGGCTGTCTAGGTTGAAATGAGGATGCTACAGGAAAAGCAGCCACGCGAAAGATACTAGGGGAGCCCACTGGTCCCTCATCTGAAAGTAGTCCTGCAGTGTGAAGTCATGGTGACTGACATCCCTAAAGAAAACAACATATCAGTGTTTCTCAGCACCTAAGCTCCCCGGATGAAAGTGAATCACTCTCATTACTCCTGAATGTTGCGCTCATGTTACCCCTGTAGCTTTTATATGTTTGGTGCATGTTTTGATCTACACTGTAAATGGATGCAATTTTAGCTTTTGCAATAATAGGGATATTTCACACAGTGCTTTTCCAATGCCTTTTTCTGTCACATTGGTCTATATTCTGAAAGCTTGAGATTTCTCTAGGTGAGGTTGTGAGTGATTTTGTTCAACTAGCAATGTATGAAAGAGTACTGTCACAATAACATGCATCAAGCCCGCTGTTTCTCTCTTAGAAACGTTCTCAGTGAAATAACTAAATGTTGAAATGTTCTTGCTTCATTTTGGGGTTGGTACGTAGCAGTTGAATGTGCTTGCTTAATTCTAGCAGGGAGCAAAGCAGAGGTTGTTATCGCCAATTCACAGGCCAGTGGATGAATACCTCAGATCTTTTTCTATTTCTGTTTTCTACAAAAAAAAAAGTGCAATTGTAAAGCCACTTGGGCTCCCAAGTGCCGCAGTGGTCTAAGACACTGCATCTCAGTGCTAGAGGCGTCACTACAGACAACCTGGTTCGAATCCAGACCGTATCACAACCGACCGTGATTGGGAGTCCCATAGGGTGGCACACAATTGGCCCATCGTCGTCCGAGTTTGGCCGGTGTAGGCCGTCATTGTAAATAAGAATTTGTTCTTAACTGACTTGCCTAGTTAAATAAAGGTTAATTTTAAAAAATGATGCAGAGTGGACTTTATCTCTATAATTTCTGAGCAAACGATATTAGGGACGTCAATGTCCCTCACAGTTTGTCTTCTTTTTCTCCTGTGTGGGCCTCAGGTTTCTTATTTATGTGGTAATGTGGCCACACTCCAGTGCCTCTTATTTTATTCCCCCACTTGATTATAGTGGAGGCATTGGGCTGCTATCTGACACTGGCTCGGGGAGATTAACAAATGGTAAAACAAGCTTTGTTTTGTTGTGGAGCTCTCTTTTACCTCTTTTGCTCTCTCGCTTTCTTTCTTTCTTTCAATCACTGTCTGGGAGCAGAGGAATGGCCCATTATAAAAAAAAAAAAAAACAGACTGTGTCTATAGCATTAGCTATTGATTTAGTGGGACATTAGGTTGTTGGATGATATGAGACTGAGCAACTCCAACCTCAGTTAGAGAATAATAACATATATTTTACTGTGGTTTTGATTCAGATGTCTTACTGAGGTGCCATTGTTCCTCTTTCATGTGCCTCAAATACATGATGTTGCCTTTCCAAAGCTTGAATGTGAGAAGTGAGTCGAAGTATGTTACATTTATGGACCCGGCAGCCGTGTTAGTTGGGCTTGGAGCAGCAACAGTTGAGCCGAAGAGTCATAGGATCAGGTCCAAATAGGTGGTATTTATTAAACAGTGCAGGTGATGAGAAGACTGGGTCCAGAGGTTATTTACAATGGTTACAGATTATGAAAATTAGTTGAGAGAAAGTACAAAATAATACATTTGCCAATACTATAATAACTATGCAAAAACACAAAACAACCGTAATCTCACACATCTGAACTGGGCCGGGTTCAGAAAAAGAATGGAAACTGAGCTGTTATGAACACCCGGTTGAAGAACTGCCTAAAATCAGCAAATCTACTGGTGAGTGCTCACTAGAATCTAGTTCACAGCATGGTAAGACAGTGGTGAGGAGAAATAGCTTGGCGTTTCCAACTGGCGGTTTGTTAGTTATATTACCAAGCACATATTTGAATGTACTAGCAATATCATAGTATAACAAGGAAGTATCGTTGGAAAAAAATGGCAGGAAAATAACACAGCAATTTCACTGTTTTTCAATCCGCTTTCTTTTTACATTCAAAATGGCAGGTTAAACCCCAATACGATGCTACATTTTAAGGCACTGTCCTTTTAATGTGTATTTTTCTTCAAGCAGCCTCTGGGGTCAAAGTAATTATTACTGAAGGGTTTATTAATATTCTGCTTAATTCCCTCCATCACCTCTTTTTCCCAGCTATGCTGACTTTGTCTCTTTGAATTGACCCGGCCTCTCTGTAGCTAACGATCTGGCAGAATGGATGTCCCTTTCATTTGCTCTGGCATAATGTGGTGATGAAAAATGAAGTACCCTATTCAGACAGATTATTCATCGTTGAGGGAGGAAGGGTGGTGTGGCGACAGATACATTCCTGTGATCCCTGGCCTTCTATTTTAGTGTGCCTTTATTTAAGCTAAATAACATTTTAGAGGATTTCCATGAAGATAAACATGTCACTGGAATGTATGTGACCTGAAGCCAAAGTTATTGCCAGCTTCACATGTGCAGTAACACATCTTTTATTTACTAGGGTCTGGTTTTACAGCAATAACTACGCTGCTTAACATACCTTTTATTTTCGATTCCATTTCACAATTTTCTCTTAGTTTTTTTGTTAAAGGCCCAATGCACCCATTTTGATTTAAATTAATTTCTGGGTAACAATGAAGTGCCTTATTGAATCCTGGCTCAGGAAGGCCACCAAAAATTCAGAAATTTCCATCCCCAACTACAATATTTCCCGTCAAGATAGAACTGCCAAAGGAGGTGGAGTTGCAATCTACTGCAGAGAACCTGCAGAGCTCATACTGTCCAGGTCTGTACCCAAACAGTTTGAGCTTCTACTCTTAAAAATCCACCTTTCCAGAAATAAGTCTCTCATTGTTGCCGCCTGTTACAGACCCCCCTCAGCCCCCAGCTGTGCCCTGGACACCATATGTGAATTGATTGCCCCCCATCTATCTTCAGAGTTTGTACTGTTAGGTGATTTAAACTGGGATAACGCCCGGCTGTCCTTCAATCTAAGATAGATGCCCTCAATCTCACACAAATTATCAAGGAACCCACCAGGTACAACCCTAAATCCGTAAACATGGGTACCATCATAGATATCATTCTGACTAACTTGCCCTCCAAATACACCTCCTCTGTTTTCAACCAGGATCTCAGCGATCACAGCCTCATTGCCTGCGTTCGTAATGGGTCCGCGGTCAAACGACCACCCCTTATCACTGTCAAACGCTCACTAAAACACTTCAGCGAGCAGGCCTTTCTAATTGATCTGGCCCGGGTATCCTGGAAGGATATTGACCTTATCCCATCAGTAGAGGATGTCTGGTTGTTCTTTTAAAAGTGCTTTCCTCACCATCCTAAATAAGCATGCCCCTTTCAAAAAACTTAGAACTAAGAATAGATATAGCCCTTGGTTCACCCCAGATTTGACTGCCCTTGACTAACACAAAAACATCCTGTGGCGCACTGCATTAGCATCGAATAGCCCCCGCGATATATAACTTTTCATGGAAACCAGGAACAAATATACACAGTCAGTTAGAAAAGCAAAGACCAGCTTTTTCAAACAGAAATTTGCATCCTGTAGTACTAATTCCAAAAAGTTCTGGGACACTGTAAAGTCTATGGAGAATAAGAGCATCTCCTCCCAGTTGCCCACTGCATTGAGTCTAGGAAACACTGTCACCACCGATAAATTCACGATAATCTAAAATTTCAACAAGCATTTTGCTTTGGCTGGCCATGCTTTACACCTGACTACCTCTACCCCGGCCAACAGCTCTGTACCCCCCGCAGCAACCTGCCCAAGCCCCCCCCCCCGCTTCTCCTTCACCCAAATCCAGACAGCTGATGTTCTGAAAGAGCTGCTAAATCTGGACCCCTACAAATCTGCTGGGCTAGACAATCTGGACCCTTTCTTCCAAAAATTATCAGCCGAAATTGTTGCAACCCCTATTACCAGCCTGTTCAACCTCTCTTTTGTATCGTCTGAGATCCCTAGAGATTGGAAAGCTGCCGCAGTCATCCCCCTCTTCAAAGGGGGAGACACTCTAGACCCAAACTGTTATAGACCTATATCCATCCTGCCCTGCCTTTCTAAAGTCTTCGAAAGCCAAGTTAATAAACAGATCACTGACTACTTCGAATCCCACCGTACCTTCTCTGCTATGCAATCTGGTTTCCGAGCTGGTCATGGGTGCACCTCAGCTACGCTCAAGGTACTTAACGATATCATAACCGCCATCGATAGAAGACAGTACTGTGCAGCCGTCTTCATCGACCTGGCCAAGGCTTTCGACTCTGTCAATCACTGCATTCTTATTGGCAGACTCAACAGCCTTGGTTTCTCAAGTGACTGCCTTGCCTGGTTCTCCAACTACTTCTCAGACAGAGTTCAGTGTGTAAAATCGGAGGGCCTGCTGTCCGGTCCCCTGGCAGACTCTATGGGGGTGCCACAGGGTTCAATTCTTGGGCCAACCCTATTCTCTATATACATCAACGATGTCACTCTAGCTGCTGGTGACTCTCTGATCCATCTCTACGCAGTCGACACCATTCTGTATACATCTGGCCCCTCTTTGGACACTATGTTAAATAACCTTCAAACAAGCTTAAATGCCATACAACACTCCTTCCGTGGCCTCCAACTGCTCTTAAATGCCAGTAAGACTAAATGCATGCTTTTCAATCGAATGCTGCCCGCACCCGCACACCGGACTATCATCACTACTCTCGACGGGTCTGACTTAGAATACGTGGACACCTACAAATACCTAGGTGTCTGGTTAGACTGTAAACTCAATTTCCAGACTCACATTAACCATCTCCAATCCAAAATTAAATCTAGAATTGGCTTCCTATTTCGCAACAAAGCCTCCTTCACTCATGATGCCAAACATGCCCTTGTAAAACTTACTATCCTACCGTTCCTTGACTTCAGCGATGTCATTTATAAAATAGCCTCCAACACTCTACTCAGCAAATTGGATGTAGTCTATCACAGTGCCATCCGTTTTGTTACCAAAGCCCCATATACTACCCACCACTGCGACCTGTATTCTCTCGTTGGCTGGCCCTCACTACATATTCGTCGTCAAACCCACTGGCTCCAGGTCATCTATATGTCTTTATTAGGTAAATCCCCGCCCTATCTCAGCTCGCTGGTCACCATAGCAACACCCACCCGTAGCATGCGCTCCAGCAGGTATATCTCACTGGCCACCCCCAAAACCAACACCTCCTTTTGGCCGCCATTTGCACATCCGTCATTCCAGTGTTAATGCTAATCTGTAATTTATTTCACCACTATGGCCTATTTATTGTCCTACCTTCTTAACCTTACTGCATTTTGCACTACGTTTGCACACTGTATATAGATTTTTCTATTGTGTTATTGACTGTACGTTTGTTTACTTCCCATGTGTAACTCTGTGTTGTTTTTTTGTCGCACTGCTTTGCTTTGTCTTGGCCAGGTCGCAGTTGTAAATGAGAACTTGTTCTCAACTGACCTACCTGGTTAAAAAAGGTGAAATAAAAAAGCTATTTATCAAGCATTCATTTCAAATCAAATTTTATTTGTCACATATTTAGCTAGGACTGTCTGGGGAGTGGTCTGAGTGGGGAGAAAACAACATAGACCTGGCAGAGATTTGGAACTCTCTTTATTATTGCTCTATTAACACAGGAAAAATATAATTTTGACTGCACTGAGCCTTTAAAGCCTGAGGGATCACCTGTCTCTCTCTCTCTTGTTTCTCTCTCTCTCTCTAGTGAAGACCACCATTCTGAACTACCAAAGCCCTACCACTGGCCTCTTCCCTACCAAGACATGCTCCAGCTGCAAGGAAGCCAAGGTGCGGGACTCCCTGTACTGTGCAGCCAGTTCCTGGGCCCTGGCTCTCGCTTACAGGTGAAACACACACACACACACACACACACACACACACACACACACACACACACACACACACTGTATCTACAGCCACCTTAGATCACTGGACATTTAAAGTTGATCTTAATAATTAATCTAGTACAACCTTAGTTAATGGGCTCCATCAGGGACCAATAGTCTTAATCAAAGCAGACAGCTTTTGTAATGCTGAGGAGGTGATGTCTGTTGGCCTGTACTGCTGCTACTGTAGTGCCCACTTAATAGAGCATCCAGACTACACTGAGTGCACAAAACATTGCTCTTTCCATGACAGACTGACCAGGTAGATCCAGCTGAATGCTATGATCCCTTATTGATGTCACTTGATAAATCTGCTTCAGTCAGTGTAGATGAAGGGGAGGAGACAGGTTAAAGAAGGATTTTTAAGCCTTGAGACATGGATTGTGTATGTGTGTCATTCAGAGGGTGAATGGGCAAGACAAAAGATTTAAGTGCCTTCGAACAGGGTATGGTATTAGGTGCCAGGCACCTACAAGTCAATATTAGGAAGGTGTCCTTAATGTTTAGTGCGCTCAGTGTATATGGGCTCTCAGTCTACCAGAGCTTAAACATCAACAGCACCGGATTTCTTTCTGTTTCTCTCGTCTCTAGGCATTCTGTATCTCTGATTTTATATAACAGGTCACTTTGTTCTCTGTAGTAATGTGTCCTTCACTTCATACACAGGGGGCTCAAGTTCAAGGGGAGATCTGAGATACTCAAAATAGTCAGGGACTTTCTCCACTAGACCTTGTAACAAAGTACTCTTTTGAAACCCACTGGTGTGCGTTTTTTTTCTCCCAGAGGACACCAGAGGTGCTTACTCATCCGTCATGATTTCTTTCTTTTAGCGCTGACACAGGAATTTAATTAAGATGATTTCAATCTGACAGCACAGGCCCAAGCCATTACTTACCCTCCATGTGACTAGAGAGGGGACTGGAGTGTGACTGGAGTGGGTGCACTAGATTGGAGTGAATGGTTGGATGGATGGGCAGATGCCCATGTCTGTGTGTCCGTTAAGTCTACTGCACTTGGTGGAAATGTATGTTTAAAAGGAAATGAATGCCATTCGTGAAAAAATACACTAGGCCTACTTTAATGTGGATTTGGAAATTATTCAGAACCCTTCACTTTTTCCACAGTTTTGTTACGTTACAGCCTTATTCTAAAATGGATTAAATCCTTTTTTTTCCCCCCTCGTCAATCTACAGTCAGGGTTGGGGAGTAACGAATTACATGTAATCCGTTACATCTAAGGGATTACAAAAAAATGATTACTAATCCGTTAAATTACCAGCGAAAATATTGTAATCAGATTACAGATACTTTTGAAAAACTAGATGATTACTTCCAAGGATGTTTTCTCAATGACATTCAAATCAGCATTGAAAGAGACCACTATGATGACACGCCAAATGTGTTTGATGAATGGCGGGAAAAGAGCAGGAATCGGCTTTTGTAGGATACAGTCCAAACTATGTCTTCCAATGGTGCGACTGCTGTCGGCATCCAAAGATTATCCAATTTGAATAAACTCTTCGAGGTAAGGACGACGGCGATACGGATATCACTTATTATTGATCTACATAGTGCATTGATGTCAATCACACTGCTGCTCTCTCATTTAGCTATTTGCGCCTTACGGATTGTGGTTGATGTGGTTGGCCATTTTAGATTAAGGCTGTAACGTAACAAAATGTGGAAAAAGGGAAGGTGTCTGAATACTTAACGAACGCAATGTAGATGCCATTGTTTATGTCAATAGTATACTGGAAGCATTTGGATGATTTAGTTAACTAGGCAAGTAAGTTAAGAACAAATTATTTTCTTATTTACAATGACGGCCTACACTATGTAGTATGTCCTTGCCTGTGTTATGCTTTTGGAGGACAAAGGCATAACAACTGTTGTTAATTACCTAATATGATTTAAAACCTGTCTATGGCTGGGTACAAATACAATAAGTTGTCTCATTTAATATGTACCATTTATTGTAGGCACAGACAGGATAACCAGACCCTAGTCATTTTGTGCAGTAAAGTAGGATAAGTTGATTTAACATGCTCTTCTGCTCATTGGGCAGTTTTTCTCTTTTTCATTGTGGCACATGGCGACGATCAACCCTGACGTGCAGACTCATCGATGATGACATGGGACGCACCCATGAGCTGGAGCACTCAGCGATCAAGTGCATGAGGGGTATCCTCTACTGTTACATGTGCCATGTGCCATGTGCCATATGCCAGTCCACAAACGAAACGTCAGACCATAGGACCACAGGAAAGTTATTGTTTTACACTGTAGTTCATTCTTAGTAATGAGTAAAGGTTTTAGCAAACACAGAAACTAATGGGGGGGAAGATAAACATCTCTGTCCTTTTCTCTTTTACTGATATTCTCTGTTCTCATACTTCAGCAGTTTACTATCTCACGCTTGGATCGGTTTTATCTCTCTGTGGATGGAATAACATAGAGGTTTCCAAATGGTTTTTGCCTCAACAGAACACTTTTGTTTAAAGTAATTGAGCAGACCGTTCAGTCAAAATAGCAGCATTTATATTGTTTATAGATGTCTATGAAAGCATAATTACAGCTTTAGTACTATAGAAAATGTTTCTTAAATCCCTGTGTTTTTTCCAATGTTCTGGTCTGTAATTGCACATCTCTGTTGCCTTTTGAAATTGTTTTGTTTCATTTACTCATGACCTTGACGACCTAATTTATGGGAAAGCTTTTCTGTGTCTTAATTATAATGCACCGTTTATTCACTTAATTACACAGTGCAGCGCTCATTAACATCTGTCTCTTTCATTCACAGAGAACATGCCATTTTTAATGAACCCACAATTCAGAGGGACTAGGAAGCAACTGCAGAGACATAAGAGGCATCAAAGTTTACCACAATGTACCACGGAATCTAAACACTATCTTAACAGATTAGCCACACAACGCAAGCTTCTCAAATGTGTTCTGACAGATTTTACTCTGGAACCATGTATTTAAAGCTCACACACACACACACACTCACTCACTGACACACAGTGACATTTGACAACATTCATAAACTGCACTATTGTGAAAATGAACTTTCAATACAAATGTCAGGCTATTTTGGAACCGTTACCTGCTTTTTTCATCATGTAGACTACATAGCAGTTGCAGCCATCTTCCCAACTGACTTGTTATGACATGCTCAGCAGATCCGAACAGTGTACATCTGGGACAGAGTTATGCCCCTGTTGACCTGACAACTAGCCTACAGAGGTGAAAAAGTAAAAATGGGACACTTGTTTATAACTCTTTGAGTGTGCCTGGAAGTGGTTTGGATTGGTTCGGTCATTGACAAATGTTGGCACAAAATGATCCGCTCATGCGCTGTGTGACGCAAACTCAACCAGCGTGTGTCACTCTATGTGAATCACACATCTGACCTGGGATGGTTTGAGTAGGAAAGTCATGTGTACATATTTGACATGACTCAGGAATTGCTTAATTCACCATGATGACATAAATTATATTTCTGTTTGAAATATTTACAGATCCATTCATGCATACCTCCCATGTGGCCCAGTGGTCTAAGACACTGCATCTCAGTGCTAGAGGCGTCACTACAGACAACCTGGTTCGAATCCAAACTGTATCACAACCAGCCGTGATTGGGAGTCCCACAGGGCGGCACACAATTGGCCCAGCGTCGTCCGAGTTTGGCCGGTGAAAGCTGTCCTTGTAAATACAAATTTTTACTTAACTGACTTGCCTAGTTAAATAAAGGTTACATTTACCTGTCCTGTGACCATTTTATGAGTGCTTTGCGCATGTCTTCAGAGCAGTTAATTGGAGGAAAATTCTAGTACGTGTCCTAGTGATGACACAGTGGAATATCCATGAGCCATCCCAGTCCTGGTTTTCCCCTTGTGAGGATCGGATAAATAATGGAAAGATGCCCGGTGAGTAAGAAACACCTTTTTATGGACTGCCTCCTCTTTTTTTTATTTGCCCCTTCTCTCTCTTTTTTTCTTCCTTCTTCTCTCTTTTTTCACATTCTCTCTATTTCAGGTGGAGCAATTCAAACAGGACCCCAGCCCCTCCAAGTGCCTGCAGTCCATATTCAATGTAGACACAGGAGATGAGATTCTGTCCTACAATGACTACCATCACCTACAGGTACATGCTCTCACAAAAAATTGACAGCTTTGATGCTGTATAGTCAGAACGGAATCCGGTCTTACGTTCTTCACCGTTGAAAAATACCACCTCCCTTTCTCCCTGCTGTCAGATTGATGCCCTGTCCCTGTTCCTGCTCTATTTGGTTGAGAAGATCTGCTCCGGCCTCCAGATAATCTACAACGCTGATAAAGTGCGGCTCATTGGCCTAGTCACATGACCTCTCTCTCTCAGAAAGAACACAACTGTCTGCAGAGCATGGCTCTTGCGCAACATGGCTTCTTCCTAGTGATTAGATAGGTTGTTAGTACTTTATTGATCGCCAAGGGGAAACCCTGTGTCAGCAGGGAACAGAAACAAACAGACCTTACTATACAACAAGCCAAGAACGCTCTGAACGCGTTCAACAGTAATAGTAGAGACAGCAGCTGAGTAAGCAGTTGTTAAAGGTGCGTCTTTAGAAACATAACTATTTAAATGTGATGATTTGATGACTGTATAATAGTCAAATTCAATACACCTGCCTCTCGACATTGAAATGATGAGCTAGCTACACTAACTTATTCAGCACCCCTTTTCATTGGGGCGGCAGGTAGCCTAGTGGTTAGAGTGGTAGGCCCGTAACTGGAAGGTTGCAGGATCGAATCCCCGAGCTGACAAGGTAAAAATCTGTCGTTCTGCCCCTGAACAAGTCAGTTAACCCACTGTTCCTAGGCCGTCATTGTAAATAAGAATTTGTTCTTAACTGACTTGCCTAGTAAAATAAAGGTTAAATCAAATAAAAAAACTAGTGGTACTTTTAAGGCGGCTGCAGAAGTATTGCTTTTAATTCACTGTCTCCTGCTTTTATAGCCTTTTTTTGGGAGTTTTTAAATGCATTAATTCCATCTCTTAATTCAGTTGTCTGCTCACTGGAAGCTTTACTTTTAGGCACGGGGGTGAAATTATTACTTTCAGAAAAAGCTTTTGTTTATCCAGACCTTTTTGGCTTATCTTCAAAAATAGATCTGTTCTTGAACATTATGCCGTGAAGCAATTACAGTGAACATTCACTTTGTTTACAGAAAAGGAAACCCTCACAATAAAAAAAAAATATATATATATTTTTATCCCAACGGCAAACAATTTGCCTGTGTAGCTTCAATGGGGCCAGTCCTACAGTATTTGCATAATACAAGTAAAGAGCATGAACATGAAATCAACGAGCATGCATCCTTTTATTAATCTACATCAGAACAAATGAGCAGGAAATGGGGCTTTTAATGAATGTTATTTCTGCACTGCATTTAAATTCATTTTCTAGTATTCTCATTAGTCCAATTTTGGCTCTTAGCAGTCGTTCAGTATGTTTTGCCGACTGGAAGTTCAGTTCAACTGAATCTGCATTGCAGTATTAATACAGGTACAGTAGATGCGTGTGTGTGTGTGTGTGTGTGTGTGTGTGTGTGTTTGTGTATGCGCCCATTTGTGACAGTAACATTATTTAAGATACTATCAAGATATCAGAAAGATCTTCCATCGTTAAGACAAATTGAAAAAATCATATGCTTCATTATCTAAATATTGAAAGAGCGTGGGCGACGGAGAGGAACAAAATGGTGCAGTTTGAGGACGTGTGGCGGAGAGGCGCTGGAGATAAGGGTGAGAACAGGTGGTTCTGAGCAGGTGTGAGGTCATTGATGTTTGTTTGCGTCCATGTTGTCTTTTGTATGTTTTTAGTATTGTAAAAAAATGGCGTAAAGATTTTTACATGAATCTTTCTATTCAAACCCAAATAAAATAACGCACAATGTCCCTATTTCAGTGGCTCTGTTTCGTTCCCTGTCTTCCAACTCCTTGCCTCTTCCATTTTTGCTTTAGGCCCTCTATTTCCCTCAGTTTAAATTAAAACTGTTGTCAGTCACTTCTCCCGCGGTACTTTCACATTTTTCCGTCATGGCCTCGAAGTCATCATTTAAATATTTTCTGAGTTTCCCTCTGTCCTGTAGTGTTCTGCCACATAGAGGAGAGCCATTCCTCCTTGTTCCAGATGAAATTAAGGACATGGTTTTGACTACCCATGTGACTGGGTGATGTTTGTATTTTTAATATGGAGCACACAAATGTTAATGACATCAATGGCAAAATGTTCATGTGTTTTGAGTAAATGACTTACTGAATATTTGCATGAAATGGGAGTTATTGGAGATTAGTTTATTCCATTTAAATGTGAATACATTCGTCAGGGGTCGCGTGAGCTTCGTTTGACTGATTACACAGTACAGTATAATTCCAGGGAGAAAGCGTTCTATGTTGAGATTGAGAGATCTCGTTAGAGATTCATGCGACATTGTAGTGTTTTTTTTTTTTCTAGCTCGGCAGGCATCTTTCATCCAAAACCTGGTATTCTGTGTAGAGAGGGCAAACGGAGTGCCTGACTTTAGCATGTGAGAGAGGGGGAGCAAGTACAACAATGGAAGCACTGAGCTGCACTCCAGGTCAGTCTTTACCTCTTCTAGTGGACACATTGATTTATAAAGATATGAATACACTGCTAGACACAGTCTCCACACATGGAATGTGTTCATCTCTCAAAAAAAAACCGAAGAGAGTATATTTACACCAGAGTTTTTAGGGTAGTTAAGGCAAATGCGAAACCGTGCATGTCCATGGCCTATCATTTGAGCAGTAGATCTGCCTCTCCCTCTCTCAAGACCTCTATAATGATTCCATTCCCACTGTCCCTTATTTCTGGAAAACCATTGTCTTCTCCTAAAGAATGCACGAAAAATGGTTGCAACTTGCCGCCATTTCCTAGAGAAATGACAGACTTTGCATTCTATACAGACCATAATACGATACCATGTTCATTAGTCAAATTCAGAATGACTGATTTTGTAGTTCAGTTTCCAATAATACACATACTGATTAATATCCAGTATGTAAATAGAGAACAATTGCAGGGGCAGAATTTACATTTTACATGCAAATTCTTTCTGAGTTCATTATCTTAATGTGGAGATATTCACTGTTACAATGGGGAAACAACAGTTCCATTAACTCAGTGTACCAGACTGCCGATGGGTAGGTAGGCCTGTGTGTGGCTGAGTGTCAGAGAAAGCTGTGATAAATGCCTTCGTCTAGAGACTTAAATTATGACATTCAAGCTCAGCTGAAAGGAAGTCATTATAAAACAATGTTAATGTCATCAATCCTAGATTTTTCAGTCTGTGCAAAAATGGCTAAGCTGTAGTCCTATCGAGCTGTTGGTTACCCCTTGGCAATCTCTTACCAAGTAAAAGATAGCGCAACCTAATTATAGATACTGTAGTAATAATTTGCTTTGTGCAACTGCATTATGGTTCTAATTTCAGTCCACTCTATAGTAGGTTTAATCCAGACTGCACTCATCCGGATTAATTACAACATAGAATAGTGTTACTGTATGTATGTTTCTCCCTTTTGTGAAAATAGTATTACAAGATACTGTGTTGTGCTTGTAGTCTGCAACTTGTTAATATTATCAACCAATGTCATCCTGCTCCCTGAAACTATAGCACCATGTGCTCATTCATTTTATTTATTTTATTTTATTTTCGACCAAGGCGTCACACTCGCTCAGAACTGTTGACAGCTCTTATGCATCTGTCCAGGCAGGTTCGGCCAGAAAATCAATAGACTTTCAAAAAGCCTCATGTTGCTTGATTGTGATCATTGCTGATGATTTTGTCAGAGAGGGAGCTGAAGTTGTGCTTCCGAGAGCTGTTGTCAACTATGTTCTCTTATTTTCTGCATTTTTGGATCGATTTGTCAGCAATATCTTGCAACTGTCCTTGTCACGTTTTCTTCTTCATTTTATAGAGAGCTATTACGAAAGGAAAGGAAAAATAAAAGACATATAAATTGACTGCTATTTTCATAGTAAAGTGGACAATGATTACAGCCCCATCCACAGCAACAATTATATATATATATGAGTCACCTGTTCATATTAAATTATAAAAGCATTCAAATGTACAGTCGTGGCCAAAAGTTGAGAATGAAGTATTGGTCTCCAGTTTGCTGCCTCAGTGTTGATGATGGCAATTTGCATATACTCCAGAATGTCATGAAGAGTGATCAGATGAGTTGCAATTAATTGCAAAGTCCCTCTTTGCCATGAAAATGAACTTAATCCCCCAAAAATATTTCAGCCACAAAAGGACCAGCTGCCATCATGTCAGTGATTGTCTCGTTAACACAGGTCAGAGTGTTGACGAGGACAAGGCTGGAGATCACTCTGTCATGCTGATTGAGTCAGAATAATAGACTGGAAGCTTTAAAAGGAGGGTGGTGCTTGAAATCATTGTTCTTCCTCTGTCAACCATGGTTACCTGCAAGGAAACACGTGCCGTCATCATTGCTTTGCATAAAAAGGGCTTCACAGGCAAGGATATTGCTGCTGGTAAGATTGCTCCTAAATCAACCATTTATCGGATCATCAAGAACTTGTGAATAAGGCATCAGGGCGCCCAAGAAAGTCCAGCAAGCGTCAGGACCGTCCCCTAAAGTTGATTCAGCTGCGGGATCAGGGCACCACCAGTGCAGAGCTTGCTCAGGAATGGCAGCAGGCAGGTGTGAGTGCATCTGCACGCACAGTGAAGCGAAGGCTTTTGGAGGATGGCCTGGTGTCAAGAAGGGCAGAAAAGAAGCCACTTCTCTCCAGGAAAAACATCAGGGACAGACTGATATTCTGCAAAAAGTACAGGGATTGGACTGCTGAGGACTGTGGTAGAGTCATTTTCTCTGATGAATCCCCTTTCCGATTGTTTGGGCCATCTGGAAAGCGCTACCATCAGTCCTGTGTCATGCCAACAGTAAAGCATCCTTAGACGATTCATGTGTGGGGTTGCTTCTCGAGGCAAATTTATGGTGAAATTATTGTCTTTCCACTTCCGTATTATGGCCCCAACAGTGCTCACTGGAACATTCAGAAGCTTAGAAATGCACCTATAACCAATGCCATCATTATGTTTTGCAACAATTAGGTTGCGAATGTCTTGAGACAGCGCTTTGCTTTTACCCATCATGAGATGTGTCTTGTGTGACACCTTGGCAATGAGACCTTTTTGTAGGCCATCAGTTGTGACTGAACCAGCTGATATTAATTTGCACTGACAGGGGGCTGGATTGCTTTTTAATTACTGATAGTTTTCAGCTGTTGTCTTGGCTTTCCATGCCTTTTTGAACCTCCCTTTCTTCATGTGTTCAATACTTTTTCCCTGTGTCATTTCACATTATTACACATATAAATTAATTTCTGAACTTATTTGTTTTGGTTTCTTTGTATGTATAGATTACTTTGGTTGTTACCAACTTCTGGTGAAACTTTCAATGTCAATAGCACCTTTGGAAATATATATACTGAGAAAAATGGTGACGTGTTCAATACTTATTTCACCCGCTGTATATATAAATTAACCTGTGCATGTTTGCTTTGAACTACGGAACAGAACAGAAAATGTGATACGATATTTCAATTATAAATACTATAGACAGTACTTTGAGGGTTTCTAAAACATTCTTTCTTTTGCAGTTCTGCCAAAGATGCTCTCGAGACTATTTATGGATTCAACCGGTTTGGGAATCAGGTATTTGATTTATTCTCCATCTTCATCCACGTTCTGTCAAGAGACCCAGACATGTCCTCACTCGCACTGAAGATGAGAGTTTAGGATTTGAATGACCGAACTGTGTATTCAGCTCTGGTGTATATTCAGAGGTGGATACTTTCCGTGGGAATTAACGGGAATATATGGGAATTAACAGAAAGTTATGCAAATTAATATTAATACCATTTAAATGTAGATGTTTGGATATATTTACCATATCATATGGAGACAGAAACATAAACCTTTTACCTAGACATAATTGCAAATGATTAAATCCTTCCAATAGAAAAAAATACGATTTAGTTACGAATTTAACTTTAATTAAATGAGTTGACTCTTCACATGGGATGATTTCACTGAACAACAAAAGAAAGGGAATATTGAATGATCAATCGCGTCTCCCCAAAAAGTTTTTTCAACATATCTGTAAAATTATAGTCTAGAAACTAAAGCTTTGGTTGTCTTCCTCTCAGGCTTCCATATCTTCCCCTGGACCTCCTCAATGTCCCCCTCTTGAACATCAGACTCTGAGGCCTCATCTTCACTGTCACTTTCCAACCTTATTGAGGATGGCTCGTTGTCAGGCTCAAAAAGCTTAAAATTTGCCCGGATGGCCACCAATTTTTCAACTCTTGTATTGGTCAGCCTGTTGCGTGCTTTGGTGTGTGTGTGTGTTCCCAAACAGGGATCAGTTGCGCTGAGGCGGCTGATGTTGGTTGGATTTGGAGAATGATGGAGGCAACAGGGGAAAGAACCTCAGATCAACAAAGTCCCTTCCACCAGGTGGCTGATGAGATATGTTGGCACGACTGCCATATTGCATCTCCATCCCAAACCCCTTGCACGGAAGTGTACTTCGCCAGACTGACAAGAACCTTGTCCTCACCAGGCCAAGGTGGTGAGGCACGGTAGGGATGACACCATAGGCCTTGTATGCTGCAGCATGTATGGGCTTCAGGCAGAAGTCTTCACGCTTTTTGATGTATTTCAGAACTGCAGATTCCTCTGCTTGGAGCAACAGTTAAGTGGGCATGGCAGTACGGATTTCTTCTGTTACATCTGCAAGCAGAGTCTGAACATCAGACAGGATTGCATTGTCTCCCTCAATCCGTGCAATGTCTACTGCTATAGGTTTCAGGGGTTTCAGGCTGCTTTCCACTCTCTCCCAAAATACATCATCCAAGAGGACCCTCTTGATGGGGCTGTCCATATCGGCAGACTGTGATATGGCCATTTCTTGGAGAGACTCCTTCCCCTCCAGGAGGCTGTCAAACTTGATGACAACACCACCCCAATGGGTGTTGCTGGGCAGCCTCTATGTGATGCTGTTATTCTTCTCACTTTAGTTGGAGAGGTAGATTGCTGCTATAACTTGATGACCCTTCACATAGCTAACCATTTCCTTGGCTCTCTTGTAGTGTGTCCGTTGTTTTCAGTGCCATGATGTCCTTGAGGAGCAGATTCAATGCATGAGCCACACAGCCGATGGGTGTGATTTGAGGGTAGAACTCCTCCACTTTAGACCAAGCAGCCTTCATGTTCGCAGCATTTTCTGTCACCAATGCAAATACCTTCTGTGGTCCAAGGTTATTTATGACTGCCTTCAGCTCATCTGCAATGTAGAGACCGGTGTGACTGTTGTCCCTTGTGTCTGTGCTCCTGTAGAATACTGGTTGAGGGGTGGAGATGATGTAGTTAATTATTCCTTGCCCACGAACATTCTACCACACATCAGAGATGATTGCAATTCAGTCTGCTTTCTCTATTTTTTATTTTGCTACAGTTGAACTATAATAGTCCAGGATTATGGATTTTATGGATTTTATCGCAGCTGAACGTCGACAGGAGTCGTCAACTGTTATTGTTTACAACAGAGCCCAGCTCCTGGATTTAGCCCACGCAGCGCTGCTGCTCCCCAGGGAAAAGTTTGATATTCCGGACGAGTTGAAAAGGCGACGCTGTGGACGTAGGGCAGGATTGAAATGTAAGGCAAAGTGGAGGAGGTTCAAGTACAAGCCGGCTATACCATCTATTATTATGGGCAATGTGAGGTCACTACATAACAAGATGGACGAGTTGGAGGGACTTGTTCGTGGACAAAGCCTAATGCTTTTTACTGAGACTTGGCTGAACGATAACATCCCCATACAGAACGTCACTATCGACGGTTTCCAGACCATCAGAGCGGACAGGGATCGCGTCTCTTCCGGTAAGAGTAAGGGTGGTGGGCTGGCTTTATTAGTTAACAGATGGTGTCATCCAAACCATATTACTCTTAAGGAAAAGTTTTGTAGCCTGGACATTGAGCTGTTAGCCGTTAGCCTGAGACCCTACTATTTGCCGAGGGAATTCACGGCGGCCATTGCTGTTATTGTTTACATCCCGCCTTCCGCGGACGCAAACACAGCGTGTGACGTCATCCACTCTGTTATCGCAAGGTTACAGACAGCGCATCCCAGTTTGCCATTTCTTTGCCATTTCGGGGGATTTTAACCATGCATCTCTCTCTTCAACGCTGCCCACGTTCAAACAGTTCGTGAAGTGCCCAACCAGGAATAATAAAACTCTGGACTTGTTATATGCTAATGTGAAGGACGCATACAACTCCACTGCACTCCCTCCCCTCGGTAGATCGGATCACAACCTTGTCCACCTCACCCCACTCTACAGGCCTTTGGTCCAACAGCAGCCTGCAACCACCAGAACCATTAGGAGATGGTCCCCGGAGGCAAATGAGGCCCTACAGGACTGCTTTGAAACAACATACTGGGATGTGCTCTGTGAGGCTCATGGGGAGGACATCGATGGACTCACTGACTGCATAACAGACTATATTAATTTTTGTGTAGACAACACTGTACCCACCAGGAAGGTACGCTGTTTCCCAAACAATAAACCCTGGGTAACCAGCGACCTGAAGGCCCTGCTGAATGAGAAGAAGAGGGCCGTCAAGGAGAGGGACAAGGACAAGGACAAATTGAAATGCGTCCAGAGGGAGCTGAAGTTGCAGATTGCTGAGGGGAAGAGAGTGTATAAGGAGAAGATGGAGGACAAGCTGAGGCAGAGCCAGGTGAGAGAGGTGTGGAAGGGTATGAGAAATATCACTGGCTTCAAAAAGTCAAACAGTGGGCAGACGGAGGGGACCCAGGACAGAGCCAATGAGCTGAACCAATTTTTTAACAGGTTTGATACTGGCCCTGTCCACCTCCCCTCCAGCTCCCCAGACCACACACCCTCACGGCTGTCCCACCCCCACTTTGCTCACAACACCTCTGCTGCGACAATCAGTGACCCCACCTCCGCCCCTGCTCCCCCTGGACTGATCCTCAACACCCCCCTTCCCCCCACCTCCCCACCTGGGCTGGCTTTCACCACCAACCAAGTGAAGAGAGAGCTGGAGAGACTACATCAGTGGAAAGCGGCGGGCCCTGATGGCATCAGCCCAAGGGTGCTTAGGGTCTGTGCTGACCAACTGTGTGGAATACTCCAGCGTCTTTTCAACCTTAGCCTGAGCCTAGAAAGAGTCCCTGTGCTGTGGAAAACATCCTGCCTCGTCCCAGTGCCCAAGAAGGCACACCCCACTGTCCTGAATGACTTCAGACCTGTAGCGCTAACATCCCACATCATGAAGACCCTGGAAAGGTTAGTCCTCGCTCACCTCAGACCCCTGGTGTGTACATCAATGGACCCCCTGCAGTTTGCATACCAGCGCAACATCGGGGTGGATGATGCAATCATCTACCTTCTGCAGAGGGCCTACTCTCACCTGGACAACGCAGGTTGCACTGTGAGGGTTATGTTTTTTGACTTCTCCAGTGCCTTCAATACCATTCAGCCCCTGCTACTGGGTGAGAAGATGAGGAGGATGAAAGTGGAAGCACCCTTAGTCTCCTGGGTCACGGACTACCTGACCGGTAGGCCACAATTTGTGCGACTACAGAGCTGTGTGTCAGAACGGGCAGTTACCAACACAGGGGCCCCCCAGGGAACGGTCCTGTCCCCCTTCCTGTTCACCCTCTACACCTCAGACTTCAGATATAACTCTGAAACATGCCACCTATAGAAGTTCTCGGATGACTCTGCTATTGTAGGGTGCATCAGGGGTGGGCAGGAGGAGGAGTACAGGAGCACAATCAGTGACTTTGTGTTGTGGTGTGAGCAGAACCACCTTCAGCTCAACATCAGCAAAACAAAGGAGATGGTGGTGGACTTCAGGAGAACCAAGGCACAACTGACTGCAGTCCCTATACAGGGGATGGATGTGGAAATGGTTGGGTCATACAAGTTCATGGGAGTCCATATGGACAACAGGCTGGAATGGGCTGGTAACACCGGGGCCCTGTACAAAAAGGGCCAGAGCCGACTCTACTTTCTGAGGAGGCTCAGGTCCTTCAACGTGTGCAGTAAACTACTGCATACCTTCTACCAGTCTGTGGTGCCATCTTTTTTGCAGTGGTGTGCTGGGGAGCAAACATCAAAGCCGGTGATGCTTCTCGGGTAAATAAACTGATCAGGAAGGCTAGCTCTGTCCTGGGGATGAGCCTTGACACTCTAGAGGAGGTGGTGGAGAGACGGATCCTGGCCAAACTGCTGGCCATCATGGACGTCACCCACCCTCTGCACGCTATGGTTATGACGCAGAGGAGCACTTTCAGTCACAGACTGATCCCACCACGGTGTGCCAGAGAGCGCTACAGGAGATCCTTCCTGCCGGCGGCTATTAGACTATATAATGCCTCACTGGGGTGCCGTGCCGTCGGCAACATAGATCTGGAACTGTTGGGGTGCTAGGACCTAGTTTAACAATTATGCATCCATCCGTGAGTAACTCTGGTCCGTCAGCACTCATTCACTCAGGACCTATTTATTCATACAGGTCTGTATATACATACTCATGTACAGTTGTTATATCATATCATGTGCAATATTGCTAGTAATTCATGGACCTAACTTACGTAGGCATTCACTCAGGAATGCATATTAGTATCCTGTCAATTGCACCTTTTCTCATTGCTTTTAGTATATTGAATGTGCAATACGTGCAGTTATCTGTAATTCAACCCTGCGCACTAAAGTCTGTATTTTAAGGGAATTACTATTATTACCCCAAATGATATCATACACAAATTTAGCTATTAAAGGATCTCTTCCTGTCATTTACCTGTACAGTTTGTGTAACCATGCAAGTATTCACTTATCTGTAAATATAACTGTATACTTAACTGTACAGCTAATTTAACCATGCAAAATTTCCACTTACCTGTTCATTTACCCAGTCTGTCTATTAAGTAAACTATTATTACCCTCGCTCATATCATACGCATTTTTAGCTACTGAAGTATTTCTCTGCCATCGACCTGTATAGTATAGTTAACCATCCAACATCCACCAATGTATAGTGCACATATTCAGCCAACCACTCATACTATGCTATGTCTTTTTTATAGCTTTTATTTTTTTGCCCTCCAGATATCTTGTATTTCTATACTTTTTCATACTGCCGCTCTATGTATCATGTACCGTGTATCTGTCTTTTGTGTACTTTCGTTGTGACATTTTGCACCTGCCCTGTGTTGTGTTGTAGCTGCTTGACAATGAAATTTCCCCCCCAGGGGATCAATAAAGTATGTATCTATCTATCTATCTATCTATCTATCTATCTATCTATCTATCTATCTATCTATCTATCTATCTATCTATCTATCTATCTATCTATCTATCTATCTATCTATCTATCTATCTATCTATCTATCTATCTATCTATCTATCTATCTATCTATCTATCTATCTATCTATCTATCTATCTATCTATCTATCTATCTATCTATCTATCTATCTATCTATCTATCTATCTATCTATCTATCTATCTATCTATCTATCTATCTATCTATCTATCTATCTATCTATCTATCTATCTATCTATCTATCTATCTATCTATCTATCTTGACCTTCACTTGAACTCTGAACTCTGCATCCAGCTAATTAGTAGATAAAGCATGTCTGGTTGGAGGGGTGTATGTTGGGTGAAGAACATTCAGAAATATCTTCCAATACACATTGCCTGTGAGCATCAGAGGTGAACCAGTTGCATACACAGTTCGAGCAAGACATTCATCAGCATTTCTCTGTCTACGTTCCTCCATTGAGTAAAAAAAAACTTCTGATTCCAGGAGGACCATGGGCTGCTGCTATCGATAAGGTGTCTGATTCATAATTTTTACCTTTAATGGAAGTAGAGGGACTTTTGTCAGAGGTTTCTTGTTGTGAGGGAACTTTATGCACTTGGCCAGATGATTCTGCATCTTTGTTGCATTCTTCACATATGATCTGGCACAGTATTTGTAAATGTACACAGCTTATCCTTCTACATTAGCTGCAGTGAAATGTCTCCACACATCATATAGTGCCCGTGGCATTTTCCTATAAAGATTAGAAAAAAAATGACTTAAAAAAACCCCCCAAATATAGTTCCATGATCAGATAAATAGTTAAGCAGTTAGATTAAACAACTCCGTTGTAAGATAAATGTTTTAAAATTAAACATGTATGGAAACCGGTGAATTAACACTCCTCAGTTAGCAGGCTCAAGGAAGCTAAAACCCACATGGTAGCAAAAACTAACTAGCAGAAATTAACAAGTTATACATGATTTACACACACTTTACTGTAGGCTACTATTTACTAGTTAACAAAAAATAATGCATGTCATATAAAATATATTCACCCCACCCAGTATTGTAATCAAAACTTGAAAGCACGTAGTCATTGGCTCAGACAGTGTAGTAGTGTGGACTCAATAGCTTCTCATTAGTGTGCAAGATCTTGAGAATCAGCTGTACATGTGATAGAAGAGTGCACTTCACGTGATGGAAGAATGCACTGTGCATGCAGAGGGTTGCAATTCCATTGAATTGGTGGTAGTTTAACCAAAAAAAAAAGACCTAGAATGTGTATCCCACAAAAAAGGTTCACTGTTATAAGCTAACATTTCCAGGGCTTAACTTTCCATTGCAACCCTATATGTAACTGATTTCAAATCGGGAGTGTCATTACATCATCATCCATCTTTCAAGATAGATGATCAAAGCACAACAGTTCTCAGAGAAATATTGAATTAACCTGAAGCCGGCGATGTGATGCAAATGACCTGATATCATAATGTCTTTGTGTAGAACGTGAACCCTGAGGGGTTTTATTGAGTGGGCTTGTGTTGTACTCAGGGCTGATTAGCTAGATGTCGTCTATGCACTAACGGCTTTGATAGATTACTGGTTTTCCTTGATTTCCTATCTCCTTTCTGGATCAGCCATTTGTAGGATTCATTTGTTTTGTTGTCTAGAGGAAGTAAAGACATGAATGTGAACTTTCATTATATGTGCTAATGGATTGGAAATCTGAAAATTCTTTCACTTAGCATTCTTGTTTTCCTCAAAACAGGTTTCTTTCTTTTCCATTTTGTTCGTTAATGCACACAGCACAAAACATTTCAAGGAAATAAAGCACATCAACTTCATTGTGTCCCATGTGAACCTCCCTTGAAGGAGAAAATCCTACCCATAGTGATATATAGTGCTTTCAGAAAGTATTCACACCCCTTGACTTTTTCCACATTTGCTGTGTTACAGCCTGAATTTAAAATGGATGAACTTTGTTTTTGTCACTGGCCTACACACAATACCCCATAATGTCAAAGTGGAATGGTGTTTTGATATATATATTTATTTTTTTACAAATTATTTAAAAATGAAAAGCTGAAATATTTTGAGTAAATAAGTATTCAACCCCTTTGTTATGGCAAGCCTAAATAGGTTCAGGAGTAAACATGTAAGGTCGGTCGGTCGGTCGGTCGGTCGGTCCCTCAGTTGAGCAGTGAATTTCAAACACAGATTCAACCCACAAAGACCAGGGAGGTTTTCCAATGCCTCGAACAGAAGGGTAACTATTGGTAGATGAGTAGAAAAAAAAAAGCAAACATTGAATTTCCCTTTGAGTATGGTGACGTTATTAATTACACATTGGATGGTGTATCGATATACCCAGTCACTGCAAAGATCCAGGCGTCCTTCCTAACTCAGTTGCCAGAGAGGAAGAAACCACTCAGGGATTTTCCCATGCCAATGGTGACTTTAAAACAGTTACAGAATTTAATGGCTGAGGATGGATCCAACAACATTGTAGTTACTCCACAATACTAACCTAATTGACAGTGTGAAAAGAAGGAAGCCTGTAAAGAATACAAATATTCCAAAACATGCATCCTGTTTTCAACAAGGCACTAAAGTAATACTGCATAAACAATTGCAAAGCAATTAACCTTTTTGTTTGGTGCAAATCCATTACAACGCATTACTGAGTAACACTGTCCATAATTTCAAGCATAGTGGTAGCTGCATCATGTTATGCGTATGCTTGTAATCATTAAGGACGGGGGAGTTTTTCAGGATGAAAAAGTAAACGGAATGAAGCTAGGCACAGGCAAACCTGATTAAGTCTGCTTTCCGCCAGACACTGGGAGATGAATTCACCTTTCAGCAGGACAATAACCTAAAACACAAGGCTAAATCTACACTGGAGTTCCTTACCAAGAAGACCGTGAATGGTTGAGTGGCTGAGTTACAGTTTTGACTTAAATCTGCTTGAAAATCTATGGCAAGACCTGAAAATGATTGTCTAGCAATGATCAATAACCAATTTGAAAGAGCTTGAAGAATTTTTAAAAATAATAATGGCCAAATGTTGCACAATCCAGGTGTGGAAAGCTCTTAGAGACTTACCCAGAAATCCATTTGTATCCCACTTTGTAACAAAACAAAATGTGGAGAAAGTCAAGCGGTGTGAATACTTTCTGAAGGCACCTTATGATTGCTATAGTCTCTTTTGCTACTACTATCAATGATTTAATGGAGGGCTCTTCTCCTTAGCCGCCTCCATCAACTGATTAATCCACTGCCAATGATGTTAAATTGACTCATTGATGATCAGAGTTTTAGATTAAACTATGTGACCTACTGGGTTTGGTTCTTGTCATTAGCCAGTAGTATAGTAGAGGATGGTGTGTCTGGGGCTTCTGTGTTGCCCACAGTGGGGATGGAGTGGCTATGAGTCATCATATTAATGATAGCCAGCTCTCAGTGCCCCTCTGACTTCTTCCAGATTTTCAACTGAGAATAAGCCATGATCAGTGACTCTCCCCAGTTGTGTTCCTTAGAGGCAACAGCCAATCATTGACTAGCCAGGGCTCTACGGTTGAGAGGGAGCCAATCACTAACTTGAGTGAACTTTTATGTGTGGGTTATCAGCTTATTAAGTGACTGCCTGGTTCACAGCAAAGTGTGGAGTGCTGTCAATGAAGGCTTGGTACTAAGAAGCGTAGGTCACTGTGGAGACCACATTACTGTGCTGTCACAATCATTAACATCCCTTTCCACCAAACCCTGCAGTATGTACAGTAAATCACTACAGCAGGGCTGTTGATAGTCACTCTTGATGGCTAAAAGCTTTGGTCGGCTTGTTTGGAAGCAGCATATATAATGCATCGTGCAGAAACTGCTTAGATAGTACGTTTTACTTTTTTTCTTACTTACACGTGAACATTTGTCGAGGTATTTAGTGAAGAAACGTGTCCCGGAAAATTTGTAACAGGAATGTATGAGGTGTGTTAATCCAAAAATGGTACATTATATTAAACCCAGGAAAAAGCACTCAGGACCTCATCTCAACAGAGGGCCTTGTGGGTAGGTAATCACACCGTGGGTAAAGAGTTTGCAGTCTAACAGCGTGATGTGGTATCGAGGTGATTGGATGGCCCTTCATGGTTGGAGTGCCCCCGCACTGTGCTCAAAGCATAGAAAAACACAATGCTTTTTATGCTTTGTACCCCAAAATATCAAATGGTTGTGCAATACTGACTGTTTTGTAAGAGCAAGGTTATAGTATCGCCGCTTTCGAAGCTGGTTTTACTCTGCAGAGGCGGCAGGTGAGATGTTAGAGGCTCTGAGTGTGTGGCTTTCATTTAAATGTTTAGTGTCCAGCACTTTATCCTCAGAGCTCACAGTAACATAAACAAACAGGTCTTCTGTTATGTAGAGAATCTGCTTTGCAGTGTGTGTGTGTGTGTGTGTGTGTGTGTGTGTGTGTGTGTGTGTGTACACGTTGCTACGCGTGTCCGTGCGTGAGCGAGTGTCAAAATCAAATCAAATTGTATTGGGTCACATACAGTACACATATTTAGCAGATGTTATTGCGGGTGTAGCATAAAGCTTGTGTTCATGGTTGTGAAATTTGATGTTGTTTCCTGCATATTAAGGCTTCTTTTCAGGGAGCTAGTGGAAGTGGTGGTGACAGCTGCAGTGTGACAGGCCTATATCAGGCCATGCTGAGAACAGCCAGTGGCTGCCATCCATGCCCTGCAGTCCCATGGCTCACTAGTGGCACGAACGGACACAAATGGTGCTCGAAGAGGGAATAAATATAAATCTGTCCTAGATGTTTCATGTTTTGAGTTCTGATTGGCTGTGAAAGTCTGTTCGACCAGGTTTGCTCCGTGCATTATGTCCAGACATGTAAGCATGCAGGCTTCGTGGAGTCTTGCATAGTGACAAAACGGAAGCACTACAATTTTCATCCACAGCGAAACAGTATCAGACCTTGTCTGAGCCACGTCCACCTAACAGCCACCAGTGAATATGACTCGTCATCTCTGTTGTTCTACAGGGTTGCTCTTGGTCTGTCATCTTCGTGGACCTGGATGCCCACAACAGGAACAGACAGACACTGTCCTCCCTCCTGCCCAGAGAATCCAGATCCCACGTGAGTAAAGATAATTAAACTACTCTTTGCTAAATACCACTCTGTACCAGGTATGATGTATTGTCTCAGTGACCAGTCCAGTCTCCCAGTTCACCAGTAAAGAGGACAATAATCATTTTCCTCCGGTAGTAAGAGCAGCTAGACAGAAACGTGCTCCTGTGAATGAATTGGTTTAATTAGGGGAGATTGAAGAAATTAATTGGAGCTACATCTACAACATGGGCTAATGGGAGGGAGAGGTGGGGTTGGAGTGAGTTAGTGAGGGCTGGAGAGGAAGGGGTGAGGGGGAGGGCTGTACAAGGCTTATGCAAGTCAAATGTTGAGCGTCTTAATTATATGAGTTTTTTACTAATATGTTATTAAATTACTGCCTCTTTAATGTCAAAGTGGCCATTAGCAGAGAGAGAGAGAGAGAGAGAGAGAGAGAGAGAGAGAGAGAGAGAGAGAGAGTGTCCCTTAGTCTCTTAACCCTTTACTAACTAACTGGAGACAGCTGGCACATGGGGGTGAAGAGTTTACTTAAGAAATTAACAAAAGCAGGTTTCTGTGTTTAAATGTTACACATTTGAAATCCCGTTTGAACCCCAATACAGAATGCGGACGCTGCCCTCCTGCTCTGCATAAGCTACCCTACGTTCGCCGTGGATGACGACTCCCTCTACAGACAGACCCTGGTCAGGGTGGTGCGCAAGCTAAAGGGGAAGTACGGCTTCAAGCGCTTCCTGTGTGATGGCTACAGGACCGCCAATGAGGTTTAGTTTAAAAGCCAACCCTACAGATGGATTATGATGACTAACGTGCGCTACCTCGACTATTTCAGATCTTAAAACCCCTTACACTCGTGGGAATTGGCCTATATTGATAGGGCTAAATTTAAATGTTACTTACATAAGAAATATGGAAAGCATATGCATTGCCATGGTAGCAATTAAAAGGGAACAGTTTGGACATATGGGAAAATTGTATTAGGACACAACAGTTCACCTGACACGAGTGAATCCAAACATTACACTGTTTTGATTTTATGTGCATTTGAGACTTACTGTACTTTTCGCCGCATTTGTTCATAACAAAATCTGCAAATACTCTGGATACATTCAATAACATGAAGATTCTTGGAAAATTTGAAAAGGGTTTGAGTGAGAGGTCTAACTGGTGTTTCCAAGTGGCCACACACACCTCTCCAAAGTGTACACAGTTCCTAAGGTGCTATTGTGAGCTCTCCTGGCTGTGCCGTTAAAGAACCAGAGCAAACACACTTGTAGTTGTTTTCTTTGGAACACAGCCCTGCATCCCTACCCGCCTTTACACAATTACCATCCATTATAAATCGCAATCTGGGTCTGGTGCACATCATTTGAAAGCTTGTTCTATTGCCAAAAGGACTAGCTAAATTATAAAATGCAATGTTACAGTCATAGGCTTTCACAAGGGAATTCAGAGAAGCAGATCGTAATTTTGGTGCGCATAGAATGGAATCACGACTGCATTCCGATGCGTGGTCCGTGGCAAATGTTCTTCACATTACAACAAACGGGCTCATTCTGTTCAGAACAACCCAGGATATAACGCCATGTCATCTTGTAACTGTACATCAAACATAGTGATTTCTAAATGTTGACACTGCATATTACATTAGTTTTATGATATGGAAATGTGACGTGCACATTTGGACTCACGGGTGTTTGGCTTGCTTGTACAACATCAAAGCTGTATTCATTATAATCCTCAATGTTTCATCTTTCAAAATGCATAGTCCTCCTAATTTACAGCATTTCCCTCACTCAGACAATTTTTTTTGCAAAAGTTATCCATTACGGAGAGGGATGGGGGCAGCTACTTGTCACACGTGGTGCTTAAATTCAGAACGGCAGTCATTCAAAACCTATACAGCGCTGAGACACTTGAGCTCCGTCGTCATGTATAGCATGTTACTGTACAGCCAATTTAGGCGCTTATCAGAGCCCAAATCTTCCATTTTCAACCCGTATATGGGTACGAGTGTAAAGGGTTAATCCAGTTTTACGACAGAAGCCACACAATTGTGTCTGCTCTGCCGTTGATGAATCCCAACTGAAGGCATATTAACTTCAGGATTAGCCGCTGTGCCTGCAGTGTGAATTAGGAGCAGGGCAGCTACTTAACACTGAGCAAATCATTGCATTAGCCGCAGCACTGACCTCCCAGGATTAATGAGCTTGGATTCAACAGGGTGAAACACAAAGCCTCAGCTCAGAAGGCACATTGATCTCAAAATATGGGAATAATCTGAGCCACTGAACTTTAAAGTTTCATTATAACATTTAGACTAGGTGCCATCAACAGGTCCCAGTCAGCCCATTTGGTAAATGGAGGCTGGATATTACACTATTAAATGCCTCGTGATACATTTTTGTATCTCTCATCCATTACGGTTAGTCATGTAGTAGGCCATTACATAACATTTATAGATGGTATGGTTCTCTACACATGCACAACCTTCTCTTAAGGCCCACTCAAATAGCTAGAAGTCACGTGTGCATGTATGGGATCACAATGGTCGTTGTACATCATATTTATAGCTTCAATATGCTGTTTCAGGTGATTGCAGGTTTATTTGATTTGTTCGATTTCCTAAGGTCTGTAACATTACCTGTTACAAGTGAAGGAGTGCATCCTGTCATACAATATAGAGTTCTACAATCTGTGGAATAACTGAGGCAGAAAGCTCCTGGGATAGCTGGTATTTACTGCAGAAGTAGGCATCGGTGACTGCGCTCTTCACCCCTGTAGCATTTTTGTTAAATATCTCCACCATTTTATACCTTATCTCTAAAGGCACAGACACACAAGCAAGCAAGCACGCACGCACTCACACTCTCACACACACACACTAGCATGACCCAGCTGTGTCAGCCTAACCCTTGAGCAATGACGAACGGTATGGTACGCAACATAGCTTTGGTAAAGCTGACAACAGAATACAAGAATAGAAATGGAGAATTGAGATGGCTGGGGGAATCATGTTAGATTTCTTTTTGATTTGATGGACTGATGGCTGAAGCAGTCCCTGTTATCTCTGCTATAACAGCCAAACTACAGGCTGGGCAATGATGTGTGACCACTCCAATTAACAGCCTTTATTTCATTACGTTGTAGTCTCTCTCTCTTATCTCCTATTGCCAAGGAGATTGTCAGCTGAGATAGGAGACGGTGATAACAGTCTTAATTACATTTCAGGAGGTTTGAGAGACATTATGCTCCTTTCTCGGAAGACAAGCATACCACGCAAGTGAGCTGCTGTTTTTGTCCCAAAAAGATTCCTTAGGTGACTGTCTGAGAGCTAGTCAATTTGAAGAAGGGTTGTTAGATAATGCAGATCTTTCCTTTGGTCTGTTTCATTCAGTGTTCTTTTAGTGTGTCCTCGGGTAATTGATCCACTAAGTTTAAATTATGTATGTTACCTTTGGTTTGTGAATGCTACATGAAAACAGAAGAGGAAACCAAGGACACTGTCTTGGAATTATTAATAAATTTGCTATTTCGCTTTACAAACATCTCTACATTTGGCTCGTTTTTAATTTCAACCCCAGATGATTTCTGGGCAGGGCAGAGGGGTTGGTGGTGAGGGGAGAAGAGGGCAGAGGGGTGGGTGGTGAGGGGAGAAGAGGGGAGAGGGGAGTCCCTTCAGAGGGGAGAAGTCTGAAGCTGTTTAATGGAGTTTCTGGTTGGCTGGGACTTCGATAGCATCTCAGAAGTAATTGTTTTTGCGTCTGTTAAACTGTTTGAATTGGAGGTGTTTTAAGTATGTGTTTGGGGACAGGGCATCACCTGCTGACTAAAAATGATTGTTGGTGTCTGAACATTTTATATTTTATTCAATATGCAACCACTGACACAAAGCAATATATTTAGACATTAATGCACTTGCATACCATGTTTCTTTCTTTCTCTTTCAGGTTAGGAAGCTAGTGACCTTCTCTGTGTTATGGCTTTTTCATTTCTTCAGAGATGTTTTTATGAAAATCTAATGTTCTTTTGTCTTTCAGCTTTTTTGATGGAATTGAATGAGAGTTTCCCATATTTTTCATCTTTATGATGATAGATGGTAAGTCTTCACAGTAAACAGTACAATGGTTTTGATGTTAATATTGTCTTGAAAGTTTTGTGAGTATTGGGTTACATAGAACTTGAATCTCTGACAGCCATTTTACTGTCTCACCTACCCACCTGTATTTGATTTCCAGGGGTCTTCAGGGGGACCAAAGCCCAAGTCAAAGAATACCAAGACCTGTTAACACCAATCATTTTTCAATCTTTTGAGGGTGAGTTTTCCTCCTCTCTTAGTGATCTGTTTTCTTATGGAACTACTGTACACATACACACCCATACACTGCCAAACACATGCACATGCACACAGACACATTCAATTACTCTGAGTGTTTCCCCTAGGATTTTTTTCAGCAGTGGTGGCAAGGGTGCATTGTTACTGGAGGAGGGGTACATTGTTACTGGAGGGGGGGTACATTGTTACTGGAGGTGGGGTACATTGTTACTGGAGGTGGGGTACATTGTTACTGGAGGTGGGGTACATTGTTACTGGAGGTGGGGTACATTGTTACTGGAGGGGGGGTGCATTGTTACTGGAGGGGGGGTGCATTGTTACTGGAGGTGGGGTACATTGTTACTGGAGGTGGGGTACATTGTTACTGGAGGTGGGGTACATTGTTACTGGAGGTGGGGTACATTGTTACTGGAGGTGGGGTACATTGTTACTGGAGGGGGGGGTGCATTGTTACTGGAGGTGGGGTACATTGTTACTGGAGGGGGGGTGCATTGTTACTGGAGGTGGGGGTGCATTGTTACTGGAGGTGGGGTACATTGTTACTGGAGGTGGGGTACATTGTTACTGGAGGGGGGGGTACATTGTTACTGGAGGGGGGGGTACATTGTTACTGGAGGGGGGGGGTACATTGTTACTGGAGGGGGGGGTACATTGTTACTGGAGGGGGGGGGTACATTGTTACTGGAGGTGGGGGTACATTGTTACTGGAGGGGGGGGGGTACATTGTTACTGGAGGGGGGGGGTACATTGTTACTGGAGGTGGGGTACATTGTTACTGGAGGTGGGGGGTACATTGTTACTGGAGGTGGGGTACATTGTTACTGGAGGGGGGGGTACATTGTTACTGGAGGTGGGGTACATTGTTACTGGAGGTGGGGTACATTGTTACTGGAGGGGGGGGTGCATTGTTACTGGAGGTGGGGTACATTGTTACTGGAGGTGGGGTACATTGTTACTGGAGGGGGGGGGTACATTGTTACTGGAGGGGGGGTGCATTGTTACTGGAGGTGGGGTACATTGTTACTGGAGGTGGGGTACATTGTTACTGGAGGTGGGGTACATTGTTACTGGAGGTGGGGTACATTGTTACTGGAGGTGGGGTGCATTGTTACTGGAGGGGGGGGGGTACATTGTTACTGGAGGGGGGGGGTACATTGTTACTGGAGGTGGGGGGGTACATTGTTACTGGAGGGGGGGGGTACATTGTTACTGGAGGGGGGGGGGTACATTGTTACTGGAGGTGGGGGGTACATTGTTACTGGAGGGGGGGGGTACATTGTTACTGGAGGGGGGGGGTACATTGTTACTGGAGGGGGGGGGTACATTGTTACTGGAGGGGGGGGGTACATTGTTACTGGAGGTGGGGTACATTGTTACTGGAGGGGGGGGGTACATTGTTACTGGAGGGGGGGGGTACATTGTTACTGGAGGGGGGGGTACATTGTTACTGGAGGTGGGGGTACATTGTTACTGGAGGGGGGGTACATTGTTACTGGAGGGGGGGGGGTACATTGTTACTGGAGGTGGGGTACATTGTTACTGGAGGGGGGGGGTACATTGTTACTGGAGGTGGGGTACATTGTTACTGGAGGGGGGGGGTACATTGTTACTGGAGGGGGGGGGGTACATTGTTACTGGAGGGGGGGGGTACATTGTTACTGGAGGTGGGGTACATTGTTACTGGAGGTGGGGTACATTGTTACTGGAGGTGGGGTACATTGTTACTGGAGGGGGGGGTACATTGTTACTGGAGGTGGGGTACATTGTTACTGGAGGTGGGGTACATTGTTACTGGAGGTGGGGTACATTGTTACTGGAGGTGGGGTACATTGTTACTGGAGGTGGGGTACATTGTTACTGGAGGTGGGGTACATTGTTACTGGAGGTGGGGTACATTGTTACTGGAGGGGGGGTACATTGTTACTGGAGGGGGGGGGTACATTGTTACTGGAGGTGGGGTACATTGTTACTGGAGGGGGGGGTACATTGTTACTGGAGGTGGGGTACATTGTTACTGGAGGGGGGGGGTACATTGTTACTGGAGGTGGGGTACATTGTTACTGGAGGTGGGGTACATTGTTACTGGAGGTGGGGTACATTGTTACTGGAGGTGGGGTACATTGTTACTGGAGGTGGGGTACATTGTTACTGGAGGTGGGGTACATTGTTACTGGAGGTGGGGTACATTGTTACTGGAGGGGGGGTACATTGTTACTGGAGGGGGGGGGTACATTGTTACTGGAGGTGGGGTACATTGTTACTGGAGGGGGGGGGTACATTGTTACTGGAGGTGGGGTACATTGTTACTGGAGGGGGGGGGTACATTGTTACTGGAGGTGGGGTACATTGTTACTGGAGGTGGGGTACATTGTTACTGGAGGTGGGGTACATTGTTACTGGAGGTGGGGTACATTGTTACTGGAGGTGGGGTACATTGTTACTGGAGGTGGGGGGGTACATTGTTACTGGAGGTGGGGGGGTACATTGTTACTGGAGGTGGGGGGGTACATTGTTACTGGAGGGGGGGGGTACATTGTTACTGGAGGTGGGGTACATTGTTACTGGAGGTGGGGTACATTGTTACTGGAGGTGGGGTACATTGTTACTGGAGGTGGGGTACATTGTTACTGGAGGTGGGGTACATTGTTACTGGAGGGGGGGGGGTACATTGTTACTGGAGGGGGGGGGTACATTGTTACTGGAGGGGGGGGTACATTGTTACTGGAGGTGGGGTACATTGTTACTGGAGGGGGGGGGTACATTGTTACTGGAGGAGGGGTACATTGTTACTGGAGGTGGGGTACATTGTTACTGGAGGGGGGGTACATTGTTACTGGAGGGGGGGGGTACATTGTTACTGGAGGGGGGGTACATTGTTACTGGAGGGGGGGGGTACATTGTTACTGGAGGGGGGGGGTACATTGTTACTGGAGGGGGGGGGTACATTGTTACTGGAGGGGGGGGGTACATTGTTACTGGAGGGGGGGTACATTGTTACTGGAGGGGGGGGGGTACATTGTTACTGGAGGTGGGGTACATTGTTACTGGAGGGGGGGGGTACATTGTTACTGGAGGGGGGGGGTACATTGTTACTGGAGGGGGGGGGTACATTGTTACTGGAGGTGGGGTACATTGTTACTGGAGGGGGGGTGCATTGTTACTGGAGGTGGGGTACATTGTTACTGGAGGGGGGGTACATTGTTACTGGAGGTGGGGTACATTGTTACTGGAGGGGGGGGGTACATTGTTAAAGCAAAGCAGTGTGACAACAACAACAACACAGAGTTACACATGGGATTAACAAACGTACAGTCAATAACACAATAGAACATCTATGTACAGTGTGTACAAATGGAGATACTGGGGTACAAATGAGCAAAAATAACAATATGGGGATGAGGTAGTAGGGTGGGCTATTTACAGATGGGCTGTGTACAGGTGCAGTGATCATTAAGCTTCTCTGACAGCTGATGCCTAAAGTTATTGAGGGAGATGGTAGTCTCCAGCTTCAATGATTTTTGCAATTCGTTCCAGTCATTTGCAGCAGAGAACTGGAAGGAATGGCGGCCAAAGGAGGTGTTGACTTTGGGGATGACCAGTGAAATATACCTGCTGGAGCTCATGCTACGGGTGGGTGTTGCTATGGTGACCAGCGAGCTGAGATAAGGCAGGGATTTACCTAGCAAAGACTTATAGATGACCTGGAGCCAGTGGGTTTGGCAACGAGTATGTAGTGAGGGCCAGCCAACGAGAGCATACAGGTCGCAGTGGTGGGTAGTATATGGGGCTTTGGTAACAAAACGGATGGCACTGTGATAGACTACATCCAATTTGCTGATAAAAGTACACAAAGTCTGGAGTGCAAAAAGCTATAGAAACGCATTGCATAGTATGAGTGAATGACTGAATATGTGCACTATACATGGTTATAGTGTTAGGTGAAAAACATATACAATTATTGCACGTTGATATAAATAAAAAAAATACTTGCATGGTTAACTATACTATAGAGGTCGATGGCAGAGAAAGATACTTAAATAGCTAAATGCGCGTATGGTATAAGTGAGGCTAATAATAGTTTACTTAATATACAGTCTGGTTAAATGGTCAGGTAAATGAATATTTGCATGGTTAAATTAACTTTACAGGTAAATGACAGGAAGAGATACATAAATAGCAAAATGTGCATATGATATAATTTCGGGGTAATAATACTAGTTCCCTTAAAATACAGTCCGTAGAACAGGGTTAATTACAGATAAATGCACGTATTGCACATTCGATATACTTAATGCAATGAATGAATGAATGAGTGCTGAATGAATAAGTCTTGAGTGAATGAGTGATTACAGACCAGAGAGTTACTCACGGATGGATGGATGGATACCTAATTGTTAAACTAGGTCCTAACACCCCAACAGTTCCAGGTCTATGTTGCCGACGGCACGGCACCCCGGTGAGGCATTAAATAGAAGAGCAGTTGGAGGCCACGGAAGGAGTGTTGTATGGCATTGAAGCTCGTTTGGAGGTTTGTTAAGTGTCCAAAGAAGGGCCAGATGCCCTCCGATTTGACACACTGAACTCTTTCTGAGAAGTAGTTGGTGAACCAGGCTAGGCAGTCATTTGAGAAACCAAGGCTATTGAGTCTGCCGATAAGAATGCGGTGATTGACAGAGTCGAAAGCCTTGGCCAGGTCGATGAAGACTGCTGCACAGTACTCTTTTTTTTTTTTTTTTTTTTTCATTGCTTTTAGTATATCGAATGTGCAATACGTGCATTTATCTGAAATGAAACCCTGCGCACTAAGGACTGTATTTTAAGGGAATTACTATTATTACCCTAAATTATATCATACACACGTTTAGCTATTTAAGTATCTCTTCCTTTCATTTACCTGTACAGTTAATGTAACCATGCAAATATTCACTTACCTGTAAATGTAACTGTATATTTACCTGTACAGTTAATTTAACCATCCGCCAATGTATAGTGTACATATTCAGCCAACCACCCATACTATGCAGTCTTTTTTCATTTTTTGTGCTTTTTTAGCACTCCAGACTTCTTGTATTTCTATACTTTTTCATACTGACGCTCTATGTATCATGTATCGTGAATCTGTCTTTTGTATGTTTTGCTGCTTGACAAAGAAATTTCCCCCCGGGGATCAATAAAGTACCTATCTATCTATCCATCTATCCATCTATCTTATCAATGGTGGTTATGATATCGTTTAGGACCTTGAGCGTGGCTGAGGTGCACCCATGACGAGCTCGGAAACCAGATTGCATATCAGAGAAGGTACGGTGGGATTCGAAATGGTCGGTGATCTGTTTGTTAACTTGGCTTTTGAAGACTTTAGAAAGGCAGGGCAGGATGGATATAGGCCTGTAACAGTTTGGGTCTAGAGTGTCACTCCTTTTGAAGAGGGGGATGACCGTAGCAGCTTTCCAATCTCTAAGGATCTCAGACAATACGAAAGAGAGGTTGAACAGGCTAATAATAGGGGTTGCAACAATTGCGGCGGATAATTTAAAAAAGAAAGGGTCCAGATTGTCTAGCCCAGCAGATTTGTAGGGGTCCAGATTTTGCAGCTCTTTCAGAACATCAGCTATCTGAATTTGGGTGAAGGAGAAGCGGGTGGGGCTTGGGCAAGTTGCTGCGGGGGATGCAGAGCTGTTGGCCAGGGTAGGGATAGCCTGGTGGAAAGCATGGCCAGCTGTAACAAATTGCTTTTTGAAATTCTCGATTATCGTAGATTTTTTGGTAGTGACAGTTGTCAGCTGGGAGGAGGTGCTCTTATTCTCCATGGACTTTACATTGTCCCAGAACTTTTTGGAATTAGTGCTACAGGTAGATAGCCTAGTGGTTAGAGTGTTGGGCCCGTAACTGAAAAGTTGCTGGATTGAATCCCCAAGCTGACAAGGTAAAAATCTGTCTTTCTGCCCCTGAACAAGTCAGTTAACCCACTGTTCCTAGGCCGTCATTGTAAATAAGAATTTGTTCTTAACTGACTTGCCTAGTAAAATAAAGGTTAAATAAATATATATTGGTTCATGACTTCCCTGAAAAGTTGCATATCGCGGGAGCTATTCGATGCTAATGCAGTACGCCAGACTACAGTTTGCAACTCACATGGGGACAAAAATCATACTTTTTGGAGAAATGTCCTCTGTTCTGATGAAACAAAAATAGAACTGTTTGGCCATAATGACCATCATAATGTTTGGAGGAAAAAGGGGATAAAAGTGTGCGCGAGCAACGAGGCCTAAAAACCTAACTCTGTTACAGGAGGAATGGGCCAAAATTCACCCAACTTATTATGGGAAGCTTGTGGAAGGCTACCCGGAACGTTTGACCCTAGTAAAACATTTTAAAGGCAATGCTACCAAATAATAATTGAGTGTATGTAAACTTATGACCCACTGTGAATGTGATGAAAGAAATAAAAGCTGAAATAAATAATTCTCTCTACTATTATTCTGACAGATGTTGTGGACCTTAGTTCGAGGCTGAGGCTTAACAGATAAACAGAATGAGGTACCGTGTAAGTGAGGCATCAGCAGGCATCAGCTGTGTAGCTGAGTGATCATAAGGTCCGATGAGCAGCAAAGAGGTGAGCCAGGGAGCAGTTCGGTGGTCGCTACTGCACTAGACGAGCATGAGGCACTGTTGAAAAGCCTGTTGAAACCACGTCGGACGATTACGTCGGCAGACCAGTTGTGATGGATCGGCGGGGCTCCGTGTCGACAATAGAAGGTCCAGGCCGGTTGACAGAGGTACTGCTATCCTGTTCGAGACAACTATCCATTTAAAAGCGTGTCTCAGCAGGAATATTTATATTGTACGATTTTTTTTTGTTGCAGCGATTGCAACAATTCAGCAGTGGTGGGCCACCGCTGCTAATTGAATATAGGGGAAACACTTATTAGTCCCTCTCACATACACATTAAAGCTGGCGTCCGTGGGAGTCTTGGTTGTAAAGATTACTGTTATTTTCATATTACACTTATTAGAATACCCATCCATATTCATCTCCCACATGCTGCGTGCACGAAAGCTGTTCTCATATTTCAAGAAGCAGGCTTATACAGTATATCAGCCTTCACACAAAGCTGGATTTTTCCACAGTAAAGAAACCACATTAAAAGAGTGTCTCAGGAGCGAATAGCCTCTGAAGGATGCATGCTGCTTTAGGAATTGTTCTTAGTGGTTGCAGACAGACTTCTCACCTCCTTTTGGCTTTGTGGTGTCTTTGCATTTGTAATGCAGAGAAATCATGTACTCGCAGTGCATTCCGTCTTGGAAATGTGACATTTCATCACGTGTGTCTGTTAAGATAACTTTTGAATAGATAACTCCCACTCCTTTCTCCTGAGCAGCAGAAACATAAACTACACTCCTTTCGATGTATCAACCTACTCCTGGAAATTCCCTCTATTCAACATTTTTGTAATCGCCCAGAAAAGTAAAGTATCTTTTTTCCGTCCTGTCAGGCCCAGGTTTCATCCCGAAGTACTACCACGTACCTGCCTACTTTGTGGAGGCGGAGCACAAGGAGCACGGCAGCCAGAAGCTTTTCCCTGCTAGGTCAGTCTCTGTCTGTCTTCTCTTCACTGACCTCACCTCACTGTCAAATACCTTCTCTTACATTTACATTTTAGCAGAACGGCGGGATGTCAAGCTCCCGCCTATTCCTCTCTTTGGATTGGTGAGGAGTGTTGACATCAACCGCCTGTATCCAATGGAGAGTAAGTGCTAGCCTCATGAATATGCATAGACCGTCTGGAATTGCAACAGGGACAACTCCAATATAAAGTTTTTTTTTTTTCCTCAAAGTTGCCCAGATGTCACGTGCATCACACTTACAGTACACTGTGTGTACAAACCATTGTGAACACCCGCTCTTTCAATGACAGACTGACCAGGCGAATCCAGGTAAAAGCTATGATCCCTTATTGATGTCACTTGTTAAATCCACTTCAATTAGTGTAGATGAAGGAGGGAAGACTGTTTTAAAGAAGGATTTTTAAGCCTTGAGACAATTGAGACATGGATTGTGTATGTGTGCCGTTCAGATGGTGAATGTTTGTAATGTTTTGTACACTCAGTGTATACAGAATCGGTACACTCTTAAAATGACAAAACTTCTATTAGACCAAATAAGCCTCACGTATAATTTTTATCTTGACTAAATTCTACCCTCTCTCATTGCCCCCCCATACAAAAAATCCTCACTTGCTTAATAATTAATAATCTGCTTAATGTGGACAGATGTTGGGCGGAGTAAACCCTCTCGCTTCGCTTTTCGCTTCTCCTCTTCCTCTCTGCTATAATTCACTTTATAAACCGTGCAGTTTGGGTCCTGGATGCTGATTGGCTGAAACAGCATTCCAGCCGCGTGTAGACAATATACCAAGGGTATGACTCAAAATAACTTGTTTACTGTTCTTATGATGTTGGTGACCAGTTTATAATAGCAATAAGGCACCTCAGGGCTTTGTGATATATGGCCAATATACCACGGCTAAGTGCTGTATCCTGGCGTTGCTTTGTGCGTAAAAACAGCCCTTAGCCGTGGTATATTGGCCATATACTACACCTCCTTGGGCCTTATTGCTTAAATAGTTACCCTGCTATAATGGCTCTACCGCAGACTACAATACACCCTCTGCATGTATACATGAGTCTGCATAATTTTATATATCATTGATTTAAGACTTATGTATTATTCCAAACCTGTCTTGATATGTGGGAGCCACAAGGCTCAAACGAGAGGTAAAAATCAATGGGGAGGGAGCGAGATCAGGAGTCTAGATCATTTATCTTCAGTTTAACTTTACTCCTGCATGAATCTACGGTCTCTCGCCTCCGTGGAAAAACAGGTTGTTGTTTTATTCATGACGCAAATGCTCAGCTAAGCAGCTCCCTCTGGAGCAGAGGTCAGGGCTACGGTACCTTCCCAAGCCTTTCACGCTGGAACGGGACTAAGGTTTGCGTCGTTGGGAGAGCACGACGGGAGGGCATTGCATAATGTACACAAGCGCGTGGAGCGGCTGTCTCGTTGCCTTTACATCACTAACCCTTTGGTCTGTGGGGCGGTGCCTGTGTGCGTGGGCGCGCCCAGCTTTCACATGGAATCTATGGTTGATTTTTTTATGTTCCCATTTCTTTGAGATACTCTTAGCATCGTCATGTCTGCAATGCGCTTAAAGGCACACTCTACATAAGACCATTCCATGATACATTAGACTAGACCTGCTAAAATATTGAACGGAAATGAACGGAAGAGGGGCGGTGCAGCTAGATGGAACAGTAAATAGAGTAACACCCGTTGACACTGCACTAGAATGGCGAGTGGGGTTATTTTTAGATTTGACTGTTCAGCAACCTTGATGTTATGCATTCAATGTGTAATGTCATGACAGTTCTACGTGATGCCCTGAGAACTCCTAGATAATTCACGAGAGAATGGGATTCACGTATTGCACGTGTTATTTATGTAATGTTAGTGTTCTACGTATTATCAGGAATATAGGGCGATTTTGTATGCTGAGCAGCTCTGAATTAAATCCTCAGAGCTTGTATGTTAAATTGTTATTAACCAATACAAATAGTACACTATTTTTGCATATATTTCATGCACTTCCAGGAATGTCAGGCCCAGTAAGCATTAGACCCAGATGTGTGTATCAGGGTAGTTTAGAAACCATTAGGAGAATGTGAAGTGAATGCTCCTTGTCTGTGGTTTGTTCCACATGAGAAGCGATGCGTTTGCTAGGCTCAGAGGTCGAGTCAGATCAAACACACCCCAGGGAGATTCAGGAAACACTCTCCAAATAAACACAGAACAAAAGTCAGAGAGGAGATATCATTAAAGCCATATGCCTTAAAATATACACCCACTCACAAACCATGCACACGCAGAACAAACAAGTATACACCAGATTAGGTAATCGGACACATGAAACAAATGTTCACTACCGTAATACTGAGTCAATGAAGGACACACATGAATACAAACACACGCAAAGACACATTTAAACACATGATAATTGAATTTGAATGTAACACTTAAAGGGCTTCCCTTTGTTGGGGAACTCGCCTCATCTACCACCAATGAAATTAGCATTTTCTGTTTTCTTTCACTGTCTTTCTACGTGCATACACATACTTTCATAACACACACACACCTTGTCACAGTATCGGATATTTGTACTGTACAGTTGCTCTATGGAAGCCAATTCCTTATAGCTCTAGTCCCCATAACAGAAACAGCTCTCTCTTTAACTGAGTGATTCTGTGAGCCACAGAACAAGGTTAATGGAAAATGTCCAAAGCACAGCGTGTCCCGTGGGCTGTCACTCAGCCCTGCATCTGTGATAAGGTCTGAAGGTGAGAGGGCTTCAATTGGCCATCACAGTATGGCACAAACAAGCCCCTTCAGAGAAAGAGAGGCGCAACATGGAAGGCATTTGATGTTGTTGATTTTTAAGGTCTCTACTAAATGCACAGTGTTGTTCGGGAATTTGTTTTACAGTCCCGACAGTAACCCAGAATGTATTTTTCCAAGCTTTTGAAAGTCAAACTCATACCTTTTCTGCATGCAGGGTTCCATGTTACAGGTTTGTTTTTGGCTTCTCAGATCCATTGCAGAACAAATGAAAATGTGTTGTGATTTGATTATGTAAAAAATACAATAATTAGCATTTTTTTTTAAACAAAGAGGGATTTTAATTCACCATGGATCAGGCAGTTCTGAGGACACCATTTTAGATTCATAATCCAGACAATGTTCCTTCCCTGTTTTGATGTGTCACCCTGAATGGTTGTGAACAGATGGATGTTATTTTCCCCCTTGCATCCAAAGATAAATAATATTCATTAGCAGGGTAAGGCTGCCAAATGGCACCCGGACAGCACAGTAGAGCAGGGCTGGGCCCCCCTCTGACAGAAAGAGCCCAGGAGAGATTGCCAGTGACCTGAGCCTGCAGGTCCATCTCTCACATAATGTGACAGCAAAAGTGGATCACAGCGTCTGCTTTAGCAACTTTACAAGGCCCCGGTCCCAAGCCAAAGCCACATTAATTAGTTTTTTTTACATTTGGCCCAGTGGGTTTTTCCCCAGCTCCCTGTCTGGTTTATTGGCCATAATGACTATAGTAGCACTCCCAGCCTCTCATACATAATGGGAAGTGACCTGTGAGCAGGAGAACTTCCAATTTGGCTTTCATTGTCTTTCCAAAGGCAAGCATCTACAAAGTTGACCACCTCCTCGCCAGGCAAACACAGTTTGATCTTTCATCATGGTTCCATGCTGCTGAACGGTATTCTCTCTGAGTCTCGCTGAATGTGGCCAAGCTCACAGCAGTGATGTAGCGTATAATCGTGTGCTCTCCCTCTCTCCCAGTGCCCTCTATCAGAAAGGTCTCTATTTGGGTAAAGTTGTGTCATCATCCCTGTCTGGGCATATCAATTATCTGGCGTGGTGAGCACTGTGCTGAGGTTAGAGCCAGGTCAGTCCCATGCGCCAGAGCAGAGCCCATTTAGATGGCACAGTCATATGGGTCTCCTAACTCGCCCGCGCTGCTGCAGTTGCCATGCCAATGTTATTGCACACCAGGCTCGGTGGATAAAAAAATACAAAGAAACAGCTTGTGGGTGGCGAGCTGGAAAAGGGCTTTGACATTATATGAGCAATTACTGCTCTCCCATTCCTCCATGTGACGCAGTCCCGTCTTCCACCCTCATTTTAATAGGACTTTAATCCAGAATGGCAAAACGGTACTTGAATATGGGCTGAACCTGTCAGCTTAGAGGGCTTTATTGTATTGGGGAGAGACGACGGCATTGACATGGCAAGTGCATGTTCAGGAGTGTCTGGGCTGGTGCAGCACGCATACGGAGCAGTTCATAGTCTTTGGTAATCAGGCCTGCTTATCTCTCCCAGTCTCCCCAGCAGAATCTCAATGGGAGTTATATAAAATATAGCAGGTTTGACAAGCCCAGGCTCAAGGAGGCTTTTATAGGGCTCAGCTTAATATATATTGATTTTTTTTTTTTTTTGTCATAAGGATTACCGACTAAACCTAATATCTGCAGTATGCCCAGAGAGAGAAAGAGCGAGAGAGTGACTCGTATCAGATTCTCAGCCAGGGTTCCTCCATAATTACATAGCAAAGAATCCAACCCCCACCTTTTCAATTTCTGTGTAGCGATTGTGTCTGTACCTCCGCTGTTGCATTCATATCCCAAACCAGCCTTTTTCATGCTACCTGGAAATTTAAAACACAAGGAAGTAAAGTTTGCTTTTAAATGGCAACAATCAAAAACGTGGCTCGTACTTGGCTGTCATATCACTGCCGATAGCATATGAGATAGCGTTGTCTTAGGGCCTTGTCAAGCTTATATTAAACAACACACTAGTAACACACATACAGTGATGCAAGTTTAGTATATGTAAATTCAAGTCATAGTCCCTTTTGATCTGTGTGTGCGTGTGTTCGTGTGTGCTAGACTGATGCTGTGAAGGCCCATGGCCAGTCCCTGTGGGGCTGTGTAACCTTCATATGGTTAGCTTGGGTCAGTGGACAGAAGGACTCAGCAGACCCTAGCACTGCATCACTGTAGACACATTGAGAAGAGAGGAATGGGACTGGGAGAGGAGGGATGGGAATGGGACTGGGAGAGGAGGGATGGGACTGGGAGAGGAGGGATGGGACTGGGAGAGGAGGGATGGGATGGGACTGGGAGAGGAGGGATGGGATGGGACTGGGAGAGGATGGGATGGGACTGGGAGAGGAGGGATGGGATGGGACTGGGAGAGGAGGGATGGGATGGGACTGGGAGAGGGAGGGATGGGATGGGACTGGGAGAGGGAGGGAGGGATGGGACTGGGAGAGGGAGGGATGGGATGGGACTGGGAGAGGGAGGGAGGGATGGGACTGGGAGAGGGAGGGAGGGATGGGACTGGGAGAGGGAGGGAGGGATGGGACTGGGAGAGGGAGGGAGGGATGGGACTGGGAGAGGGAGGGAGGGATGGGACTGGGAGAGGGAGGGAGGGATGGGACTGGGAGAGGAGGGATGGGACTGGGAGAGGAGGGATGGGACTGGGAGAGGAGGGATGGGACTGGGAGGGAGGGATGGGACTGGGAGAGGAGGGACGGGATGGGACTGGGAGAGGAGGGATGGGATGGGACTGGGAGAGGGAGGGATGGGACTGGGAGAGGGAGGGATGGGACTGGGAAATGAGGGATGGGACTGGGAGAGGAGGGATGGGACTGGGAGAGGGAGGGAGGGATAGGACTGGGAGAGGGAGGGAGGGATGGGACTGGGAGAGGGAGGGAGGGATGGGACTGGGAGAGGGAGGGAGGGATGGGACTGGGAGAGGGAGGGAGGGATGGGACTGGGAGAGGGAGGGAGGGATGGGACTGGGAGAGGAGGGATGGGACTGGGAGAGGAGGGATGGGACTGGGAGAGGAGGGATGGGACTGGGAGGGAGGGATGGGACTGGGAGAGGAGGGACGGGATGGGACTGGGAGAGGAGGGATGGGATGGGACTGGGAGAGGGAGGGATGGGACTGGGAGAGGGAGGGATGGGACTGGGAAATGAGGGATGGGACTGGGAGAGGAGGGATGGGACTGGGAGAGGGAGGGAGGGATAGGACTGGGAGAGGGAGGGAGGGATGGGACTGGGAGAGGGAGGGAGGGAGGGATGGGACTGGGGGAGGGAGGGATGGGACTGGGAGAGGAGGGATTGGATGGGACTGGGAGAGGAGGGATTGGATGGGACTGGGAGAGGAGGGATGGGACTGGGAGAGGAGGGATGGGATGGGACTGGGAGAGGAGGGATGGGACTGGGAGGGATTGTTGTTGTCTTCACAAGTTGTGTCAGAAAAGGACAAACTTTAATATAATATATGCCATTTAGCAGATGCTTTTATCCAAAGTGACTTAGTCCTGCTTGCATACATTATACGTATGGGAATCAAACCCAATACTCTGGTTTTACAAGCACCATGCTCTACCAACTAAGCTACAAAGGACCACTAAGATGGAAACATATGCTACTATACGTAAAAAAGTCTGATAACATTACAATACTTCAGATATTTTTTTAGATTGACAGTTTAGATTGAAATGATTCAGTCGTAGTCATCATTTACTTAGTGACTATTCTTTTGAAGTGGTGTTTTTTCAGGCTATGGAACCATGTATTGGAGTACATACAGTTCAATTGCTTTGGAGAGATAGGCCTATGTGTAGTTCTCAGAGGCATTATCCTGGTTTACTAAAGTGCTTTCCAGATGCTTGGAGAGTTTCACTGTGTGGAACACAATCTGTATGCAGTGAGAAGAAGCCTGAAGGGGCCTTTTCCCTCCATTAGTACCACTGTGTCACATTTCAATGCTTTTAATTTGGGAAAATCTCAAATGAAGCAGAGATTACATTTGTTTATATTTACTGTCTGGGATTGGGACTCCTGACTCAGCTTGTTTTGCAATCGGGCTTCTACTAGTTTGTCAAATTTCTCCTGCTGAGACAAGCTACAGTTGACGCAAATTGCTTATCTAAATTGGAGGATTTTATTTTTATTGCGCTCATACTTTGCAACGCCCTGATATGAGAGAGGAGTTGCAAGTTGTAGAAGAGCATTTATTCAAATTAGTACGATTTTTCTGACAGTCGTTTCTGTTCTCAATGTATTAATGTTATTACTTTTGTAGCAGCATAGGGAGAATGTGTCTGAGGAAGTAAATATTGACATTTCAGCTCTCCTTCAGACAGAAGAGCCTCCGGTATGTTCTGCACTATTAAATAAGACTGTCATTACTCTTAAAAAAAACAAATACGGATCAAAGACGCTCTCAAACAATACACGTCCGCCTCTAACCCCGGTCAAAATGTTAAGTATCTTGTTTGTATGTTTGTGTTTATACAGTATGTGTCTGTTCACACATTTACTGAGCATTGAGGTGGCATTATGAGAGACTTCTTGGTCAGTGTTGCCTGGCTGTAGTGTCCTCTGTGTGTTGTTTCTCCATCTGCTCTGGCACCAGTTACCTCAGGAGCTGGGGGGCCCCTGGCCCAGGACCTAGGGCCCAGAGCCAGGGTGCCAGCAGGCAGGAACATGAGGCGCTAATTGAAGCTTGACGGGTCTTATCCAGGATTTTCCCGAGATGTAACAAGATCTCTGCAACACCTTTGTAAGATGTTCCAATACATTCTACTGTCCAATCGAAGCGTCAGGAAGGTATAGTGGTGAGCTGGAGAGGGAGAAGATATTTCCTGCATTATTTTCTTAATTTTTTTCTTTCTTTCTTACTCTCCTGAAATGGTTCCTTTGTGTTTTGGAGCAGAATGCTAATGAGAGATGATTTCCATTGCAGTGTTTTGGAAGCTGCTGCTCACAATTAATCAGAAGAGATTTCTGTGAACCTCTTTCACTCACTCTCGCTCCCTTCCTGTCCCCCCCCCCCCCCCCCCCCCCTCCCGGATTCCTCTGATTAATGATAACGAGGGTGTTGAGGAAAAAACCTGCTCTTTCCGCGCCCAAACAAAATGGCTCCCAGCCTTCTCTTCTATGCCTGCGTCAGGCTTCCTGCCGGGCCATCTAAAGGAGCGTTGCCTCTGATAAACAGCCCTCCTGCGAATCACAAGATGTTAGTTTCTAATGGCTCAGGGATTTTAGTCATTTAACTCCAGTGATATGATTCACTCTGTTTACAAATCACTTATCTCTGAAAACATCTCCCTGGACTCAGTAGAGGGAGGCGGAAATGCAATTGCTGCATATAGAAGAGAAAATAAACATGATCATTAGATCTACTTAATTCTATTCTCGAAGATAACTCCTTGAAAGATTATCAGGTGATTGACAGGCAGTTGTATCATATCCAAACCTTTCACCTTGTTCATAGTTGAGCTTTATTCATGTGACTTACTTCAGATGCAGAGGCACTACTTCTCCGATGCATCTGTGACCATGTTTACATGCACACCAATATCCCGTTATTATTCGGGATGCTCAAGTATTCTGTTTTTGAGTTGACTCATATAAACATCATATCCCATTTACAATAACCCAAAAAAGCTTGTATCCCGGTTATGTGAAACCAGGATAAGATGCCTGGAATATGCTGATTTTATTTTTTGGGGGACGGGATACTGTGGCATGTAAACATCTTATCCCATTTACTGTTGTTTTTCTCGGTCTGCACAGGCTCAGTTGCGCATATCATGGGTGTTGTGTGATGTTTCATCTGATTTGTCAAACAAATCACTTAAACAATGTGGCTACCTGCGCAGTTTGATCCACCATAATAATTCCATAATAATTTATTTTGCTAATACTCTGTACTGGACCTTTTTATAGCATACTGGCTATTTTCACCCATAATTTAGACAAGTTTGTGCTTATAATTTCGGACATTTGGTATATATTTAGATATTGGCAGCTTCTCTTCTGTCATAACTTGTTACCCCAGAAGACTAAATGAAGTTGTGCTGACCAGACTAATGTTTTACATCGATAGAATGAAGGCATTCATCTAGTTTATGGTACAGTTGTCTTTCCGGGAGAAAATGCAATAACTCCAAAAACAGTGGAAAGATTGGTCCTTTGCAAAATGGACAATGTCATGAGTTTAACCAGTTTTAATTAAGCAAATGAAAATTCTGAGAAAACGATAAAACACGTTTCTTAAAAGACTTCAGTTCGTCTTGGATGCATATTTTACGTGGTTGAAATAGTCTGCTTGCATAACAATTCCAAAGATAACATATTACACTCTCATTTGCATTTTCTCAAGAGATGCTGAAAGAAATAAATCATATTTCTCCACTCCTGTCCCCGAGACAATTAACATTTTGTTGTATAATAATATTACTGCAAGAAATGCATAAAGCTGCAGGAGTTCATATTATATTACACTACATGTGAGAGTTTATAGGCCTACAGTCAGTGTTCATATTTCAGTTACTATTCCATTTAACCCATATGAACTTAAATAAGGAATATTCGGTTTATTCCGATATACTCGTGAGCGGAATAGCAAAGGTGCATGTTAACAGCTTATCCTGAATAAGACCTTAAGCGGGATATGAGCTACTATCCGGAATACTGTGCGCATATGGTCACTGATAATCCTGATTTTACTACGGCCAACTCAATTCCTACAAAATCAGTATTTTATAACCACTCTAAAGATTACCACTGTTCAAACTTCTCTAATGACAGATTACGGCGAGGTGTGGTTCATGGTTCACCTCTCCCTCCTCTCTCTTTTATTCCTTCAAAACCCTTAATCTCTTATTCACAGCTTTACTTTGCAAGTGGCGCAATTTTCACTGCAATGTATTATATACAAGATTAGAGTACAGCGTATATATTGTTGTATACTATTAACTGAATTCCTATTTTCCCCGGCAGTTGAGTGTATCTCCTTCTCTCTGTGTTCCAGGGTCCTATTGATAATGACACGGTGGTCCATGTGGCCCTGATTGCTGAGAGCCAGAGGTATGTGATGGGAATGGTGACTAGAATACTGTGCGGTAGCTATGTGTCTCTGAGGAGAGAGTCTCAGTGTGTGTGTGTGTGTGAGAGATGGAGTCTGGAAGTTCATAAAGCTGGTCGTTTTTCCTCCATCTCTCCTTCACTCGTCTGTGGTGTTATTGCACTGTGCACATTAAGCGCTTGGCCAGTGCTCAGTCTTCATCTATTAGCGCCCTCATTTAGCTGTGGAGTCATGAGAGAGCGAGGTTAAAGAGGTCAGTTGGCCAGCTTAAGCCTGTTAACCTGCCCTGCTGTTTCAATCAGACGGAAGGTCTTCCTCAGCAGTTAACCTAACACTCTTTTCTATTTCAGCCTGCTTACTTCCTCCAAGCCTTTACCTAATGCTGCGTTTGTTTCAGAGGGTTTCTCAAGATGTAGCTTGTACAAAACCCAATAACTTGAATCGTTAAACCCTTACTGAACTATCAACCGGCCCATAGGGCGTCTTCCGAGTTTGGCCGGTGTAGGCCGTAAATTGTAAATAAGAATTTGTTCTTAACTGACTTGCCTAGTTAAATAAAGGATAAATAAAAGTAGTCTGTCCTCCTTGTTGTTCTGCTGTGTGTCTGTTTGGTAATAAACTTGTGTTCTGATCATTTACCTATAACCGGCACCTCTATCGGACTCCACCACCAGTTGGTGGCGCTCTTTTTCATAGCTAATGTTGGGCTTCCTAAACAGTCCCAGCTGTGTAGTCTAACAGTGTGCTGTGGTGTGTTGCAGACTGCAGGTTATCCTGAACACCTATGGCATCCATAGGTGTTCAGGAATCCAGCAGGTGGAGCCCATTCAGCAGGTGGAGCCCATTCAGATCTGGGCCCAGAAGGAGCTGGTCAATGTGAGTTATACCACAGAATTAAATATGAGTGATATTCATCACTATGGGTAATACCAAGGCCTTCTGCGAGCCCAAACGTTGGTGATTAAATGCTCACTGCAAGGAGAAGATTGTGCAACGTTCATGTATATTTTCTGAAGGTAGTTTTTTTGTTGTTGTTGAAAGCAATAAACAAATCATTCAGTCAATTACCTAGATGCCCATCTGTCAATATGTCAGCCAGGCATGGGCTTAGTCAGTTCATCTGACCGTCAAGCTTACATCCAAGTTATGTTAAGATATCCCTCTTGGTTGGTCAATAAGTCAGAGTGAGGCTGGAGATCGGTCAACGTGATTGATCAGTTGACCTGTGACTTGATCAATATGTCATTCAGGCAAGCAGCAGATAGATTATTGCTGTGGGATGTCTATAGTATCCAGTGGATCAAGTCTAAAAGTATTACTGTACAGTTGTAAATCGTATAGAAAAGCCCACTGCCTTTCCCAATATATGAATTCATCTAAGAAAGGTCTGCCTCTGCTCTTCCTCCCTGTTGTTGGGTGTGTAGTTATGCAGCAATGGATTGGGTGGGTGTCACGAGCCAGGACGAGCAGCATGTTAAATATAAAATCCCATGCGTTTTGAATCTGATAAAGGCTGGGGCAACGCTCTGCATTGCGCCGCTCGCTTCATCTCTCTCTGCCGTTCGATTGTGTTCACAACAGCTGCTTGACGACAGGAGAGCGCCAATTACATCCAGCAGCATGTTATTTATCTCAACCCAGGTGGCACAGCAACAGCGCTGCCAAAATAGCTTCCATTTGCCTCGGTGACGCCTCCCCCACCCCTCCGTCTCCATCTCCCAGCGATCATGTCCATAAAAGCTGACATGTCACCTAATTTAAACATTCTGTCGTAAAGAAAACATATTTTCCCATATCATGAGGTTAAATAAAACAATATTAAGTGCCAAATAAAGTAACAGGGTTGATGATTTCTTCTTAAACCTTAAAATGAGGAATGAATGAATCTCTAATCACGTGAAATGCATTATAATCTTCAGAAATGACTTTGTTTTAAGCAACAAAATAACTAGGGCTTTCTAATGATGGTGAAATCTTCCTAGGTGACAGGGTTGACGGAGGGAATTTTGCCACTTTAGCAAGCCTTTATTCCATTGAAAATACAAGTTATTTAATTCTCCATGTGGTCTGTATTAAAGGGCGCTAAATGTAATATAACAAATTCATTATTGGTGCACAATTTCTACTTAAATATATAAGTAGCAAAAAAGGTCCCCCTTTTCGTGGAAAGACCCAGATTTCTGGGAGAGAGGAGAGCAGGTTTTCGATTGATAAATAGAGACTCTGCGACACTAAAGCTACAACTATCCTTCTCTTACAACAGTCACCCAACCTGTCACCCAACCTAATGACACGCTCAGAATGTAGCCATTGTGATGGCATTAGCAGCAATCACATTAGCAGTTTGGTTGCTTTTAATTGTCTAAAAGAGAGGGCTTTGTGATGTGTGTTGTGCTGTGCTGTACTGTGCTGTGCTGTGCTGTGTTCATTGGTATTCCTCAGGCAGGGACAGGGAGCCGTGGGTGCAGACAAAGGTTTACACAACGCCTCTCCTCAAACAGGCCAGGTGACCAGGGGCGCAGTGGATTTGTTATGCGACTTAATTCTGAATAAATGTTTCCAGTCTTTGTGAACACTGCTTTTTTCCTGTTATCATAACATTCTGTTAATTGCTTGATTCTCCTATTATCTTTCGTACTTTCCATCAATGTATAATTTGTTTCCAACTCATTTGAAGATGGGAAAAGCAGGAGCGCCAGAGCTCCATCGAGTGGTAGTATGAACACATTGCTCTTTGGTAAGACGTGATTGCTGTCTATTAAAGCTTGGTACCTACATTTCCTGCAGCGCCATTGAAGCATGCATTCAGTGTTATCGACCGGGAGCCTCTGATTTGGATTGATTTGGAAGAATAACTGGCATTTATATCCTGGTGTGGAAAGATAAGGTCTGAGTACATCCCATCGTCTCTCATACAGTGACAGTATGACACAGAGGTCACAGGGACTGCAGTGTGCCTCTCCACATGCATGGATCAGGTGCTGTAAGAATCAGTGCCCAGTATCTGCTTTGTTGCATTGTGGATTGACAAAAATGTTCCTCGTCACTCTGGCGTACAGGTTGTTACCTCTATTTCTCCGTTTCAGTATCTTCAAGGCATAGACATTCTGTGACCTTGTACCATTACACTAAAATGTAATTTTAAAATATTATAATACCATTAGCCAAGGCAATATTGCACCAAGACCATACCAGGTAAAAGTGAGAGAATGGTGAGGGCCGATCCTGACTGACGGAGCCTACGTACTTGATGTTGAGTTTTACAGTAAGGCCTGCAGGGGACCTGTATATCTCTACCCTCTGACAACTCTCCATTAAACCCACCTGCACCATGACACTAAACAGACCCATAGTGGTGTTCGGCTCCACAACAGAGCTGTCATAGGCAGCTTTAGAGGGAGGGAATTTTACATTATGGATTGCAACAAAATAAAATCCCTCAGGGATTTGAGGATTGATCTTTTGGAGTGCAATAAAAATAGACAACTTTCCCTGTCTGGCATTTTAAAATGACTCTTATGATCTCTGTCATATCTAGCTGAGTGTGTTGTCAGATCTGAAGGCTAGATATGCGTAAGAGAGGAAAGGAAGGAAGCTAGCTATATGATAGCAGTTCTCGATGGATCTGTGACTTGCCTGAGGGGATAGAAGTAAAAGTTGTAATGTAAATGTCGTTGGTCAGTAGGCCATGTTCCAAGATTTTATGTGTAATTTTAAAACTAGGCTTTGAAAAAACTGAAATATGTATGTATTTCTATCTTTCTCCCCCAGGCGTATCGCTTCCTGGCCATCAATAAGAAGCTGGGGCTGAGTGGGCGTCCAGAAAGGCCAGTGGGCTGCATGGGGACGTGCAAGGGGAGTGTTCACCACTCGATACTACCACATACTCAGAGTATACCACCACTGATTTAGCATAAACCAGCACTTCTCAGTGTGAAACCACAGCTCAGAAACAGAATAATATTCAGTTACATGTACAGATATAATGTACATAGATATTATACAGTGCCCTCCACTAATATTGGCACCCTTTGTAAATATGAGCAAAACGGGCTGTGAAAAAAAAAGTTTTTTGCTGTTTATGCTCTTGTTCTTTCATTCAAAATATCAAACCTTTAATTGAAGTAAAATGATTGAAAAACATAAATGTGAAATAAATATTTTTCTCCGAAACGTGTGCCAATAATTATTGGCACCCCTAGAAATTCTTATGTGTAAAATCTAACTGAAGTATATTCTCAATCATATTTTACGTTTTTAAGTTCACCTGAGTGATTTAGGAACACTTAAGTGGTAAGCCATGACTTCCTGTTTCACTGGGGTATAAATATGAGGTGACACACGGGCCAAGTTCCCATAGTCATCCATCACTATTGAAATACCCGAGAATACAGTAATGGTGTGCGAAAATAGGTTGTTGAGCTGCACAAATCAGTAAATAGCTATAAGAAAATATCTCAACGGTTGAAATATATTGACCCCATGCACAGTGAGGAGGATGGTTAGAATGGCCAAAAAATCTCCAAGGATCACAGCTGGATTGCAGACGTTAGTTGGGTCTTGGGGTCAGAAAGTCTCCAAAACTACGATCAGACGCCACATACATAACCACAAGTTGTTTGGGAGGACCTTTGCTGTCCCCAGTCCACCTGGTCGTGCTGCTGCACCGGTTTCAACTCCTCTGCCTGCGGTTATGGAACCCTGACCTGTTCATTGGACGTGCCACCCTGTCCCAGACCTGCTGTTTTCACCTCGCTCTCGCTCTATTGCACTGAAAAACCAAGTGACATTCACTGCTGATGTATTTACCTGTTGCAACCTCCACAACTACTTTTATTATTATTTGACCCTGCTGGTCATCTATGAACATTTGAACATCTTGGAGAAAGAACTGGCCTTAATGGCCATAAATTGTTTTAATCTCCACCCGGCACAGCCAGAAGAGGACTGGCCATCCCTCAGAGCCTGGTTTCTCTCTAGGTTTCTTCCTAGGTTTTGCCTTTCTAGGGAGTTTTTCCTAGCCACCGTGCTTCTACATCTGCATTGCTTGCTGTTTGGGGTTTTAGGCTGGGTTTCTGTATAGCACTTTGTGACATCGGCTGATGTAAAAAGTGCTTTATAAATACATTTTGATTGATTGATTTGATCAAAACAACAAACTCAAGCGCCTACACTTTGCCAAACGTTACTGGAACTTTCAATGTGACCGGGTTCTATGGTCCAATGAGACCGAAATAGAGCTTTCTGGAAACAAACACCAGAGGTGAGTTTGGCGTAGACAGAAAGATAGCCATGCAGAAAAGTACCTCATCTCCACTGTGAAGTATGGTGGTGGATCTTTGATGTTGTGAGGCTGTTTTTCTTCCAAAGGCCCTGGACAACTTGTTAGGATACATGGTATAATGCACACCAAGTACCAGCAGATATTAAATCAAAACCTGACTGCCTCTGCTAGGAAGCTTAAACTGGGCCGTGGTTGGATCTTGCAGCAGGACAATGATCCAATGCACACCTCAAAATCAACACAAATGGTTCACTGACCACAGAATCAAGGTTTTGCCATGGCCATCCCAGTCCCCTGACCTAAACCACATTAGAAAACCTGTGGGATGAGCTGAAGAGGAGAGTCCACAAGCTTATGAAGGAATGGTCTCAGATCCCTTGCCATGTGTTATCTAACCTCATTACACATTATAGGATAATTTTATTTTCTTTTTTTTATATATTTTTTTTTTCTCAGATTTAGTGTTCCAATATTAGTGGGGGGCATTGTACATATTATTGCCTTACTCCTAACATTGTACAAAGTATTGCTCCCATGCAATGCATGATAAAAAAGATTTGATATTGTGAGCTGCTGTCATAAAACGTTTTGTTGGTATTCCTTCTAGTTGTCCCCAGTGAAGGTCATCAAAATAAGTTTACACAGCTGAATTGCTTAAAAAAATTTAAATTACCAAATGAATCAATCACAGGTCCATACCTATTACTAAGACAATATTTTAATGGAACATTTATGTGTTCTGATGGAATAGGGTGGCCTGCCAGAGGGCATTATGGTCAACTCCTTGTTTGTGTTTTGGAGACGGACAGGGAGAGCGAGTGTCCCTGTGCATACTTGTGTGCGTTTGTTTATAGAGGAGAGGCTATGTGTTAGTTTTAAAAAGTATCTATGCTCGCAGAACTGTAATGTCTATGCGTTCTAGCTTCTGTGTATTCTTTCCTCAAGATCGATGGGTTGTTTTTCGTCCTGTCCAGAGTAATGTATATGTCGGTACCTCCGAGCCATCCATCTTAGCCTGCAGGATCAGGTAATGAAATGTGTCTGCTCCCCTCCCCACAGATTTATCGTATCCTGGGGAAGACTGTGGTATGCTACCCTATCGTCTTTGATCTCAGTGACTTCTATTTATCCCAGGACGTCATGCTGCTGATTGATGACATCAAGGTGAGCTGGTGTGAAGTCACCTCATACACACTGCTGTTTAGACTTTAGTCTGGTTTAATCCTTGTTCTGGGGCCTGCACACTCACCACATTGTGTCCCTAACTGTGTGTCTGTTTGGTTAATGCAAGTTTAATGTGTAACATCTCTTTGTATGTAGAATGCACTGCAGTTCATCAAGCATAGCTGGTCCTCATCAAGTGAGATCTACTTTTGTGTTTCCTTCTGTACTGTAAGGGTTAATGCTTTAGAGTGTATTGGAATCCAGTACAGGAAGTGTGCCTATATTTGAGTTTCATTACAGTAATTTATATCCCTTTAGTTTGGGTGTTCTGCTGTTCACAGTAGTATTGATCATTATCCAAAGAGCACCTTTTTAAATGCAATAAAATTGCTTAGCTGTCCACAGTTTAGGTTGTTCTCTAGGAGTCAGTGGAATAGCATATAAAACAGCTCAATACTCATTAGGTTAATATGGAGAAGAATGATGACCGTTGGAAATGGTAACAGTAGAATATCCTTGGTTTCTATCCATCAGGGGCAGCCGTTTCAACCCAGTCCTGGACTGGGTGCGTCGGTGGGGTCAAAGTTCACACGGACAGACTTCAGGTTCTCAACTTTTACTTTATTCAGTCTACTCACACTAATTATGTTTACATACTGTTTTACCCACTTCATATGTACAGTGATTTCGGAAAGTATTCAGACCCCTTGACTTTTTTCCACATTTTGTTAAATTACAGCCTTATTCTAAAATGTATTAAATAGTTTTTTTCCCTTCATCAATCTACATACAATAACCCATAATGACAAAGCAAAAACTGTTTTTTAGAATTTTTGCAAATGTATTAAAAATATAAAACTTAAACATCACATTTACATAATGTATTCAGACCCTTTACAAAGTACTTTATTGAAGCACCTTTGGCAGTGATTGCAGTCTTCTTGGGTTTAACGCACCAAGCTTGGCACACCTGTATTTGGGGATTTTCTCCCATTCTTCGCTGCAGATCCTCTCAAGCTGTGTCAGGTTGGATGAGGAGCGTCACAGCACAGATATTTTTGGGTCTCTCCAGAGATGTTCTATCAGGTTCAAGTCCAGGCTCTGGCTGGGCCACTCAAGGACATTCAGAGACTTGTCCCGAAACCAGTCCTTCATTGTCTTGGCTGTGTTCTTATGGTCGTTGTCCTGTTGGAAGGTGAACCTTTACTACAGTCTGAGATCCTGAGTGCTCTAGAGCAGGTTTTCATCAAGGATCTCTCAGTACTCCATTTCCCTCAATCCTGACTAGTCCCCAGTCCCTGCCGCTGAAAAACATCCCCATAGCATGATACTGCCACCACCATGCGTCACCGTCGGTATGGTGCCAGGTGTCCTCCAGACTTGATGCTTGGATTTCAGGCCAGAGAGTTCAATCTTGGTTTCATCGGACCAGAGAATCTTGTTTCTCATGGTCTGAGAGTCCTTTAGGTGCCATTTGGCAAACTCCTAGTGGGCTGCCATGTGCCTTTTACTGAGGAGTGGCTTCCGTTTGGCCACTCTACCATAAAGGCCTGATTGGTAGAGTGCTGCAGAGATGATTGTCCTTCAGGAAGGTTCTCCCATCTCCACAGAGGAACTCTAGAGCTCTGTCAGAGTGACCATCGGGTTCTTGGTCAACTCCCTGACCAAGGCCCTTCTCCCCTGGTTTTTCAGATTGGCCAGTCGGCCAGCTCTAGGAAGTCTAGGTGGTTCCAAACTTCTTCTATTTAAGAATGATGAGGCCACTGTGTTATTGGAGACATTTGGTACACTTCCCTACATCTGTGCCTTGACACAATCCTGTCTCAGAGCTCTACGGACAATTCCTTCGACCTCATGGCTTGGTTTTTGCTCTGACATGCACTGTCAACTGTGGGACCTTATATAGACAGGTGTGTGCCTTTCCAAATCATGTCCAATTAATTGAATTTACCACAGATGGACTCCAATCAAGTTGTAGAAACATCTCAAGGATGATCAATGTACACAGGATGCACCTGAATACTTACGTAAATAAGGTATTTCATTTTTTTATTTTTTATAAATTTACTAAACAATCTAAAAACCAGTCTTTGCTCTGTCATTTTGTTTTATTGTGTGTAGATTGATGAGGATTTTTTATTTATTTAATCCATTTTAGAAAAAGTCTCTAACGTAACAAAATGTGGAAAAAGTCAAGGGGTCTGAATACTTTCTGAATGCACTGTATGTTTGCAAATCGAATGCCTTTGAATTGCCTTCACTGAGTTATATTTCCTTCTGTTACAATGACTTTCAGTGTCTCTAGAAAGTTCTTTAGATGTTTTGATGTGACATCTTTTAAGAAGGACACTCAATATTCCCCTCACACCTAACTCTAGGAGCAGACAATGGGATCCATCCCTCATAGTCAATCCCTTTTATCATCTCATTCTTCTGGGAACATTTGTACATCTAACTGGCTACCTTCATTTTGATGTGACTTCAGTTGGAATTTTTAAATCACCTGATCTGGCCATATCCCCTGTAAATGAGATTCATTGATGTGACTATTAAATTATCCTTCCAGACCCTGATATCAGGAGCTATTGTGGAGCAGTTGGACTTCCTTTGTGTCAATGAAGAGTAAGAGCTTGTTACTGTCGTTCCGCCTCTGTGTTTTGTGACAATCTTTATAGAGGAATCAGCATGTAAAGGATTTAACTTGCCGGTAAACCTTAAAATACTCCTGTAACTTCCCCTGGTCTAGAATCCCAGCGTTTAAGAACTTTCAGGAGCTGGAGATGCCCATGCACTCCAAGGTGAAGAGGCAGACGTGCACGCCCAATGCCTCAGACCTGGAGCAGCAGCCTGATATCGACATTGAGGAGTGGAAACACAAATCCACCAACGAGATCATACAGAAGTTCAATGTGAGTCCAGGAGTGTGTTGTCGATTTTAAGAAAGCTTCAATCAAAAGGAGATGGGTGTTTAATTTAGGGCCCTAGATCTGACTATAAGCTGTCTTTACACCCCATGGCATGACGTTTGACCTCTTCCTGTGTTTCTGTCTTACTAAGGACTCTGTCTGCCTGGCCAGCTTGCCAGTATTCTCATGAAGAAAGAGGGTCCTGACTTCTTTGTCAAGGATGGTAGTCACAGAAACATTGCTCATACCCAAATAATGTTGTTGACTCGTCCTTTACTTGTATTTACGCATAAATTAGAGAAAAACCTGTCAGTAAAACACAATCTTTGTTTCTTTTCTTTTTTTCCAATTATCGACTGGGGAGACGGATCCTTCTCGAGACTAGGGGAGACACAGGCTCAGGAGTGCACACTCACTGCACACAAGCAAGCTAGCTAGCAAGCCAACAATCCACAGTTGGTGTTATCAAAGCCTATGGACCAACTATCTTGCCAGTCACTTATATTTCAAATGATGTGGTTTGTAAGAGTTGGCCTGTTCGCTGTTTATAAGCAGTTAGCTAACTAGCGTGCTAACCTTAGCTATCATGGCTAACAAGAAATCAAGTCAATGCAGAGGAAACCCAGTTAGCTGTTGTTGACTGATCCAGTGTGTTTTGGCCAGTATGTACAGGTAACTGCCAAAATAAAGTATACACCAACATAAAGTGTCTTAAGGTGCATTGAAGCCAGAAAAGCTTCAATGTGCCTTGGCATAGATTCTACAAGTGTCTGGAACTCTATTGGAGGGATGCGACACAATTCTTCCATTTTATGTTTTGTTGATGGTGGTGTAAAACGCTGTCTGACACTGCCCCAGAATCTCCTATAAGTGTTCAATTGGGTTGAGATTTGGTAACTGAGACCACTCTGTTGTTTCCTAACAGGCCAAGCAGGGGCACAGAGAAAAGCTGCTTTTTAACATCCTTAATTCTAATGTTTTGGAAGGACATCTATTTAATTCATTATATAATTAAGGGAAGGTAATATTTTCTTAAAAAAAAAACACTGAACAGATACTTTAACACTATTCATCAGAGCCAGACTAGCAGGCCAACTAGCCCCAGGGTGGGCATCAGTGCATCACTGTAAATAAATTGTGCGGAGCCTAATCAATTTAGCACCCCATGACTAACAGATTTAGTTTGAATCACCGTCTCCTCTGTGTTACAAATAATGGAAAGAACAAATTGGGTCAGTTCAACCAAGGCATAGCAGCTAGTGTCAAGAATGCCAGTGTCTTGGTAATCACTGTTTTCAGACCCAATTATCTGCAGTTTACATTGTTTGTTTTACATAATTTCTAGAATATATATATACATTTGAAGTCGGAAGTTTGCATACACTTTTTTTTCACCAACTCCACAGGTTTCATGTGAACAAACTATAGTTTTGGCAAGTTGGTTAGGACATCTACTTTGTGCATGACACAAGTAATTCTTCCAACAATTGTTTACAGACAGATTATTTCACTTATAATTTACTATTTTACAATTCCAGTGGGTCAGACGTTTACATACACTAAGTTGACTGCCTTTAAACAAGCTTGGAAAATTCCAGAAAATGATGTCATGGCTTTAGAAACTTCTGATAGGCTAATTGACATAATTTGAGTCAATTGTAGGTATACTTGTGGATGTATTTCAAGGCTTACCTTCCCAGAAGAACAGCAAAGGACCTTGTGAAGATACTGGAGGAAACAGGTACAAAATTATCTATATCCACAATAAAGCAAGTCCTATATCGACATAACCTGAAAGGCCACTCAGCAAGTAAGAAGCCACTGCTCCAAATCCGCCATTAAAAAGCCAGACTACGGTTTGCAACTGCAGGTGGGGACAAAGATCGTAATTTTTGGAGAAATGTCCTCTGGTCTGATGAAACAAAAATAGAACTGTTTGGCCATAATGACCATTGTTATGTTTGGAGCAAAAAGGGGGATTCTTGCAAGCCGAAGAACACCATCCCAACCCTGAAGCACAGGGGTGGCAGCATCATGTTGTGGGGGTGCTTTGCTGCAGGAGGGACTGGTGCACTTCACAAAATAGATGGCATCATGAGGAAGGAAAATTATGTGGATATATTGAAGCAACATCTCAAGACATCAGTCAGGAAGTTAAAGCTTGGCGCTAATGGGTCTTCCAAATGGACAATGACCCCAAGCATACTTCCAAAGTTGTGGCGAATGGCTTAAGGACAACAAAGTCAAGGTATTGGAGTGGCCATCACAAAGCCCTGACCTCAATCCTATAGAAAATATGTGGGCATAACTGAAAAAGTGTGTGCGAGCAAGGAGGCCTACAAACCTGACTCAGTTACACCAGTTCTGTCACAAGGAATGGGCCAAAATTCACCCAACTTATTGTGGGAAGCTTGTGGAAGGCTACCCGGAACGTTTGACCCAAGTTAAACTATTTAAAGGCAATGCTACCAAATACTAATTGAGTGTATGTAAACTTATGACCCACTCGGAATGTGATGAAAGAAATAAAAGCTGAAATAAATCATTCTCTCTACTATTACTCTGACATTTCACATTTTTTTATTAAAGTGGTGATCCTAACTGATCTAAGACAGGGAATGTTTAAATGTATGTAAATACATTTTGATATCAAATCCAAAATGCTGGTGTATAGAGACACCATTTTAGTTTTAGCTTACTGTCCACATTAATACGTACCATAACTAGAGGCAATGCCTGTTGCTTTTTCCTCACAGGAACTCAGCAAGCAGGAGGAGAGGTACTGCACAGTCACTCTAGTGAATAATGCAATCGTAAATGATATGTTTTATATAATAGTGAAAATTATTAGGGTGAGTCTGGAAACAATAGAAGGAGCCAGAGCTGAATTCATGCAGTGGAATCTTCATTTAGAACCACTACCTGTCCTGCTAGGCTAGGCTAGGGCTAGTTGTCCCGAGGGAAGCACCCACCATACTAATAGCTTTCCATTCCATGGGGACGGCATCTTGTGTTTTGATCAGTCCGCCATTTTAGTTATTCATACAAAAGTCCTTCTGTTGCAGGAAAGGACATTTGTAGATTTGTTGTTTTACATCTGCAGAATTGCAATGATGATCATTTATTTGACAATCTGGAGATGAAATCCAGAGTCGATTTTTTTAAAATTTGTTTTTCATTTGCTTATCAATAAAAAAACATTTGACCTGTAAACAGTAGCACAACAAGGTTATTTGTACTGCTATTTGTACTGTATAGACACACTGAAGGACATGAGTGGGACATGCCACACATGATTTTGCCTTTGTTTTGTCAGTAATGTGCCTCAAATCACGTTACAGCACATCAGCCTTAATGTCATGGTTATACTGTATGTATGGTTCTTATGATAGAGAACACAGCAGACTACATTGTTATGAACTGCTCCTAATGTAGTGTTAACGTATTGACACACGTAGCGTTGACCCTATTAAGGATCTCCCCACTGGTTTTTGTTCACCAGGGGGTTTCTACGAATCACAGCCAGTGTTATAACTAAGCTAGTGGACATATTACTAGTGTTTTAGTGCGTGGTAAGCAGGTAAGTGGACATTTGAAGATGGGGACAAATGTAACTCTTTGAACCATGCTTTTTTTTTTTTTTTTTCAAGTCAGATGACTATTTCGAACACAATCTTAATGTTCACTGATTATCAATGGATTGGATGAAATTGTCAATTTTGAAAGTGTTAGGCGCATTCAGTTGACAATGAGCTCTGCATGCTATTGTCCTATAGGAAATGCTTAGTGTTATTGCAGTTGCACGCTTCGTATTTCCCAGCTAACTCACTGTGCCCTGTAGCAAGGCTTCTATTGTGTTCCGTATAGTAACCTGCTAAAAGTGTTTTCCTGGGTTTAACTGGCTCTATGTATGCTTTGAACTGACCTATGACCTAATATAAACTCCCCTTTCCCTTGGATTTATATGAAGTGAGCTACCTTGCTCAGTGTTTTATCAATGTACGTTTTTTTCTCAAATATTACACAGAGATGAGTTGCTTCCTAGCAGTCCCCATTTCTGGTCTAATTTTCCCACCCAAGAGTTTTGGGCGGTTCATTACTATGAAGTACCTCAAGGTGTGAATCTGCATATAGATTGCATCATAGAGGAAACTTTATTCTGGACAAGATGAGAAATGGAGTCAGGTGTCTGCTTACATGATCTATGTAAAATCCTCCTTGATTTTGTATATGAGGATTCTAGAGTTTAGATAATGTTGTTTGAATGTGTTAAGTAAGGTAGGGCATGTTTAGATTACACTTGGTAGCAATAGAAGTGAGGTACAGATTAAAAGCTGTGATTTACCATCTAACTGGAGAACATTAACTATTAGTTTTGAGGGGCTATTTTTTAAAGGGATATTAAAGCTTATCTTCTTATTTGGGAAGAATAAGGATTACCCAGGTGGCCTTTTATGCTTTGAAAATAAGAAATATCACAAGATAATCTTGGTCATTATCTTTGGTCCCTTTCATGTTGTACTCAGTTGTGGGGTGGGGCAGTTATTGCACATTATCTGGTCAGTCAAAAAGCTTATAGGTAGAGTGATGTCACCCATAATAAAAAATCAAATGTAATCTAAGGTTTTATTTGAACCTTTTTGACTATTTGCGCCTTAATATCCATGATGTAAACACCTCTACCTGTCTGGTTCACCACGCTGTCCTCTTAGTTAAATCCCCACAAAACAATACTAGAACTGCAGACATTTCTCTGGTGCTGGCTGGGCTGTGCTGTGCTCTGTTGCCAGGTAACGCTGGGACTGTTTGGGAATGAGGAGGAGGTGATCTCCAACCCCCTCTCACCTGGAGTCATCAAGGGCATCCTCTGCAGCAGGAGCTGGTCATCCACATCGGCTGGATCATCTCCAACACCCCCGAGCTGTTCAGCGGCATGCTCAAGATCCGCATCAGGTTACGAATAGAGCCCGGGAGGAATAGCGCTGGGCAAGCTGTAGCCTTAGCCATTCTGATCCTACAGCTGGGTGCTTGCTATTCTGTTTCTCTCAATCTGTCTGTTTGAGAATAGCCGTCTGTGGTTATGAGATGCATTGTTTTTGCTTAGTATTCTGCTGGTATTGATGTAGGTGGATCGTCCAGGCCATGAAGCATGAGTTGGAGATCCGAGCAGGTGACATGCCACCCCAGGACATTTACCAGATGTCCCCCATCGATGTTAAACAGCTGCTGCTGGACGTCCTTTAGCCTCAACCGAACGGCAGGTAAACCCACTCACGCACACACACACACAAGCCTCCACACACACACACACATTTCCCTATTCGTTACCCGTCCCAGGTCCTGGATCTACAGGCGTCAAATTGATGGTTCCCTCAACAGGACTCCCCATGGCTTCTATGACCAAGTGTGGCAGATTTTGGAGTGAATTTGCAATAGCATCGTAGTGGCAGTTTGCCCCCAATAATGCATAGAGATCCATCTCCCACAGGTAGTGTTGGTTACAATGGTGACATTTATAATCTGTATTTACATCCTCAAACTCAACATTTAATCACATTTCTGAAGGACCACAATATAGGCCCCCTTTGACAGTGTTGAAATGTCCAAAGTACCGTAGGCTGCTTGGCACAGCAGTTGATGTCTATAGTCTCTGATGTGCTAGAGATGGTTGTTTAGCAGTCAGTGGCGTAGTATAGAGTACAATACAGTATATATGAGATGGGTGATGCAATATGTACACACAAATTGAGTGACTAAGATACCGTAGAATAGTGTGGAGTGCAGTTTACATAGAGATTATGCAGGTATGGATACATTATTAAAGTGGCTAGTGTTCTGTTCATTAAAGTGGCCTGTGATTTCTAATCAGTGTCTATAGGCAGCCGCCTCTGGTGTGTTAGTGATGGCTGTTTAGCAGTCTGATGGCCTTGAGATAGAAGCTGTTTTTTAGTCTCTCGGTCCCAGCTTTGATGCACCTGTACTGACCTTTTGGATGATAGCGGGGTGAACAGGCAATGGCTTGGGTGGTTGATGTCTTTGATCTTCTTGGCCTTCCTGAGGCAACGGGTGCTGTAGGTGTCCAGGAGGGCGGGAAGTTTGCCCCCAGTAATGCGTTGGGCAGACCGCACAACCCTCTGGAGAGTTTTGCGTTTATGGGCGGTGCAGTTGCCGTACCAGGCGGTGATACAGCCCGACAGGATGCTCTCAGTTGTGCATCTGTAGAAGTTTGTGAGGGTTTTAGGTGATAAGCCAAATTTCTTTAGCCTCCTGAGATTGAGGAGGTGCTGTTGCACCTTCTTCAACACACTGTCTGTGTGGGTGCACCATTTCGCCGAGGATCTTGAAGCTTTCCACCTTCTCCACTGAGGTCCCATTGATGTGGATCGTGGGTGCTCCCTCTGCTGTTTCCTGAAGTCCACAATCATCTCCTTAGTTTTGTTGACATTGAGTGTGAGGTTATTTTCCTGGCACCACACTCCCAGAGCCCTCTCCTCCTCCCTGTAGGCTGTCTCTGTATGTATTATATAAGCTCAATACTATTTTCAAAACTAAATTAGAGGAACCTGTGACATCCTGTTGATTTATTTTCTTAGGTTCATCTTGTTTGAATTTTGCATAGCACCAATCTCTCAAGTCATGACCATGGATCAGCGCAACATTATCCCTACTATAGGTGTCAGGTAGCCCAGTGGGCAGGTAGCCCAGTGGTTAGAGTGTTGGGCCCGTAACCGAAAGGTTGCTGGATCGAATCCCCGAGCTGACAAGGTAAAAATCTGTCGTTCTACCCCTGAACAAGGCAGTTAACCCACTGTTTCTATCCCGTCATTGAAAATAAGAATTTGTTCTTAACTGACTTGCCTAGTTAAATAAAGGTTAAATAAAATTAAATAAAAATAGACTATTTGCCTTGTATCATTGAAGATAAGCTAAATGTGTTAAAGGCCTTATAATCAAAACATTATTTTTCAAGCGTGTCTTTTTGTGCCTGAGTGTATTGTATTGTATTGGATCCCACCACTAGTAACTCCCTCTCATGTCACCTTAACTGCAGTCATACCAATCTCACCGCTGGAGCTGGAAAATAACATCATTTTACAAAAAAACATAAAAGGGTTAGAAAAGCAGAGGAATTATTATGCGTAGGACTCTACATTATATTTACTTCAGAATCTGTTCTAAAGCTGCTCCATCACTTGGACTGGAGAATGGGGTTGATAGATCGAGAAAAGCTTAAAAGGTCATGGTTGTTTCAGTGTTGTGTTCTGAAGTAAAGAACTTCATAAATAAGGATGATATTCAAACCATGCGAAGTATGCTGATCATGCATACAGTACATGTATGCTTTAGTTATTACTAGTTAGAGCCGAGTACATAGTCTGAAATCTACAGTGGGGAGAACAAGTATTTGATACACTGCCGATTTTGCAGGTTTTCCTACTTACAAAGCATGTAGAGGTCTGTAATTTTTATCATAGGTACACTTCAACTGTGAGAGACGGAATCTAAAACAAAAATCCAGAAAATCACATTGTATGATTTTTAAATAATTAATTTGCATTTTATTGCATAACATAAGTATTTGATCACCTACCAACCAGTAAGAATTCCGGCTCTCACAGACCTGTTAGTTTTTCTTTAAGAAGCCCTGCTGTTCTCCACTCATTACCTGTATTAACTGCACCTGTTTGAACTCGTTACCTGTATAAAAGACACCTGTCCACACACTCAATCAAACAGACTCCAACCTCTCCACAATGGCCAAGACCAGAGAGCTGTGTTATGACATCAGGGATAAAATTGTAGACCTGCACAAGGCTGGGATGGGCTACAGGACAATAGGCAAGCAGCTTGGTGAGAAGGCAACAACTGTTGGCGCAATTATTAGAAAATGGAAGAAGTTTAAGATGACGGTCAATCTCCCTCGATCTGGGGCACCATGCAAGATCTCACCTCGTGGGGCATCAATGATCATGAGGAAGGTGGGGGATCAGCCCAGAACTACACGGCAGGACCTGGTCAATGACCTGAAGAGAGCTGGGACCACAGTCTCAAAGAAAACCATTAGTAACACACTACGCCGTCATGGATTAAAATCCTGCAGCGCACGCAAGGTCCCCCTGCTCAAGCCAGCGCATGTCCAGGCCCGTCTGAAGTTTGCCAATGACCATCTGGATGATCCAGAGGAGGAATGGGAGAAGGTCATGTGGTCTGATGAGACAAAAATACAGCTTTCTGGTCTAAACTCCACTCGCCATGTTTGGAGGAAGAAGAAGGATGAGTACAACCCCAAGAACACCATCCCAACCGTGAAGCATGGAGGTGGAAACATCATTCTTTGGGGATGCTTTTCTGCAAAGGGGACAGGACGACTGCATCGTATTGAGGGGAGGATGGATGGGGCCATGTATCGCGAGATCTTGGCCAACAACCTCCTTCCCTCAGTAAGAGCGTCGAAGATGGGTCGTGGCTGGGTCTTCCAGCATGACAACGACCCGAAACACACAGCCAGGGCAACTAAGGAGTGGCTCCGTAAGAAGCATCTCAAGGTCCTGGAGTGGCCTAGCCAGTCTCCAGACCTGAACCCAATTGAAAATCTTTGGAGGGAGCTGAAAGTCCGTATTGCCCAGCGACAGCCCCGAAACCTGAAGGATCTGGAGAAGGTCTGTATGGAGGAGTGGGCCAAAATCCCTGCTGCAGTGTGTGCAAACCTGGTCAAGAACTACAGGAAACGTATGATCTCTGTAATTGCAAACAAAGGTTTCTGTACCAAATATTAAGTTCTGCTTTTCTGATGTATCAAATACTTATGTCATGCAATAAAATGTGATTTTCTGGATTTTTGTTTTAGATTCCGTCACTCACAGTTGAAGAGTACCTATGATAAAAAATACAGACTTCTACATGCTTTGTAAGTGGGAAATCCTGCAAAATCGGCAGTGTATCAAATACTTGTTCTCCCCACTGTAAATCAGGCCGGTGAATTTTATTTTATTTTATTGAACCTTTATCTAACTAGGCAAGTCAGTTAAGAACAAATTCTTATTTACAATGACGGCCTACCTACAGGGTCAGCCCCTGTAGCAAATTAGGGTTAAGTGCCTTGCTCAAGGACACAGACAGGTTTTTTTCACCTTGTCCGCTCGGGTATTCAAACCAGCAACCTTTCGGTTACTGGCCCAACACTCGAACCACTAGGCTACCTTCCACCCCTAAATGAAATGTGGAGAGCAATTTATTAACATGATACACTGTTATTTATTGTACACCTCTGTCTGATGCTGTAAAAATGTAAGAAAGCATTTCATAGGAAAAGGAAATATGCTGGTTGTATATCTTACACTAACTTGATACTTTAGGACCGGACTCATCAATTCACAGTTCAATTCGAATCTGCAGAGCAGAACAATCTTTCATATTTACTGAGTAAGGCCTCATACCCTCCTCATCCACGTAAAAGGTGTAATGTTTTCTCTTAAAGAACACCCATAAAAGTTAACTGTGTATTAAAGTCAGAGTATGTCTTTTGCTGGCAGCAGTAAAAGCGTATTTTATTTGCCAATCTGTCTCATGCGTTTGGGCCTGACAGCCAGAGCTTTTTTGCTGCTCCTTCTACATCAACACACTGTACCATGAAGGTCATCAAACATTGTGCCACTTGAAGATTTCCAAGCCAATGATTCACAATTATTTGCAACGTTATTATTATTGTCACTTTATGGTCTTAGGAACCAAAGGTTTGAATACATAATGAAATATGTTATCTTAGATGATAGTGGCTGTAAGGGAGATCATTTTATATAGAAAGTATGTTTCTATATCACAGTATGTCAAAGTATGTTTCTGTCACTGACTGTTGTGCTGCAGAAACTGACCACAGGAAGGTTGTCAGTATCTACTCAATCTCCCACTTCCTACACTACTACTATTTCAATAGAATCCACTCATTGCCTTGATGCATTTAAACACTGACCATGTTTTCATGGTTTGAAAGGAGACACTTGAAGATGGCTTCAAGCTGCTTTGTGATCATCATTTCATAGAGATTACATTCTGTTTCTGCTTTTACCAACATTGTTGGTCTTTGGTCGGTCACGATGAAGCAATTTTCTGACAGTGTTTACATTCTACTATCAGTGATGAAAATAAAAGGTTTAGCATATGTATCAGGGTGTGAATACTTAAGTAAGATGGCTGAGATGTTAACAACATGACCAGGAACCCAGAGAATGAGGAAGGTCACAGTGATTCCAGTGACCAATCTGGTCATCCTTTGGGTGCTGAAGAGTCTGGTTCACTCGCTCACTGGTGTGAAGTCAGGAAACTGTTCTTCATACTGTCTATTTTTAACCACATACAGTGCCTTCATAAAGTATTCATACAGTGCCTTCAGACTTATTCCACATTTTGTTTTGTGTTGTGTTACAGCCTGAATTCAAAATTGATTCAATAGATTTTTTTCCCTCACCCACCTACACACAATATCCCATGATGACATAGTGAAAACGTGTTTTTAGAAATGTTTGCAAATACTATACTCCACACTGTATCCCTTGATTGATTGCTTGATTCTATTTGACAATAAAAAAAAAAAAAATACAACCACAAATGTGAATACAAGGCATTTAGAAATGTGTTGAGAATAACACGATAATTCAAAAAAATAAGTATTTCATTAAGGTCCTAGTTCAAACATGTTACACATTTACAGCTAACCCACACGGTAGCAGAGAAAACAGTCTATGACTGGGGTGGCTAGAGACTTTTTAGGGCCTTCCTCTGACACCGCCTGGTATAGAGGTCCTGGATGGCAGGAAGCTTTGCCCCAGTGATGTACTGGGCCGAGCAGGCAGTGATGCATCCAGTCAGAATACAGCTGTAGAACCTTTTGAGAATGTCAGGACCCATGCCAAATATTTTCAGTCTCCTGAGGGGGGATAGGCTTTGTCGTTTCTTAATAGGTGCATCAATAACTGGAAGGAACAATTTAATAAATGCATCAAGTGCCGCGTCTGGATGCTCCTCATTACACAGATCAGGCCAACACATTGTTTTTGTATCTTCAACAAAACATTTTGTATGATCTCTTATACACTATATTATGGTCCGTACATCCAATGGGTATTGATACAGCTTTAGAGCAGAGTTCTGCAGCATTGGTAAAAATGTGATCAATACAAATGGATTATATAGTTCCTGTACTGTTTGGTAACACCCTGGTAGGTTGATTAATAACCTGAACCATATTACAGGCACTGGTAACATTGAGCAGCTTCCTCTTGAGTGGACAGCTTGACGAAAACCAGTCTATATTCAAGTCACCCAGAAAAGAAACCTCTCTTTTAACATCACATATTATCCAGTTAATGAATGTTAGTACTTGGTGGACTATAGCAGCACCACAAAAGCAGAGGCTTTTATGATATTTTTTTATTTAAATGTTAACCTTTAGTTAACTAGGCAAGTCAGTTAAGAACAAATTCTTATTTACAATGACGGCCTACAGGTGAAGGGGAAAACAAGTTCACTAAGGTATTTTTTTCTTGCCCTTTTCCCATGGTCATTTCCTGAATTTGGATAGCCATGTAGTGGAGATTGAGTCTCCACAACCCTTTGCTACCACCTGGTGGACATCTCCTTGTATAGGTGTGCATACGCAGAAATACCTATATTGGTCCACCAGGGGACAGCAGAATTCACTTATAATGATGACTAATCTTGAAAAAGAGTTTGTTGTCCTAAAATGACGAATTACTGCCTCCTGGATGTCAGAATTCTCAATTCAAATCTGAGAACAACGAGAAAAAACAATGTCTGTATCAGTTTCACAATCAAACCTCCCATTGTTAAGACAGCATCTTAAACATTACATGTTTTCTTCTCTTCACAACAAAAGAGTGGGAAAGAATGACAGACTGTGAACTGTTAAGTTAAACAAATGTACTGTTTTTGCGCACTGGCCAGACAGAGTTAGCTTTTTCATCCAAATAATCTTGCTAGGAACAATACAAGGTGACAATGTGAGGGAGCTGGCAGCAGCCACTGCTTGGCTTGGCCTGGCCTGAGAGAGCAAGCCCTGAGCTGGGGAGAAAGGGAATTCTGGGTGATGTATTGTTGTGCAGACAGATGAGCTGTGGATGTGGGACTACACAACTCTCTCTCTCTCACTCACTCCCTGAATCTAAGTGTTCACATGGCAGTGTAATCAGCATTTTCCCTGGAATAGACGGAATATGATATGTCAACATAGAGATAACATACAAAGTTAGAAAGAAATACACTTCAATTATATCTGATACGTAAGGTGTCTGTGACGTCCTCTCCTAGACTGCCAGAGCTAGTCCCCTTAAAAACAACTCAAGCCTTCCAGTTTCAATTTATTTCTAATGAGAAAAACAAAACATCACAATCTTATCCATAATGGTTTATGAAGCATGTTTATTTTACTTATTTCTTGGATCTTGCATTTCTTGAAAATGGTTTTTGGCCTTTTTATCACACACCTTTTCCCTTGTGCTACCAGATACACTATCTGTGCAAAGCAGCGCTGTGGCTTGTAGTAAAACACATTGAACTTACTCTTTATCTAAGATTGATGATAGCCATGAAATCACTGCAAAGACTCTAGTACTGCTCCACTGAGATTACAGTTCATGTTGTTAGTAACACAACATTTTGCATCCCGGGGCAGTCCTGAGAAGAGACTCTCTTTTCGTTACATCTGTGCAGTGTGTCAGGGCAGAAAGAATGAATTAGGAAGACCCTGTGACATGGAATAGGCCCTACAGTCACCCCATCCATCATGTGCTGGCAGCAGAATAAGGAGAGGGACATGATGACAAACACCCGTCAGCACATGCCTCATGTCAGAGATCTACATCCTGCCCAACACAGAGAACTTTAGAGATAAACCAGATTGGATGATCTGAGAGCATGGTTGATGCCTGGGAACATGTGTTACAGTATCATACAAAGCATCTGGAGCACAGGAGGCTGCTGAGGGGAGGAGGGCTCATAATAAGGACTGGAACGGAGGAACGTGGAAACCATGTGCTTGATGTGTTCGATACCAATCCATTGATTCCGTTCCAGCCGTTACTATGAGCCCGTCCTCCCCAATTAAGGTTCCACCGGCCGCCTGTGATCTGCAGTATACACAACCTTTTTTTTTTAGTAGTCTCACTTTCAGCATTTATTGAGAGTTTAAGTGCAAATAAGGATTATTCATAGATTTAAATGATAAAAGCAACCAAATCCTACTGACTGTATTGTTTCAGCATTTAAATGTCACGCTGCTGTTGCAAAACTGTTGCAGATTAATACAAACTCAAGAGAACAAATTATAAACATACTTATCTAACACACCCACCATTAAGGACAACATGCAGGAAATAGGATAAAATGCTAATTTTCATCAATTAGCAGGGGTTGATTTTTAAGTTCAGTATTGTGCTTGTTACCCCTTGCCATGTCTCGGCTGGCAGAGCCTGTGTGTGTTGTGGCAACATGGGGGAATAAATAGTACGGTTGCTATTTGTGCATGAGTTTTTGATTTTCATAACCATGAGCTAAAACCAAAATGGGGAGGAAGTGTATCCACAGTGGCAGCCTGTGCAAGTCATAACTCAGCTAAAGGCTGGTGGATGCCAAGGCATGGCATAGGTAACGCTCTCTGTATCACACGTTCACTCATCACTTAGTCCTAATGTTCAATTTACTGTCAACACTTTACTCTTGACGTTGCTCTTTCCTCTTGAAAAACAACAAAGCACAATGTGTGACTGATTTATCCCCAACGTATGATTTATCTTTTTTTTTTTTTTTTTATGACACATCAAGCATTGACTATCTTGGCTGCTGTTGTATAACGTTCAGGATGAACTTAAAATTATGGATAGTTTCAGTCTCAATAATACGTTGCTGTGCTTAGTTGGCTACTGTTGTAGGACATACACATACTGTAATATGCCACTTATATTACCATAATATATGTACTTTTTTGTATTCACGACCCCATGACCCTACCAAAGAGAAGATAGTCTTCTCTCCAACAGATGGAGAAGGAAAGGCTGTCTCGTGTCCAGCTCTGATACGGCGGGTCTGATACGGTGACAATTCCCCAATCTACTCGTTCAGATGTGCATAGTGATGTGGGTTTTATCTCCCTTTGATTTGTTGGCTGAGGACGGCGTGCAGGATGCCCTGCGATATCCTCTGTAATCCCGCTGCGGGATGATGTCATCGCCCTCCGGATGGTTCCAGGGATAAAGGAGTGTGGGCAGGCTTTGGGTTTGGGAGGCGATTGGCCATGGGAAGCAGTTCAGAAGCACGTTAGACCCCCGTTATACCGCTAATGTGACACAGTGCTGCCTCTTGCGCTCATTTCCCTCAAAGACTCTGCTGGTGCTGGTATGTAGGATGTTCATGCCTGTGGCTCCAACATTAAGCAACGCTAACCACAGGCTAAGCAGGAGTACACAAAAAGAACCACCAAGTCTCAGGGTTTGAGATCGTGTTCACTTGGAGGTGACGTCTTCTCACAGTTTACTCTTTTTCATGACAGAACCTCAGTTCATTCAGACCATCAGCAAACAAATACGAGAGAATAAAGCTATAGCTATTCATTGTAAACAATAAATCATCAGGTAGAGACAATAAAATATGTATATTTGCAGATGCATCAACAACAGTAAATGCAAGGGCTGGCCCTGGGCATAAGCGATGTAAGGGGTCGCTTAGGCCCCCCCCCCAATTTGTTTTAAAACCACAACATTTTATATGTGCCTCACGGCAAAATGGAGAGAATTACAGGAAATGTACCAAAAAAAATCTCCCCATGGAATGGAAAGGGGAATGGAATTTGTTTTCCAATTTCCAGTCCCAATGTCTTAAAACTATCACTGCTAGAATCTATGCTCAATAGGAAATAAAATATTAATATTTTTTATTGTAATACATTCCCAGAGATTCTTAAGAAGAAGTACCCTGGAATATCAGTATATGACCAAATCAGTAAATTATGTCATTTGATAACCTTGTTGCATTATAATTTAGCTTGATGACACATGAGAGGGAACAGGATTATAAAACAAGTCAGGATGTGAACGTCTAACATGTCAAACAGAATGCTCATAAAACAACAGTTTGTTATTTCTGTTGGGTAAATAACTAGTATATAAACTGAGCTCAAACTTGCTGAAACACGATGACACTGATGCTTTGCTGACAGCTTTGATGTAAACACATTTCAGAGGAATTCTTGTTACACTTCCGTACTGCAACAATATTTTATTTTAGGCACCCATTCCAGATTGTGATTGCAGGTCCTCGATTTGTCTTTTTGAATTAGAATTACACTGATCCAAGCCTGAAGGGAAACTGGGAGCTAGTGGCATTAGCAGGAGAAGTGGGACTGGGGAGCAGAGTCAGTGTGTGAAAAGTGAGTGTGTGAGATTAACGAGTGGGTTAACAGATACTTTCATTCTCACTCCCCGGGCCAGGATGCTAGGATCAGATGTGAATAAACATGAACATCATGCATCCTGAACATTTCCACCACCTTTTTTGGACCTGTCCCAAATAGTACTACCTTTCTAATGTAACACAATCCTTTACTTGTCTAAAACGGGCCCTTGAGGTGGAAAATGTCAGTAATGCTTTCTGCACATGTGCAGACTGAGGTAGAGGAGGAGGAGAATGTAGGTATTCCTCCCCAGCATCCTGTGGTGTTTGGAGCTGGAAAGCTGCGGGAGCTCACGGAAGATTCCCAGCCCTGGCTTGTCAGAGAGAACCCCCCTCTCACAGCAGGGATGGGAGAGGAAAACGGAGGGACAGGGGCAAACTCAGGCCAGACACTGGAGAGGAAACCTGGTACCCTCCTTTCAGGGTGAGAGGAAGTGGTCCAGCGAGGGGAGGGAACGTGAGACAGGGAGGATTGATTTTATGGAATGTTGTAAGCCTAGCGTCTCTGCTGTACTTTTAAAATACAGTGAACTTAACAAAACCAAGACAGCTGGCCTGACCATTTCTCCAATCCATATCTTGCCTGAAGGTGTAATACGGCTGCTCCCCTCTCCCCCAAAACAAACTTACTAACACACGTTGCCTGAAGTGGCAAAGGTTAGTCTTTCACCTTTGCCAGTGACAAGGCTACTTCGGTCAGGTGCTGACATGCCCAGTAGCTCTGAGACTCTTATCTCGTGTCTTAGCTTAGAGCATGGAGCCATTATTAACCGAATGCACCCCTGTTCACCATTTCAGCCAGATTGCATTCGGATCAGCATTTGAAGATTGGAATTCAGTAACTCATGAAAGATATAGAAAGGTAAAGATTGAAACTCATGACAGAGAGAGTAACAGAGGGATGGAGTAAGAGAAAATGAAAAAGGGGTGTGGGGGGGGGGGTGTGTATCAGCTGACACCAAATATGGTTCAGGCGCCAGCGTGACCTTCTCATGCTGCAGATGTTATGCTCTTTGAAGAACATTCTTACCATCCAAGTGGGAGTCAACCAGTCTAAAACAGACGGGCTCTCCCTGTGGTGGGCTAAGTAATTTACAGTGTAACGTGTACAGGAGGGTCAGGCAGGGGAGAGTAGAGGGGGACTCCCTGTCAGAACTAGCCTGGGTCTGCCCAGAACTATACTGATGCTTTCTGAGAAAGAGTAGATTGCAGTCCCAATGAACACCAGTGATTTGGAAACAGCCATTAAGGAAGAATGAATAATAGCCCCTGGTTGTTCATATCTAAAACCTTTAGGGTGTTGTTGCTCCGCTACATGGCATGATAGCATGAGGAAGCAGCCAAGTTGACTGGGAACTCACTGCTCCACATTGTGCTTAACACCGAAGGCTTCATGCGCTGCAGTACCTCCGGTAAATCGAACATGGCTGTTTTGAATGAACTGAATAATGTGAGACATTTGCAAGGAGCATTTGACATCCATCCTACAGTACTAATGACTGCCACAAGATGGAGATGGTCAGAATGGATTCGAGAGAGCTATCTGAAAGAAATAGCAGCATAGTCTCACACAGGTAGAACATTATGGTGCCTCTCCTTTTTAAATCAGTGTATCCATCAGTCTATACGACAATAACTTTCCATAAACTTACAATTGTAATTATTGTAAGGGCAATAATAAGAGTCAATTACAGGAAAGTAGTCACATTTTAATGCGTCTTAAATTATGTTACCCATGATGTTTCATGTTCAAAAACCACATTGATGACGTAAGCACAGATTCAGAAGCAATATCAAGGAGCCCCTACATCCAAGACAAATCTCTTGAGCAGACTATGGTATGTATCATAACCGTGTTTAGACAGACACATATGGATTGTGATGTACACATCATAACATTTCCTGTTTCCTGGCCAGTGCAGCTCAACAGCTGATCTGTCTACCAATGTACCAAACCACAATGTTTGTCTGCTCTATTGGTCCATCAATATATGTCATTTCAGGGATTGTAACCTTTGTGTAACTAGGCAAGTCAGTTAAGAACAAATTATTATTTACAATGACGGCCTACACCGGTGAAACTCGGGCGACGCTGGGCCAATTGTGCACCGCCCTATGGGACTCCCAATCACGGCCGGTTGTGATACAGTCTGGATTCAAACCAGGTTGTCTGTAGTGACGCCTCAAGCACTGAGATGCAGTGTCTTAGACCACTGCGTCACTTGGGAGCCGAAGAGCTTGGTCTAAAACCCCATCCTTTTAGGCTGTTTTCCTCTTCATGAGTATCACCTGTTCTGTCTGTGGTGAGGAATAAAAGAAAATACATATACAGTGGGGAGAACAAGTATTTGATACACTGCCGATTTTGCAGGTTTTCCCACTTACAAAGCATGTAGAAGTCTGTAATTTTTATCATAGGTACTCTTCAACTGTGAGTGACGGAATCTAAAACAAAAATCCAGAAAATCACATTGTATGATTTTTAAGTAATTAATTAGCATTTTATTGCATGACATAAGTATTTGATACATCGGAAAAGCAGAACTTAATATTTGGTTCAGAAACCTTTGTTTGCAATTACAGAGATCATACGTTTCCTGTAGTTCTTGACCAGGTTTGCACACACTGCAGCAGGGATTTTGGCCCACTCCTCCATACAGACCTTCTCCAGATCCTTCAGGTTTCGGGGCTGTCGCTGGGCAATAAGGACTTTCAGCTCCCTCCAAAGATTTTCTATTGGGTTCAGGTCTGGAAACTGGCTAGGCCACTCCAGGACCTTGAGATGCTTCTTACGGAGCCACTCCTTAGTTGCTCTGGCTGTGTGTTTCGGGTCGTTGTCATGCTGAAAGACCCAGCCACGACCCATCTTCAATGCTCTTACTGAGGGAAGGAGGTTGTTGGCCAAGATCTCGCGATACATGGCCCCATCCATCCTCCCATCAATACGGTGCAGTCGTCCTGTCCCCTTTGCAGAAAAGCATCCCCAAAGAATGATGTTTCCACCTCAATGCTTCACGGTTGGGATGGTGTTCTTGGGGTTGTACTCATCCTTCTTCTTCCTCCAAACACAGCGAGTGGAGTTTAGACCAAAAAGCTCAATTTTTGTCTCATCAGACCACATGACCTTCTCCCATTCCTCCTCTGGTTCATCCAGATGGTCATTGGCAAACTTCAGACAGGCCTGGACATGCGCTGGCTTGAGCAGGGGGACCTTGCGTGCGCTGCAGGATTTTAATCCATGACGGCGTAGTGTGTTACTAATGGTTTTCTTTGAGACTGTGGTCCCAGCTCTCTTCAGGTCATTGACCAGGTCCTGCGTGTAGTTCTGGGCTGATCCCTCACCTTCCTCATGATCATTGATGCCCCACAAGGTGAGATCTTGCATGGTACCCCAGACCGAGGGAGATTGACCGTCATCTTGAACTTCTTCCATTTTCTAATAATTGCGCCAACAGTTGTTGCCTTCTCACCAAGCTGCTTGCCTATTGTCCTGTAGCCCATCCCAGCCTTGTGCAGGTCTACAATTTTATCCCTGTCCTTACACAGCTCTCTGGTCTTGGCCATTGTGGAGAGGTTGGAGTCTGTTTGATTGAGTGTGTGGACAGGTGTCTTTTATACAGGTAACGAGTTCAAACAGGTGCAGTTAATACAGGTAATGAGTGGAGAACAGGAGGGCTTCTTAAAGAACAGGTCTGTGAGAGCCGGAATTCTTACTGGTTGGTAGGTGATCAAATACTTATGCCATGCAATAAAATGCAAATTAATTATTTAAAAATCATACAATGTGATTTTCTGGATTTTTGTTTTAGATTCCATCACTCACAGTTGAAGAGTACCTGTGATAAAAATTACAGACCTCTACATGCTTTGTAAGTAGGAAAACCTGCAAAATCGGCAGTGTATCAAATACTTGTTCTCCCCACTGTATGTTATATGAATACCTACAGTCGTACATTAGATGTCCCAATGTATGAGGAGCTAGAGAATGTAGGTCTCTAGCATCCCTCTCTCAACAGTGACAGCCTCTCCATGAACGTTGTCTGACCAAGCCGGTATGTGTGGCACGGACGAGGTCATATCCTCAGACGCACAATCTCTAGGAGGAAGAACCAATCCCCAAATCTGTCCCTGTTTGATTTTCTCAGTGGCCAGCCGGAGGCTTAGAGGATCACTCCTTTTAAATACTTGAGTTAATCTTTCATTTATTTCCCCACAAAAGCCAAATCCCTCTCTGTTGTCGTTCCATACACGTGTGTGGAGGGTGGTCTGTAAGAGACCTGTATTTTTCATTGGGGACAGGCTGCTGATTGACAGCACAGTGGTTGAGAAATATGAGTAATGATTTTGTGTGAATCATTTAGTCTGTAAATGTTTGCTGAAGGTTGTCTAACATTTACCATTTCAGATAATCCTGCTCACTTCCCACATCTGTCTACTAGGAACACCTTCCTAATATTGAGTTGCAGCCCTTCCCTCCCCCTTTTGCCTTCAGAACAGCCTCAATTCATTCCACAGCGATGCTGGCCCATGTTGACTCCAATGCTGCCCACAGTTGTGTCAAGTTGGCTGGATGTCCTTTGGGTGGTGGACCATTCATGATACACACAGGAAACTGTTGAGCGTGAAAAACCCAGCAGCGTTGCAGTTGTTGACACACTCAAGCCATGGCACCTACTACCAAACCCCATTTAAAGGTACTTAAATATTGTTTGTCTTGCCCATTCACCCTTTGAATAGCACAAATACACAATCAAATTGTCTCAAGGCTTAAAAATCCTTCTTTAACCTGTCTCCTCCCCTTTATCTACACTAATTGAAGTGGATTTACCAGGTGACATCAATAAGGGATCATAGCTTTCAGCTGGATTCACTTGGTCAGTCTATGTCATGGGAAGAGCAGGTATTCCTAATGTTTTGTACACTCAGTGTATATTGGTATGGGTCAGACCTGGGTTCAAATAAATGTGTTTTATTTTAAATACTTATTTTCTGTGACCAAATCAACTACTTCTATTTGAAGTATTTTTTTCCGAACACATTATGATACTGCTCAGGCCAAACATTTGAAATACAATTGTTTGTATATTTTAGTATTTTCCAAAACATACCAATACTTTCCAAGTGGTTTTCCAAATGCATTCCAATATTCAACTAATTGTATCTTCAAAGAAAATATATCAAAATACTTAGTATTTGAACCCAGGTCTGGTATGGGTATACTATACCATGATGATGGATATGCAGCACTATACACTCTCAGTATTGTTCCCTCGGGTACACAAAGATCAAAATACACATTATGTACAGTACCTTGACATATGATATCAAATGGTACTGTAAGGTACATGTGTGGAAAATCTAGTATAATGGTACATTTTTGTACCCAATATTTTGAATATGAAGGTACAATCATTGGAGGCATAGCTTAGTGAAGGCGTGGCTTTCAGCTAGTTAATTTTGGCCACACATGTGGGTCGTCATTAGTTATCACAGCCACAAAGTCATAATTATGGCTAAAACCTGCCTATTTATACAATTAATCTTCTTAAAATTGGATTTTAAACCTAACCTTAACAACACTGCTAACCTTAAATTAAGACAAAAAAGCATTTTTGTTTTTCATACATTTTTACGATATAGCCAATTCTGACTTTGTGGCTGTGGTAACTAGTGACAACCACCCATGATTGGAAGGGTTGTACCAGTTAATGTGATCTATGGTTATGTTAATTACAGTTTGAGCATGTCCACTGCCAGTTCTGAAGTCTTTATAAAGGCTTACATACTCTAAGTAAAGAGCTGTAATTAATATTCTAGCCACCTTAACACAACACTGAGTGACCTTGTCAAGATGAACAGACCTCTTGGTATAATGGTTAAGTTGTTGGCTTGACAGTTGCTCGTCCCAGGTTCAAGTCCTGGTTGTCACTATCCCCCCGAAACTCGCTACATTGGTGTCAAAAGTGGAATGGCGGAGAGGCGTCTACATGTGAGGGACTTGGTGTAGCTAAAAGATACATTTTTGCCACTTAAAATGAACAAACGGCTTTGTCAATGTGGCTGTACCCTAAAAAGGCAAATCTGTACATTTTGGCTCTTTAAAAGATACGGACTGCAAGTGTACAATTATGTACCTATAACTAATGGTACAATGGACGTACCTTACATGGTACCACAATAGTGACAAGCATTGAACCCCTTTAAGTACAATTTGGAGTGTATTAGATGTGAGTGACCCAGGTATTTGACCACTATCTCATGTATTCATGATCTCTCTCAGATACTGATTAGAACTCCAAGCATATTAGAGAAAACTGGCACAGGATTATAAAATGAGTGTCTTACATGATACTTAAATGACTCATAAAACCCCTCAGCTTGATATTTCTGTAGGGTAAATACCTGGTCTATACTGTTTACACAGTGAATGGACTGTGCATTCAGTAGACTTGCTGAAACATGACCTCGATGCCTTGCTGCCAGCTTTGATGTAAACATACGTATTTCAGAGAAGTTCTTGTTACCCTTCCTCAATGTGAAGTGAGTGTACAGCAGTATATTACCATCAGTAGTACTAATAGTATACAATACTAATAATATACAGTAGTGTGAGTGATCCAGGTATTTGACTACTATCTAATTTCTGCATTTTCTCTTTCAAACATTGACTAGAACTTTAAGCATAGCAGTATTGCTGTCCTGCTGAAAATGCGTCTGCAACCCAGCCTACTTGGATTGAAAGATTTTCTGATGTTGGCTGAAAGTGGATAATGTGATCTAATTCAGTAAGCTATTATCATGTATAGTCTGGTAGTACATCAAAGCTCATTCTTCAGTTTTTTTTATGAGACAGTAATTTGCTGCGGTGGTACAACAGCATACAGTTGCATTGATTTGGACTCGCCACCATCAGAGAGGTATTCATTCATTCTGTGTGTGTGGTTGAGGGATAAACATAGACTACGTTTCCAAACCAAAGTATTAAAGATGTAAATGTAGCTATTTCTTAGTATGAGTACAATGCCATATAACTCCGGTGACATTTTCAGGACAAATACATCTAGCACTGTTTAAAAGATCTTTGTTAAAAAAAATAAAAATATCCTGTGTCTGTACAGTGTACCTGTATGACATCATCACATCTGCTTACCTTCATGTGTGCCCACCCCATTGTTAGTCAAACATTATGATGACGCCACTGTTTGTGTTTTTAGTGTTTTAGCCCTAAATAGAATTATGTACTCAAACTATTACCCAGAGAGAAGACTTCACTCACAGAGTTGAAATCCTGCCAAACACTGGAAGTCTTGGATGGGGAATTGTAAGATTTTCTGGGACAGTGTTTATACAAAACACTATTGAACTGTAGATTTCTCTTATCAAAGGGAATCTGGCAGGCACAGAAATTCACACACGCAATGGAGGGTTTTTGGAGTTCAAGTTTCTCATTCATGAAATGATACAGATTAAACACCATACAATATCCTTTTTATTTATTTAACCTTTATTTAATTAGGCAAGTCAGTTAAGAACAAATTCCTATTTACAATGACGGTCTACCCCGGCCAAATCCAGACGACGCTGGGCCAATTGTGCGCCGCCCTATGGGACTCCCAATCACGGCCGGATATGATACAGCCTGGATTTGAACCAGGGACTGTATTGATGCCTCTTGCACTGAGGTGCAGTGCCTTAGACCGCTGCGCCACTCTGTAGCCTTTAATCGATTAAATCTTTTGCCATTTGCGCTGCGTGTGTATTGTGTTTTCAGAAAAGCTCTACCGTGCATCAAACACACTGTATTGTGCTGTGAAAAATGACTTAGTTGGTAACCAAGGGGCAATGCTAAGCAAAGCTGTGAAAGTGTAGCACTGTATGTCGGCTGGTGGTTCAGTCAGGGCATAGGTGTAATGTAAGGTTGATCTAACAATTTGGTTGGTTTTACAGAAACTACCAATGAGATCACAGTTGCGTCTCGTGATTCGTAGAGGTAGTTTTGTCAGTGGGTTGAGAGATAAGAGGGTTGTTGTTTTTTTGTTTTTTTTTCTAAAATCAAAGTAAAAAAACAACAACATGTAAACAATTCAATGTTATTTGGCCACCTTCGATTTTACATTTTTATCCAATTTAATGAAACTTTTCATGCATTAGTGCCATGATTTTTTTACTCATTTATTAGTTGATTTGGTTTTTAAATCTGTATTTATATCCAGGAATTTCAATTGGAAAACACCATTTCCTTGTATAATGATGATAACCAAGTGTTTTCCCATTAGATGTTGAGTAAGATTCACAGTAATTGTGTATTGTGACGATGTTACCTGCCTCATGCTTAACAATATTTTTACATTTTGATCAAGAAAACACATTTTCTTTCCTTTTATTTATTGCCGTCAAATTTGACAGTTTAAATGTAATTAATGACAGTTTCAGAAGTTTCTGAGCACTGTAAAAATGCAATGAATTATACTCGTATGCACTCTAGATGGCAGTATGCAACTTTTCAGTTTGTTTGCCAACTTATAGACGTAGTCTACTTCAAAATGGAGATGGCATCAATGGTGCTGCCCATGTGCTCACCATAATGGGACATATATAAAGATGATATCTCTATCATTCTCTATGTTTACCAAATACGACTGGGAAATATCTATTTGAACGGCCATCCAACTGGTAATTACTTGTGGGAAACTCCTCTATTATAAGCTGTGTCAACCATAAACTAAAAGTACAGCTATCAGACTTGTAAACAAATTATAGTGTTTGAAAATCATATTAATAGACAGCTTTTTTAAAATAATGTTTTTGAAAATGCTGTTATTGAGGTCATTTCCTTAGTAGTTGACGTCAGAGTTTCTATTTATTAATTACCAGTTGGAGGGCCGTTCAAATAAAAATGTTCCACTCTTATTTCGTAAACACAGAGAATGATAGGCAGCGCCCTTGAGGAAATCTCCATTTTGAAGTAGTCCATTTTCTTCTCCTACTACTTCTATGAGTTAGCAAACAAACTGAAAGGGTGCATACTGCCATCTAGAGTGTGTTGTTTGAACAGGTATAAAGCCAAGGTTGGTGATATACGGCTTCCTACAGTTATGGAATGTTTGTTTACGATTATAATTCATTTGCTGATCCCTCCTGATGACCCGGATGGAATCATGTGATCCTTCCTTCCCCAGTAGGAAGGCCCAACGAGTTGACTACTTTAAAATGGTGGAAGCCCTCAATGGCAATGACCATGCCAATACAGGTTTTCACCGTCTAGAGTCTTCTATCTAACTCTGTGGTGGTAAATTCACACTTCGCAAATTACCACGTTTGGTTCAAAATTGATAATACACTGCATGAATTTACTCATGCTTTTAGTAATATGTCACAAGTATAACCAATGTAAATTTAAGTTATATTTGTGTTTGCCATCATGGACAAAAAGAAGGTTGTCACGTGTTGCGGATGTTAGTGTTGGAGATCCCAGAGATCCTTCACTCCACCTCCATCTATTCTCAGATCCATTTCTTATAGGGCCAATCCCTCTGGGCTCTTCTTCACCCCTGCCTGCAGTGTGCCGAACCCACATAGATCTAAACAGCAGCTATAACATGATTTACCCACATCTGTCTTCTCTCTACATTTCTGAGAATTACTTCACACGCATTTCACCTGCACAATATGTGTTCCATATTTCATTGTAGGATACAGCCTTTTTTGTTGTAATAAATGTGTATGACGCATCGGATGACATATCATAATGGTATGGGAAACAAATTGGCCCATCATGAGTAAAATGTTTGCTCAGCCAAGACAGAGACTTTGTGAAATGTGATTTCATGCAGTGTAGCTTGTATGGCTTATGGTGGCCCCACCAGCTGAGGCTGGCAGTTCAACGCTGTGTATATATGTCCATTACAGAGTTTTGTAATTTCCTTCTCTGTTGGTAACATCCCATTATGTATCTCATTCACTTTGGAATTGAGAACATGTGAATTACCTCAGGTAAACTGGGATATCCCATGGCCTTAGGCTGATGGAGTTGAATACACAAGCTCCAATGGCAGTTTGGATAGTTACAAGTGCTTTTTAAATGTATTCTCCTAAAAGTATGTACCTTGCATGTTCACAGGGGATTCCTTGTAATTGTATTTATATTTTTATATGGAATAATTTAGTTACTTAGCCTCAATATTCAAAAAGCTCTCTATTGACATATTACAGTTATATCATGATATTGGCATATTATACAAATCCCTCAAAGCATAAGCCTATTGCTTCATGTCTGACAGAATTGCTAGATATTACAAACACAACTTAATGCATGTAAATAAAGTTGTCCCATCTACAATTTGGTGTGCTCAATATGAACTGTCTCCACTGCAAACTTCAGTGACGCCCAGAGAGAGGGCAGTGCTCAGTTCAGCTGACGTATCCAAACAGAGTAGCTGCTCACTCTCACCAATCAGGGCGGAAAATCGGAGACAAGAGCCTTTCCCTGGACTTCCAGTGCTCGACCAGTGTGCCACTGACAATGGCAAAATGCCTCCTCTCTGCCTTGGAAGCCTTTCAAAGGGCCCTCGCAAATCAGACAAAACAAACCCTATTGTAACAGATCATTGCGAAACAAATGTCATTTCTTTGAAATGTGTAATTACTCATGCTAGAGGGAGGGCGTGATGAGGTAATTACCATTTATTTTATCGTGCCGACATGTAGGTCCTCACGCAGACCGGGGACAGTATTCCTAATGGAGAGAGCTCTGTGGGTTCGCAGCCCCACAGTATCAGAGTATCAGAGTAGGAGAGTGGGAGAGTGGGAGAGTGGGAGAGAGGGAGAGAGAGAGAGAGAGAGAGAGAGAGAGAGAGATATATGAGTGAATGAGTTTACATAATACACTGTCTCTTCAACTCTGCCTGAATAGCACGTAGAATGCTATTGGCGCGTAGAAACTAATGAAAAAGTATTCTCAAAACACATAAACCCATACTTTCAACTGTTTTCTTCCCCCAAAGAAATGTAGAGCGTGCCTTCCAGAAAATAAATTCTTGATTAGTACTAATGTGGTTTTGTTCAACGACGCCACTGAGATGATGGAGATTTAATTACTGCATGCGAATGTCAACATAACGAGATAGACGACTGAACTTTATGATGCTTTTTGGTCATGCAGTGGTCCTGTTTAAAGAGCGAACAAATTAGCTGCGGAATTTAATTGATGACTCATCTATTTACTTAAATATAGTTTTGCTGCTATTTTAGCCCAGAGTAATCTGATTTATATGTGAAAATGTCTGTGGAGAAATGAGACGTGACTTGGTTGGACTTTTGAGGCGAGACGTTTCTTTGAATAAATGGACAGTACAGTATACTCTGATGGTTGAGAAACCCATGACATTAATGAAGATGGTATAAGTGTTATAAGCATGGTTTGACCTAGTTTATTGATAACCTCTTTCTACTAGGACAGGTCACTACCCTCTGTAATAGTGCAATAGTATGAATTATTCATTGTTCGATACCTACATGCTTTATAGCAAGTAAGATACACCATCCCTCTGGCACACAACTTTAAAAAAACTCTCTAATTTATGAGACAAATAATTATACAACACAGGAGAAAGCCAAAGCTCTCTCAACGGGTTTCCCTTTCTACTTCAATCTGTTTGATTCATTACCCCTTCAACCCTGAAGGAATCACGCCCAAACGATGAAAAGAGCACAGTAGAAACACAGCCATTGTGTATAGAGTATTATGAGTGTGTTTTAGGTGTCCTGGCAGAGAAGGGTAGATGCAGTGGTGTCATTGTTGGCCCATGTGACCTAAGTGTCAGCAGTACTCGCATGGTGTTGAAGGAACGTATGGGCTCTACAAGACAGGTGAGTGTGTCCCACTGTTGCAGCCCCTGAATAAGCCTTTAGGAAGTCTGTAGCATGGATAACGTGCACAAGGCTTTCCTTCTCACTAGCAGAGGTTGACTTAACAAGCTCACTGCCCTGAAATACCTTGATTATACTCAGTATTTGTTACTTCTGGAATTATCTATGCATCAACCCCCCCTGCAATTACATCTAATCCACCTATTTATTCTGTAATTATGGGATAACTACAAAACAGATGGATAAACCAGACCTTTACTTTGGAAATTTCGGTTCTGCTCTTCTTTCTAGGAACAATACAGACAATAACATGTGTTACACTGATATCGTTTTTTATCTAATGAGCAGTACAGACCTGCCCCTGGGTTTTACAGTAAAGAACATAGAAGCCATCTACAGTGTGTGTTGCACTAAGGGGGGACATCCTGCAGTCTTCTGGCATGCTCTTGGGTGTGCTTAACGAAGAGCCGCTGTTTCCAATCAGAAATAAATTACTTTTTATTGTTTAGAATGTTTAGAATGTCCCAGTGCATGTGTGCGGGTGCCCATTCTGGGTTGTCATATTATGAAACTGTATCTCAGCAGAAGGCCGCACCTAAACCCCGCCAGACCCTAACCAATCAACACACAGCGCAGCACTCTGCCTCCTGTGGGCTTTTGGGGTCAAAGAACTTCATTCTGAAAACCTGTTGAACTTGGAAGGGACTCCTAGTCATTCCACGGTGGAGGAGCTGGCCGGCATGAAGACAGAACCCGTCTTATTTTCACAGACCTACATTTCAAGCTCAGAGTTACAAATACACTTGAGTTCAAAAATACACTTTTTTTATACAAAATATGAAGACACTTATTAGATGACGGGGCATAATATCACTCTCAGCGCATGTAAAACCTGTTGTTCTTAGTTAAATAAATTCTCATGCCATACTGCTTCATTCCAAGGTTACAGTCATAAGTCCAAACATGCAACAAAAAGCACTACTTGAGGTGGAATGGCTCCAGTTGAGCTCTGCTATCTAACTCGGCTATCTAACCTCCCGTCTAAATTATCACCCTACAAGGGAGACAAACTTTCACCTTCCTTGCACTAGATGTTTCAGGGCATCCAAATGAACGTATTGCCCCCCAGTGCTGATAAGATTTGAAATGCCATCCATGATCATACTCTGAAGGGCTGCATGTTGCTGTAATATCCTGTCTCCATTGTATAGATTGACTGGGGTCAGGGACTCCTCAGGTCACTTCATCAATGAGGCCCTGCTCCTTATTTCTGCTTCGTTCCTTCTTTTATCGTCTTCAGGATAGTCACTGTGTTTCTTTTAAAGGGATACTGCAAGATTCTGGCAATTAAGTCTACGCTAGCATACCTGTAGAGTTGGCTCACAAAACGACCTCTAACTTCCTTCATACTGCACACACAGACATAAAATGGTTCATTTGACTCTGGGTAAGTAGAAAAAAGGTTCAACACGGCATGAAAGTGACGTAGAATACACAATGTGCCATTTCTAAATTTGTCTGTGCATCAGCAGTTTTCCTCTGACAGTCACTCAACGAGCCTATGTTGGCTAACATTCTTTAAATTAGTCAACCCAGCTATCTAATGGCCGAATTACCGACCAGGCACGTGCCCAGGTGTCCTGACCTCCAGTGGGCCCCCATTGATTTTGCTTGTCACTCTCACTGAGATATCATATTAACATGGCATAAGTCATGGCAAAATGTGTAGAATTTAGGCAAATTGGCTTTAAAAAAGCACATTGGCAAAATGAGTAGAATTGTATGAAAGGAAAGGCTAGGGCCGGGCCCTGCATACACACACGCGCACACACACACACTTATCTTAGTACAATCCAAAATGAAAAAAGCCAGACAATCAACAATATAATAATCCAGTATGGTGCTCTCTTTGAGATGGGGTCAGGAGTTTGTCTCCCTCCATTGTATGTCCCTGGAGCCCAAAGACAAGGCTGGATTTCCAGGCACTGACCACAGACAATAGGCCCAACAGCACGAGGGCCCCCAAGGGACGAGAGGGAAGAGATGGAGGGGGCAGGAATGGAGATGAGGTCAATGAACTTCACACCTCAGAGCTGGACTTTGATCCTGACCATCAAAGGCTCTTCAGAAGCCACTGGAAAATGGCCTTATGTACCCTCTCCTTTCAGTAGAGTTGCCCAAATGTCTTGACTTAAATATACTGTCTTATAAAACACTGTATTTCTCAATGTTCAGTCTTCAATGTCTTCAGCAGGATGCAATTTAACATAAAAGATTACATCCCTGTTCCCAAATATCACTTGTGCTTTCTAACCCCTTCTATTTTGTGGTGCGTTTTACAAACAAGCAATACATATTTATAAATATATCAAAAGCAACCATTCTACCCTCAGTCAGGGAAAGCCACAAATTGGGAATTAACCGTCTCCAAAATCAGGGATGAGACCATCTCTTGGAAAGACAGGCTAAAAATACAACATGCCAACATGTCTTCCACTTTGCTGCCTGCTTTGCTGCCTGCTTGCTCTGGAAGGTTGTGTTTTTCCTCTCCTGATTTATTTTTACAGGAGATGTTTACGCAGGAACTTCGAGTGAGCTGTAATTTGGGACGTCCAGAGTGGCTTTGGGGAGAGAGAGGAGGCTGTGGCCATTGACCGCTAGGCTCCTGCTTTCCTGCTGATAGCACGTGCTGTGCGGTGGGTACCTCAGTGTCCAGGACTCCAGCTCCAGAGGGGCCTGAGCGCAGTCACGTCCCCAGGGCCCTGGACACTGCCCTAGGCAGCAAGTGTTGTGGGCTGGGCCTGTGGGACCAGCAGGCCATGCCATGTGGCACAGATGGCTCCCTCATGGGTGAGAGCTGCATGTTGGCACATCGTTGCGGAGCATGTCCCAGTCTGGTTCTCACAGCCCTCATTATAAAATTTTCTCTGAAGTGACTCACTCAGGAAAACGTCCTCTACCCCTTCTCTCTCTCTCTCTCTCTCTCTCTCTCTCTCTCTCTCTCTCTCTCTCTCTCTCTCTCCATCCCTTCTCTCACTCTGTCCCTTGTCTGTCTGTCTGTCTGTCTGACTGTCTGTCTGTCTGTCTGTCTGTCTGTCTGTCTGTCTGTCTGTCTGTCTGTCTGTCTGTCTGTCTGTCTGTCTGTCTGTCTGTCTGACTGTCTGTCTGTCTGTCTGTCTGTCTGTCTGTCTGTCTGTCTGTCTGTCTGTCTGTCTGTCTGTCTCTCTCTCTCTCTCTCTCTCTCTCTCTCTGTGTGTGTCTCTGTCTCTCTCACTATGTGTGTGTGTGTGTGTGTGTGTGTGTGTGTGTGTGTGTGTGTGTGTGTGTGTGTGTGTGTGTGTGTGTGTGTGTGTGTGTGTGTGTGTGTGTGTGTGTGTGTGTGTGTGTGTTTTGAGTTATTTATGTTCCTGTCTCTCCAGATTTTCTTCAAGGTTAAAACATGATTATGATCCAGACATGCATTAACCAACACTAACGTTCCATTTGGGTAACAGATACACTTTAACAATCTGGGAATGACATCACCATTAATGCAACTTCCATTTAATTTGATCTAAGTACCACATGTTAAAACTGTCAATTAGACTGGGATGAATGTAGTGTAAGCTGATGGAGGTAAAAGGTTTACTGATATACTGACAAGTTTTTCCAGCACGCACGGCTTGATACCTGTTGTCTGTCTACTTTGGATACATATTTCATTTAATCTGCTAGCATGGTTTGGGAGGATTAAACTATGTTGACTTAATTTTCTTGATCCTTCTGCTAGATGTAACTGCAAATGTACAACAACGTACAGTATTAATGTGAAGTTGTATAATATATTATTATTTCTGTTAGACATCTGAAACCAGCCAAAACTGCCTGAATATATCGAAGTACATTACGGATTACCAGGACGTTTACTCCGAGAATTCGTTGACCAACTGGCAAGTGTCTTCACTGACATTTTCAACAAGTCCCTGATTGAGTCTGTAATATCAACATGTTTCAAGCAGACCACCATAGTCCCTGTGCCGAAGAACACTAAGATAACCTGCCTAAATGACTACCGACCCGTAGCGTTCACATCTGTAGCCATGAAGTGCTTTGAAAGGCTGGTCATGGCTCACATTAACACCATTATCCCAGAAACCCTAGACCCACTCCAATTTGCATACCGCTCAAACAGATCCACAGATGATGCAATATCTACTGCACTCCACACTGCCCTTTCCCACCTGGACAAAAGGAACACCTACGTGAGAATGCTGTTGACTACAGCTCAGCCTTCAACACCATAGTGCCCTCAAAGCTCATCACCAAGCTAAGGACCCTGGGACTAAACACCTCCCTCTGCAACTGGATCCTGGACTTCCTGACGGGCCGCCCCCAGGTGGTAAGGGTAGGACACAACACATCTGCCACGCATCTGCCATCCTCAACACTGGGGCCCCTCAGGGGTGCGTGCTCAGTCCCCTCCTGTACTCCCTGTTCACCCATGACCGCACGGCCAGGCACGACTCCAACACCATCATTAAGTTTGCAGATTACACAACAGTGGTAGGCCTGATCACCGACAACAACGAGACATTCTATAGGGAGGAGATCAGAGACCTGGCCATGTGGTGCCAGGATAACAACCTCTCCCTTAACGTAATCAAGACAAAGGAGGTGATTGTGGACTACAGGAAAAAGAGGACCGTGCACGCCGCCATTCTCATCGACAGGGCTGTAGTGGAGCAGGTTGGGAGCTTCAAGTTCCTCGGTGTCCACATCACCAACAAACTAGAACGGTCCAAACACACCACTCCCTCAGGAGACTGAAAATATTTGGCATGGGTCCTCAGATCCTCAAAAGGTTCTACAGCTGCAACATCGAGAATATCCTGACATGCTGCATCACTGCCTGGTACGGAAACTGCTCGGCCTCCGACCGCAAGGCACTACAGAGGGTAGTGCGTGTGGCCCAGTACATCACTGGGGCCAAGCTTCCTACCATCCAGGACCCCTATAACAGGCGATGTCAGAGGAAGGCCCTAAAAATTGTCAAAGACTCCAGCCACCTCAGTCATAGACTGTTCTCTCTGCTACTGCATGGCAACCGGATCGCCAAGTCTAGGTCCAAAATGCTTCTCAACAGCTTTTACCCCCAAGCCATAAGACTCCTGAACAGCTAATCAAATGGCTACCCGGACTATTTGCACTGTACCCCCCCTTCTTCACACTGCTGCTACTCTCTGTTTATCATCTATGCATAGTCACTTCAACTGTACCTGCATGTACATATTACCTAAATTAGCCCGACTAACCGGTGCCCCTGCACATTGCCTCTGTACCGGTATCACCTGTATATACCACCTGTATATACAGTGGGAGAAGTATTTGATACACTGCCGATTTGGCAGGTTTTCCCACTTACAAAGCATGTAGAAGTCTGTAACTTTTATCATAGGTACTCTTTAACTGTGAGTGACGGAATCTAAAACAAAAATCCAGAAAATCACATTGTATGATTTTTAAGTAATTAATTTGCCATTTATTGCATGACATAAGTATTTGATACATCAGAAAAGCAGAACTTAATATTTGGTACAGAAACCTTTTGTGAGGGCTTGGTTGTGGTAAGGCCTCTTACTCCCACCTAGGGGAGGAGAGAGGCACACAACCAAGTCCTCACACACTTATTAGGGAGATTATCATCCCCAATCAGAGACAGCTGTCTAGTGTTGTCTCTGATTGGGGAGTGTATTTAAGCTCCTCACATTTCCACCTGTGTGTGGATCATTGTTCGTTTGTGTTTGTCTGCACTGCCTGCAGCCACAAAAGTAAGTCACCGTGTTTTGCTTGGAATCGTGTTTTTGTTTTTTCTCTCTCCTTTTTATGTTGTAAATGCTTCGTGAGAACATCTCATTTTCAAATAAAAAGGATGACACTTCACCAGCGCTCCGTTTACCGTCCCTTATATAATGCGCACCGTGACAGAATGATCCACCACCCTGGGACGCAACGTGAGCAGACACTGGTAGACATCCTCTATGATATGGGGAAATTATCTAGGGAGGATGTCTACCACTATCATGCGGTGGAGGAAGGCTGGGGTCCGGAGCAGCAGAGGCGCCGAAGACGGGGGAAACGTCACCGGGCTAAAGTTGAGGACCAGCCTGGAGCCCAGAAAAACCCCCAAACTGATTTTGGGGGGGGGCTATGGGGGTGGTCGGGGATCGAAGGAGAAGAGCCCCGACCACTGCACTCGTGGGGGTTCCAGGAGGAGCCCCTACAGCCGTGGGAGCAGGAGTACAGAGAGGAGTCGGAGGAAGACGACGACGATGTGCTTCTGTTCCCTCACTCGTGGGGGTTCCCGGAGGAACCCTCACAGGATGGGGATTGGCGGTGGAGTAGGGACGACAGGGACAGTTGTGCTCCAGCGCCAGTTCCCAGTCCGGTGCCGGTCGTCGACGTCGCTCCAGTGACGGAGCAGTCCGCTCCACCGGTGCCCAGTCCGGGGCCGGTCGTCTGCGTCGCTCCAGTGCCGGAGCAGTCCGCTCCACCGGTGCCCAGTCCGGGGCCGGTCGTCTACGTCGTTCCAGTGGCGGAGCAGTCCGCTCCACCGGTGCCCAGTCCGGGGCCGGTCGTCTGCGTCGCTCCAGTGCCGGAGCAGTCCGCTCCACCGGTGCCCAGTCCGGGGCCGGTCGTCTGCGTCACTCCAGTGCCGGAGCAGTCCGCTCCACCGGTGCCCAGTCCGGGGCCGGTTGTCAGCCCCTCTACAGGGTCGAGGGCTCCCACACCAGGGTCCAGACAGGACTTGGTGGATGGCGGGAGTACTGAGGGCGGAACCATCGCGCCGGGGTCCGGACCGGACCGGGCGTGCAACAGAGAGGTAGGAGGGAAGCTACTCTCAGCCTGTGCCACGCCCGGAACCGGAACCGGAGCCTCCACCAGCAACCACCTCAGTACCCCGCCATGTCCCCCCTAGTTTTTTGACATTTTTTTTTTCAGGAGAGGGGGGTGTATTTGTGTGCGATCGGGAGTCCGCACCTTAGGGGGGGGTACTGTGAGGGCTTGGTTGTGGTAAGGCCTCTTACCACACAATAGATTTTCTATTGGGTTCAGGTCTGGAGACTGGCTAGGCCACTCCAGGACCTTGAGATGCTTCTTACGGAGCCACTCCTTAGTTGCCCTGGCTGTGTGTTTCAGGTCGTTGTCATGCTGGAAGACCCAGCCACGACCCATCTTCAATGCTCTTACTGAGGGAAGGAGGTTGTTGGCCAAGATCTCGCGATACATGGCCCCATCCATCCTCCCCTCAATACGGTGCAGTCGTCCTGTCCCTTTTGCAGTAAAGCATTCCCAAATAATGATGTTTCCACCTCCATGCTTCACGGTTGGGATTGTGTTCTTGGGGTTGTACTCATCCTTCTTCTTCCTCCAAACACGACGAGTGGAGTTTAGACCAAAAAGCTCTATTTTTGTCTCATCAGACCACATGACCTTCTCCCATTCCTCCTCTGGATCATCCAGATGGTCATTGGCAAACTTCAGACGGGCCTGGACATGCGCTGGCTTGAGCAGGGGGACCTTGCTTGCGCTGCAGGATTTAATCCATGACGGCGTAGTGTGTTACTAATGGTTTTCTTTGAGACTGTGGTCCCAGCTCTCTTCAGGTCATTGACCAGGTCCTGCCGTGTAGTTCTGGGCTGATCCCTCACCTTCCTCATGATCATTGATGCCCCACGAGGTGAGATCTTGCATGGTGCCCCAGATCGAGGGAGATTGACCGTCATCTTGAACTTCTTCCATTTTCTAATAATTGCGCCAACAGTTGTTGCCTTCTCACCAAGCTGCTTGCCTATTGTCCTGTAGCCCATCCCAGCCTTGTGCAGGTCTACAATTTTATCCCTGATGTCCTTACACAGCTCTCTGGTCTTGGCCATTGTGGAGAGGTTGGAGTCTGTTTGATTGAGTGTGTGGACAGGTGTCTTTTATACAGGTAACGGGTTCAAACAGGTGCAGTTAATACAGGTAATACAGGAGTAGTTTTGGCGCCGCCCTGAGTGGTCGCCTGTTAAGCAGCTCCCGTTGTTCGTGCATTAATTGTTGTTTTAGTTCGTTTTCTTTCGTCTATTTTCTTTAGTTTTATTTTTTATTTTGCTACAGTCGAACTATAACAGTTCAGGATTATGGATTTTATCGCAGCTGAACGTCGACAGGAGTCGTCAACTGTTATTGTTTACAACAGAGCCCAGCTCCTGGATTTAGCCCACGCAGCGCTGCTGCTCCTCAGGGAAAAGTTTGATATTCCGGACGAATTGAAAAGACGACGCCGTGGATGCAGGGCGGGATTGAAATGTAAGGCAAAGCGGAGGAGGTTAAAGTACAAGCCGGCTATACCATCTATTATTATGGGCAATGTTAGGTGTCTACATAACAAGATGGATGAGTTGGCGGGACTTGTTCGTGGACAAAGGATTTATCGGGAAACGAGCCTAATGTGTTTTACTGAGACTTGGCTGAACGGTAACATCCCCATACAGAACGTCACTATCGACGGTTTCCAGACCATCACAGCGGACAGGGATCGCGTCTCTTCCGGTAAGAGTAAGGGTGGTGGGCTGGCTTTATTAGTTAACAACAGATGGTGTCATCCGAAACATATTACTCTTAAGGAACAGTTTTGTAGCCCGGACATTGAACTGCTAGCCGTTAGCCTGAGACCCTACTATTTACCGAGGGAATTCACGGCGGCCATTGCTGTTATTGTTTACATCCCGCCCTCTGCTGACGCAAACGCAGCGTGTGACGTCATCCACTCTGTTATCGCGAGGTTACAGACAGCGCATCCCAGTGCTTTTTTTGCCATTTCGGGGGATTTTAACCATGCATCTCTCTCTTCAACGCTGCCCACGTTCAAACAGTTCGTGAAGTGCCCAACCAGGAATAATAAAACTCTGGACTTGTTATATGCTAATGTCAAGGATGCATACAACTCCACTGCACTCCCTCCCCTCGGTAGATCGGATCACAACCTTGTCCACCTCACCCCACTCTACAGGCCTATGGTCCAACAGCAGCCTGCTACCACCAGGACTATTAGGAGATGGTCCCCAGAGGCGAATGAGGCCCTACAGGACTGCTTTGAAACAACAGACTGGGATGTGCTCTGTGAGGCTCATGGGGAGGACATCGATGGACTCACTGACTGCATAACAGACTATATTAATTTTTGTGTAGACAACACTGTACCCACCAGGAAGGTACGCTGTTTCCCAAACAATAAACCCTGGGTCACCAGCGACCTGAAGGCCCTGCTGAATGAGAAGAAGAGGGCCTTCAAGGAGAAGGACAAGGACAAATTGAAATGCGTCCAGAGGGAGCTGAAGTTGCGGATTGCTGAGGGGAAGAGAGTGTATAAGGAAAAGATGGAGGACAAGCTGAGGCAGAGCCAGGTGAGAGAGGTGTGGAAGGGTATGAGAAATATCACTGGCTTCAAAAAGTCACACAGTGGGCAGACAGAGGGGACCCAGGACAGAGCCAATGAGCTGAACCAATTTTTTAACAGGTTCGATACTGGCCCTGTCCACCTCCCCTCCAGCTCCCCAGACCACACACCCTCACGGCTATCCCACCCCCACTTTGCTCACAGCACCTCTGCTGAGACAATCAGTGACCCCACCTCCGCCCCTGCCCCCCCTGGACTGATCCTCAACACCCCCCTTCCCCCCACCTCCCCACCTGGGCTGGCTTTCACCACCAACCAAGTGAAGAGAGAGCTGGAGAGACTACACCAGTGGAAAGCGGCGGGCCCTGATGGCATCAGCCCAAGGGTGCTGAGGGTCTGTGCTGACCAACTGTGTGGAATACTCCAGCGTCTTTTCAACCTTAGCCTGAGCCTAGAAAGGGTCCCTGTGCTGTGGAAAACATCCTGCCTCGTCCCAGTGCCCAAGAAGGCACACCCCACTGTCCTGAATGACTTCAGACCTGTAGCGCTAACATCCCACATCATGAAGACCCTGGAAAGGTTAGTCCTCGCTCACCTCAGACCCCTGGTGTGTTCATCAATGGACCCCCTGCAGTTTGCATACCAGCGCAACATCGGGGTGGATGATGCAATCATCTACCTTCTGCAGAGGGCCTACTCTCACCTGGACAATGCAGGTTGCACTGTGAGGGTCATGTTTTTTGACTTCTCCAGTGCCTTCAATACCATTCAGCCCCTGCTACTGGGTGAGAAGATGAGGAGGATGAAAGTGGAAGCACCCTTAGTCTCCTGGGTCACGGACTACCTGACCGGTAGGCCACAATTTGTGCGACTACAGAGCTGTGTGTCAGAACGGGCAGTTAGCAACACAGGGGCCCCCCAGGGTACGGTCCTGTCCCCCTTCCTGTTCACCCTCTACACCTCAGACTTCAGATATAACTCTGAAACATGCCATGTACAGAAGTTCTCGGATGACTCTGCTATTGTAGGGTGCATCAGGGGTGGGCAGGAGGAGGAGTACAGGAGCACAATCAGTGACTTTGTGTTGTGGTGTGAGCAGAACCACCTTCAGCTCAACATCAGCAAAACTAAGGAGATGGTGGTGGACTTCAGGAGAACCAAGGCACAACTGACTGCAGTCCCTATAAAGGGGATGGATGTGGAAATGGTTGAGTCATACAAGTTCCTGGGTGTCCATATGGACAACAGACTGGAATGGGCTGGTAACACCGGGGCCCTGTACCAAAAGGGCCAGAGCCGACTCTACTTTCTGAGGAGGCTCAGGTCCTTGAACGTGTGCAGTAAACTACTGCATACCTTCTACCAGTCTGTGGTGGCCAGTGCCATCTTTTTTACAGTGGTGTGCTGGGGAGCAAACATCAAAGCCGGTGATGCTTCTCGGGTAAATAAGCTGATCAGGAAGGCTAGCTCTGTCCTGGGGATGAGCCTTGACACTCTAGAGGAGGTGGCGGAGAGACGGATCCTGGCCAAACTGCTGGCCATCATGGACAATGTCACCCACCCTCTGCACGCTATGGTTATGACGCAGAGGAGCACTTTCAGTCACAGACTGATCCCACCACGGTGTGCCAGAGAGCGCTACAGGAGGTCCTTCCTGCCGGCGGCTATGAGACTGTATAATGCCTCACCGGGGTGCCGTGCCGTCGGCAACATAGATCTGGAACTGTTGGGGTGCTAGGACCTAGTTTAACAATTATGCATCCATCCGTGAGTAACTCTGGTCCGTCAGCACTCATCCACTCAGGACCTATTTATTCATACAGGTCTGTATATACATACTCATGTACAGTTGTTATATTATATCACATGCAATATTGTAAGTAATTATTGGACGTAGGCATTCACTCAGGAATGCATATTAGTATCCTGCCAGTTGCACCTTTTCTCATTGCTTTTAGTATATCGAATGTGCAATAAGTGCAGTTGTCTGTAATTAAACCCTGCGCACTAAGGACTGTATTTTAAGGGAATTACTATTATTACCCCAAATGATATCATACACACATTTAGCTATTAAAGTATCTCTTCCTGTCATTTACCTGTACAGTTGTGTAAACATGCAAGTATTCACTTATCTGTAAATATAACTGTATACCTAACTGTACAGCTAATTTAACCATGCAAAATGTTCACTTACCTGTTCATTTAGCCAGTCTGTCTATTAAGTAAACTATTATTACCCTCGCTCATATCATACGCATTTTTAGCTACTGAAGTATTTCTCTGCCATCGACCTGTATAGTATAGTTAACCATCCAACATCCACCAACGTATAGTGTACATATTCAGCCAACCACCCATACTATGCAATGTCCTTTTATAGCTTTTTTTTGCACTCCAGATATCTTGTATTTCTATACTTTTTCATACTGCCGCTCTATGTATCATGTACCGTGTATCTGTCTTTTGTGTACTTTCGTTGTGGCATTTTGCACCTGCCCTGTGTTTTGTTGTAGCTGCTTGACAATGAAATTTCCCCCCCGGGGGATCAATAAAGTACCTATCTATCTATCTATCTATGAGTGGAGAACAGGAGGGCTTCTTAAAGAAAAACTAACAGGTCTTTGAGACCCGGAATTCTTACTGGTTGGTAGGTGATCAAATACTTATGTCATGCAATAAAATGCAAATTAATTATTTAAAAATCATACAATGTGATTTTCTGGATTTTTGTTTTAGATTCCGTCTCTCACAGTTGAAGTGTACCTATGATAAAAATTACAGACCTCTACATGCTTTGTAAGTAGGAAAACCTGCAAAATCGGCAGTGTATCAAATACTTGTTCTCCCCACTGTATATATATATTTTTTACTGTCACTTTACATTTGGTGAGTAGTTGACTCAGAGAAAGACAATAGTTGAACAGTTTTGAACAAATTAATTTCTTCAAAAATGGAGGAGAAGCAAGAGAGAGATTTTGTATTTTTTTTTTTTTTTCATTTAGCTAAGTAAGTAAAACCTGAAAAAAAAAAAATGCTGCTCAAACAGAGGTATGCTATGTTAGCTATCTGGCTATGACTATCCAGCACAAAACTGGAACTCTTCCAAGTCAAGGCTTTTGGTTTTACTAATTTATTGCCACCGGAGCCCGCCGGTGTAACTGCTAAACTGCTAACTGAATTACCGCATGATTGTAGCAGGTTTACTAGCGCGTTAGTTCTATTAGCTATGTTGATTATGAGGTTACTTTAGCTAAAATGGTGACAACAATGTAGGCTGTGTGTAGCAGTTATGATATGGTTGGTTTGGAAAGCTTTTTTCGCCTGGTCACATACAGCTGATGTGTTGTGCATTGAAGTCCACAAGGGAAGGGATAAGGTGAGAGGAGGAGAAGGAATACAACGTGGCTGCTATGAATGTGAACTGTGTTTACACGTGACCAGGGGTGATTCTGTTGAAAAACCTTTCTTAAACGGAAGCAAACGTACCGAAACGGGGATAAACATACCTGAATTTGTCAACTAGAAACTCTCGTTTGCAACTGTTGGAATGATTACATTCTAAATCAGCTAGATGCAGGCAAGAGTGTGCAAGGTGGTATTGAATGTGTTGCTGTCTGTCACCTCAACATCTTCTCTCACCTTTGTGTGCACCTATGTTGTAATCTTTCATTTATAGGCTAGGTTGTAGCAACCTCATTATGGGTATAGGGAAAATTAAAGTATCATGTAGTAGCCTAAACCTAGCGATGTTAAATTGAACTGGAAGAATGGAATATGAATGACAGTCATCCAATATGATGTAATAGAAATAAGGCCATGCTCATAAAAACAAGAATGTCCTCCCTCATGTTAAACAAAACTGATGGCCACTGATTTCTAAGTAATGCATGGGGAAGATAAACTCTATTCATGTATTCATCACATGAGATTAAAAACTATCATGCAATTAATATTTTATCCTGATATAGATCAATTATGCCAGCTTTATGTGAGTGAAGAGGATGAGGATAAATACACATTTTCTTTGTTGCAGCCTTTTTGAAGATCTGAGTCTCATTTGCACAAATGAGTGACAGCTGGTCCCCAAAACAATGCTTCTCTTATCCTCTTACAAGGCATAAATCCAAACTCATTTTGGTAATCCCTGACAATTATTCTCTTTGGATCAAACCTTCCCTGCTGATTTCGACTTCTGATGAATTCCCACGCCCATGTGGCTTTATGTGCAATGGTTCATAAAAAAAATAGAGAGACTGACACAAAGGTATTTAGAAAGTCAAGTATTTTTCATTGCGCCTGTCATAACACTGGCCAATATAGCTTTGACCAGCTCTGACTCAGAGCTAGACTTTAAGACTTTCACAGGACAGGTCAAAAAGCCTTTTGTTTTGTGTGGATTACTGCACTGTAATGTTTTATGTACTGGATCTCCACAGTGTCAACTTAGGTTGATGGCCTCAGAAGGGGCTGTAAAATGCAGTGACCTAGTGCAGGGAGGAGCAGCATAATTCTGAGTAAAACATTGAATTACTCAGGGGAATAGTTCTCTAATGGCTGGTTGAGAGGAGAGGCGTATACTACTAACCATCCTCCATGCCCTCCTCCTCTTCCCCCCCAAACCAACGTCTCCATTTACATGCCACAAAAGTCTCGCCACACTCATTTTCTTCATAGATCAACAGGGAGCAAGTAAAAAATAACACAACAGAATAAAATAAACCAATATAGATGGCTAAAACATAATTTATGGTATTACATATATAGCAGTGGATCGTGATCTGGCACTCGAGGGTGCTTGTGTGCAGTCCTGTTGACAATGACGGATAGGAAGCTCTCCCTTTGCTTTTCTTTATCGTTCAAACATGCAATCTCTTCCCATCTCTGAGTCCATCTATCGAGGCCGAGGACCATACGTCTGGTGTGATGCAACAAGTCATTAAGTGTTTAAGCAAAGTCCCGCTAAAGCTGTATTCTTGTAGGATAAATGATCAGACATTTGTTTTTACATGCATTTGAACAAAACCTGATTGTTTTAGCTGAGAACCATTTAGATGATTGACTTTTAAAAATTAACAGCAAGGACTGAATTAGGTAATTGAACTGTCTGGAGAACAAGGAGACATGCAGTGACAGGTTGAGTTATGCTCGGAGAGAGCTACGTATGCCAAATGCTTCTGTTGTGTAGTTGAGGAAAGTACCTGACTCGTTAAAAGGGCAGATCAAAGCAAACACTTTTCTGTAAAGTATAGGGTCTACTTAAGATAGTAAGAATGGAATAATGCTGTCCATGGGTTTTGGTTTTTCCAGACCTTAGCATCCTTATGCCCTCCTGCCACCTGATGCCTCCACGTCTTTGTCTCATCTAACCTATTAAGCTAGTATCTCAGGCCGCCAGGGCGCCATGTGACAGCAACAAACACTCTGTCATTCTGCTGTGCCCCCGGCACCCAATGAGGTAATGCTTCTCCATTCACAAATAAAAAAGGTGCTCAACAAAAAAAGGGGTCATAAACTTCCATTGTGGGTAATTGGAGCTGCTCGCATAACCATGTGCCTGCCAACTTCCTCTTCAAAAAAACTCTTCTTGAATGGCTAACTGTAGTTAACACTGGTGGCCCTGGTAATGACAGTGCCCGGCTTAATGTCTTCTCTTATCTGTGGCGACCTCAATGGGACGAGTCCTCTCATGTTTTCACATTGCATTGCACATGAATGAAAGTAAAAAATGTATTCTTTAAATGGGACTATGGTGTATTTATTTAAGGGGTTCTTATACAGTTCACACTTACAGTGGTAGGATCTTCGTCACATTGTTCAGTTGTTATTGTTAATGCATGGGTTTATGCCATTATTAAGCCCTATTCACACAGGTTGGTCTAATGGTGGAGACTAAGGTGTCCCTTCAAGACTGCTCTTGTCACCTCATCTCACCACACTCCTCTGCATTCCCTCCACTTCTATAACCTTTAGCTCAGGAAGCAAATTTAGACGAGATCTCCTCACCCGTGCCCATTCTCTGTCAAAACAGTGTGATAGAGAGAGCACAGTGCAACAGCCAACTCATTTCCACTCAGACATTGAAATGATTTCCTCCTGCAACATAGTGGCCTATTCAGATTTGATCTGAATAAGCCACACAATCTGAGGGCCAATTAGAGCTGATATGAGTGACATTTTCCTACCTTCTCTCTGGAAGAAGAAAGGCATATTGTCAGTATTGTCCTGCATGGTGCTCACACTGAGCTATGAGGTAAGGATTCTGTCTCTTTTGAAGAAAGAAGAGTGTGAATTAAGCAGCTTTCACACAGTGCGTGTGTGTCTGTGTGTGTGTGTGTGTGTGCGTGTGTGTTAGTTAGTTAGAGGCCAGAGGAGAGGGGACAGAGAGGCAGGGGTGTATTCAGAGCAGTGAAAGGCCCACCAGCAGGAGGCCACAGTGGTCACCCCAACGGCCCGCTGGGACTCAGACCAAGGCTGGTCAATAGGGTGCTCAGCTTCAAGACAATCCTCCCTCAGACTGGCTCCTCATCCAGCTAAACCCCATTCAAACCCATACAGCCAACACTCTTCATTTCTCCCTCTACCCTTTCTCTCTCTCCTCCATTCTTCTGATGCATCTCTTTGTCTACATGAAATCCTCAATGGTGAAACAGCAACGTCCGTTTGGGATATTACAACAACAAAGAAGTTACTGCAAAAAAAACGAACACTGTTTTTTTCCCTCTGACATCTGACATAGAACAGTAGAATATGTACTGCAATTTTTTTACCGGGTTACGCAGCGCTCCCTGACGCTCCTCACCTCCACTTTGTCAACAAAACAAAAACATTAATGGCCGTTGGGCAGACAGTGGCGTTGTTTCCCCCTACTGTGGATTCCATATTTAAACTCTCTCACCCTTGTTTTCTGTGTGTCTCTTTTGCCATTCAACATTATTCTACTAATTGAGTTGTGCACATGCTGGCTTACCCAAAGATTATTGAGGTTTAAGTACTGTACAAATTCATTTTGTCATAGAGAAACAAACAGAGAGAATGTTTTTCACACAAGAAAACTGGTACTCACATTTACTCTGCCCAATTTCAAGTTATACGGTACAATCCTTGCAAGGTTAAACATTTATGTATTTTCATTTTTAAATATGTCTACCATTGTCATTTCGGTAGCTCATCCCTTTAAGAGGAAACACGCTCATTTTGTGCATCTTTGTTTATTTAGATTGAAAAGTAATTTGTTACAATATATTCATCTTTGCTAAAGCGTGCATGCATGTTTGTGTATTGCGTCTTCATACTTCTTTGTCTATTTTGCTTTGGTTGCTCTCAATTTTGTTACTTAGTTGGCGATCCAAGCTGATTTTTAATAAAGCATCACTTCAATAAACTTCCTCAGCTAAGTGTGATGCGCTAAGTGTGTGTGTGTGTGTGTGTGTGTGGTGCCTGTGTGTGTGCGTGCCTGCGCACTTGTGTGTGTGGCATTTGAATGAAGGGGATCTCAGCTGAGCTGGGCCAAAGGGTATTGGAAGTAGTATTATGTTACAGAGCCATTTAAATGCCACCTTGGTATGTGTATTCCGAATGTGACAGGATTAGCAATGAAACTCTTGACGGATGTCTTGTTCAACTATATCTGAATGTTTGTTCACCTGGGGAATAAACTGAGGACATCTGTCCCCAAACCTCCTCACCCTATCCTATGAATTCACTGAGATGCTTAAAGAGAAAATACATTGAACTTCAAATGCACCTCGTTCCATTTTACAGGGTATGAATTTGTACTATTTTAGGAGTGGCCTAAAACATTTAGACGCACACAGCCTGCGATAAGTCTAAATTTAATTAAACGATGTTAACCATTCCTCTCAATGCATAAAACAGAATTCATACGTACCACAGCGCCATTGGCAGGATTGCTTGTCATATAAATTACGTTTATAGATAGACATTATTTAGCAATCTCCTCTTGATAAAACAAGAAATAATAATCCTGTGAATTCATAGGGACTGAAGTTAGAATAGTGGCGATGCCGTAAAGGAAAGGCCTTGCTCAAACTCATCGTGCCATTCCAGTCACACACACACTTAAACATGCATTAACAGTTTTTAGCCAAACTGGCTTCCATAACCTAATAATGGACACAGGTTCTATAATGTGTCTCTCACCACTCACTGAAGTGCTTAGATCAGTCTTTTCGAATCCGGCCTCAAATCCACAAAACACAGCCTTTCAAAGGCCTAAACCTATATTTAATCTTCATTTTTAGAAAAAAAATAAACACCCACATTGGCTGCAATTTGTCACTCTAGACTCAAAAGAACACGGAGATTAACAAGATAAAGAAAAGGAGAAAAAAAAGCTAAAAGTTTATCCAATTTTAGCATGGAGTGTGGCCTTATTCAGAAAGCTCATTTGTTAGAAACATCACAAACTCTGTGGAAGATTATGAGAGGAGAGGACTCTCTCTGTTGTCCATGTTGTTATCGATTAGACTATTTCCCTGTCACCTCGCTATCTATCAATGAGGAAAAGAGCCAGGTTGTAAAATAGCAGGGTTCCACTGTAACGTCGATATATCTGCATGGGTGGAGCCTGGATCGAACAGGTTGGGCTGATTAGATGTGAGTAATGTTTTTCAGGATAAGACAGGACACTTCTGCAGGCAGCCCTGTCAGTTGGTCATTCGGTGGTGCAGTGGGTGGGATGTGAGCCATACAAACAGTACATTTCAGGGCACGACTCCGCCACCAGACCGTGGCTAATGGGAATTAAACAATGTATTAACATTTTGTGCAGTCATGTTTCTGTCCACCACAGCAGTTGGAAAAATGTTAAGCTGAGCTATGAGGACTTTAAGCCATAGTCCAGTGAGAGGGAGGGTGATCAGTTCTCTTACAGTGTACGGAGAGATTCATTCTTACTATAGATATTGGGAGTCTGTAGACCCACACTGGCTGCCCTTGTACTTTAAGTGACATGGATACCTATTTGACTACATCCATAAGAAAACAAATACATTAGAGATCTCCTCAACACTCCTAAATCAGATCCCCTCCCCTCCTCTCTCCCCCAGCTTGTGATCAAAGATGGCCTTATCCATACAGAGGGGAATAGATAACAGATCTAAAGGGTTTATAGGTACCTAGAAGGTCAAATGTACAGCTGGACATAAATCCTGAGGGAGACCAGTCGATACATACACTAAAATGGGACATGTTGGGTCAGTCAGACTCCACCATATGCTGTGATATGATCTACTGTACAGCTTTACTGTTATTCTGTAGCCTGTAATCAGAGAGGGTCTGTTCAATGGTCTCTATCATGCTTGACTGTAGTGAGTAAATTGAAGAATATGGCTATTGCTTTATTACAGTCATCATTCATTCTAAGCTTTTTAGTGGGTTGTTTAGTAATATGTGTTATTTGAGTGTCATGCTTCATTATGGTTCCTATAAGGTTTCTCTGTTAATGCATTCACAGGCACTAACCAAACACAGGGACTTGTCCTTCAGACAACTGTCGTGATTCATGTTGGATCAATAGAGCTGGAGACAGTACATGACTCACTCATAATAAAAAATCTTGAACAATCATTAAGTCATACTGTTGCATTTTACATCAAATTTGGAAAAACAAGAACATATGAGAGTCCATTTCTCATTCCTTTGATCATGGGTTTCTATGTGTGTTTGCTGTATAGTGTATGCTTCTATATGTGTTTCCTATGACAACCTAAAAAAATGAGTGAATCAGTATGGGTGTGTGTGCGTGTTTGTGAATCTGTTTGCAGTGAGATGCACTTGAGAGGGGTCTGTCTTTGAGCCAGGTGGAGGCCAGGTGGCTTGGCTGGTGTAGCCCCCCCCCCACCTACAGCGCCAGGTACAGTCTGGGGCCTAATACTGCTCTACTCTCTCTCTGGGTTCTACTTCCAGTGCCTCTTACCAAAGATTCCCAGATGTTTTGGAGCTGGGCCAGACGGTATGCCTTCTGATCACATCATCTAAAGTACGTTTAAGGGCCCTGGAGCCCAAATGTGTTGGATAAAAGTGGTTTGGCACTCTTCTCACTAAATCATTCAACTGGATATTATTTGTGACAGTAACTTGTTTTATTGTTTTCATTTGTGTTAATGTTTAAAGGGAAGATTGTAGAAGTACGTTGCTGTGAAACATTCTGATTCGTTTCCTCTTCAAACTAAAAGTCCCAATATGACATATTACTTTACATTTGTATTTTGGGAGATTTATATTTTATCCGAATTTGACCAAAGTCATGTTGGAAAAACGTTCGTAAAATTGGCATACAGAGGAGCACTACACGAGCAGGAGTGAAGTCACTGTCCACATACAGTGCCGGGAAAAGTATTTGCCCCTTAATGATTTTCTCTACTTACACTCAATAACTGGTTGTGCCACCTTTAGCGCCAATGAATGCAACCAAACGCTTTGTGTAGTTGTTGATCAGTCTCTGACATCGCTGTGGAGGAATTCTGGCCCACTCTTCTATGCAGAACCGCTTTAACTCAGTGACATTTGTGGGTTTTCAAGCATGAACTGCTCGTTTCAGTCCTGCCACAACATCTGAATTGGGATTAGGTTTTGGACTTTGACTAAGCCATTCCAAAACTTCAAATTTGTTGCTTTTTAGCCATTTTCATGTAGACTTGATTGTGTGTTTTGAATCATTGTCTTGCTGGATGACCAAGCTGAGCTTTAGCTTCAGCTCACAGACGGATGGCCTGACATTCTCCTGTAGAATTCTCTGATACAGAGCAGAATCCTGAGGCAGCAGAGCATCCCCAAACCATCACACTACCACCACCATGCTTGACCGTTGGTATGAGGTCCTTACTGTGGAATGCAGTGTTTGGTTTTCGCCAGACATAATGGGTTCCCATGACCCAGTCTGCCCGAAGAGGTACGACTTTCTTCCCATCTTGACCAAACATGTATGCCAGCAAACAGTGAACTGCTGCCACCACCAGGCTGTTCCTCTCAATGTCAAAAATAGAAGTGTATAATTATTTCATTCTTTATAAACTTTTGCATAAAGACCGTTTAGATAGAGTATCATCAATCTACGTTGGTATCATGCAACCTGTTTACTTCATTGTCATGTAGCTCAAATGTTTTAGTTCAGTCAGATTTGCTATGTGACAAACCGCTCAATGAAACATGTCAGACACACACAAAGCAGTTAGCACTTCGATTTGTTTGAGGACATTAAAGATGGTGAGAAAAAAATACAAGTGTTGATTCACAGGAAATTGTTAATTTCTTTAAAAGTGACAACATATTTTGAAACCTGTAATCGCCTCAAGATCAAAGTAAAACTGGGAAAATCCCACGACCCACTCTATGTAAAAAGGGTCTCTACTGCGAAGCAAAACTCCTTTCATTTGCTTTGCAGTAATAAACCCTTGGAGGTGTTACTATGCCGTAACACTGTTGCTTGTTTGGTTGTGATTCTTGACACAATTTCTTGGGACAATAGTTTAGTTCAAATAGTTTATTCAGCAAAAAGCAAACAATACCTGTCATGTATCACCTTAAAACTAAAGATCATCCTAGCTACACTCAGCTCTCCAGATAATCACATTGATCAGTGGTCTATGAGAGTCTGTGCTATTAAATGAATAATGTTGAGCATAACATTAAATATTTTACATAAATAAGTGAGTCTGAAACATTTGATGTTGAGTTTTGGATGAGATAACAGTCAGACTGTGGTCTTCACCAGCCATTAGGACTGGGAGAACTGGGATAGGGGAGAACTGGGATGATCGCAAGGATAAAGGGTTAAGCCTGGAGGTCAGTCTTGAAAGGCAATTACCCAGTCTTGTAGACTGTTTGGGCTCTCAATGACAGAGAAAAATAAACAGTGTGAGAGACCGGCCCACCGTACCCCTCCTTCCAATGTGTGCTTATGTCACATCTTCTGATTGATGACCCCATAACCCAAGTGTGGTTGCTGGGCGTGTTAAGTACAGAGTATCCAATTATGAAATATGCTGAGGTTAGCCTATATACAGTATATCATTTCACTTTGGCTAACGTGTGGTCTTCATTGAATCTCCCAAAAATGATGACCATGACTGAATTCTGACTTAGAGAGATACCAAAAATGTGATTAATCTAAGTCGAATATCACTCCTCAACAGTACATAAAAAGTAATTGAAAGTATTCCATGCATGCTCAATGACAAAAAGCATATGGGGTCGGTGGTATATCGTCCAGACAAAACAGGGTTATTTCTACTCAGTTAGGGAAGATGACATGTGCAAAGGACGAGTACTGACTGAGTGACAAGAAAACATATGGCTGCCACAGTGGCAACCACTAAAAGCACCCAAAATAAAATATAGGAGAAATAGCAGAAATCCTCCCCCCAAAACGCTTGCAGATATGACCAGCAATGAAATTACAAGGGAAAGGGGACTGTAAATGAGGAGCAGATACAGGGAGCTGTATACGGATGCTGGCACAAGATTCTGAACTCAAGCCACGGCTGGAAAAGGGACTGCCACACAATAAGCAAACAAACTAATTAAAAACAAAGAAAACTAATGGAGGAAAAGAGAAATGGAAAAAGTGCTAAAAAGTCTTCAAGGTTACCCTTTGGTTATGACCTCATTGAGTATTTGTATTATTGGGTAAATCATTTGATTCAAAACAGAATTCACTAATTCTCTTTGCCAGTTCTCAGAGCCAATGCTGAGGAAACTGCTGTGGGTTGCTCATAAGCTTTGCATATTGAAATGACAGCAAGTGAGAGTTCTCGGTTCACAGTATGTAAGTATGTGAGAGTTCTCGGTTCACAGTATGTAAGTTTGTGAGAGTTCTCGGTTCACAGTATGTAAGTGAGAGTTCTCGGTTCACAGTATGTACGTTTGTGAGAGTTCTCGGTTCACAGTATGTACGTTTGTGAGAGTTCTCGGTTCACAGTGTTTAAGTTTGTGAGAGTTCTTGGTTCACAGTATGTAAGTATGTGAGAGTTCTCGGTTCACAGTGTGTAAGTTTGTGAGAGTTCTCGGTTCACAGTATGTAACTATGTGAGAGTTCTCGGTTCACAGTATGTAAGTATGTGAGAGTTCTCGGTTCACAGTGTGTAAGTATGTGAGAGTTCTCGGTTCACAGTATGTAAGTATGTGAGAGTTCTCGGTTCACAGTGTGTAAGTTTGTGAGAGTTCTCGGGTTCACAGTATGTAAGTTTGTGAGAGTTCTCGGTTCACAAGTATGTAAGTTTGTGAGAGTTCTCGCTTCACAGTATGTAACTATGTGAGAGTTCTCGGTTCACAGTATGTAAGTATGTGAGAGTTCTCGCTTCACAGTATGTAAGTGAGAGTTCTCGGTTCACAGTATGTACGTTTGTGAGAGTTCTCGGTTCACAGTATGTAAGTATGTGAGAGTTCTCGGAACACAGTGTTTAAGTTTGTGAGAGTTCTCGGTTCACAGTATGTAAGTATGTGAGAGTTCTCGGGTCACAGTATGTAAGTATGTGGGAGTTCTCGGTTCACAGTGTGTAATTATGTGAGATTTCTCGGTTCACAGTGTGTACGTTTGTGAGAGTTCTCGGTTCACAGTATGAGTTCTTGGTTCACAGTATGTAAGTATGTGAGAGTTCTCGGTTCACAGTGTTTAAGTTTGTGAGAGTTCTCGGTTCACAGTATGTAAGTTTGTGAGAGTTCTCGGTTCACAGTATGAAACAATGTGAGAGTTCTCGGTTCACAGTGTGTATTTATGTGAGAGTTCTCGGTTCACAGTATGTACGTTTGTGAAAGTTCTCCGTTCACAGTACGTAAGTATGTGAGAGTTTAACTACCCCAGTATCTCTATTTGCACATCTATCAGTCCAGTGTTTATGCTAATTTGTAATTATTTCGCCACTATGGCCTATTTATTGCCCTACCTTCCTAATCTTACTACATTTGCACACTCTGTACACATATTTTCTATTGTGTTATTGACTGTACGTTTGTTTATTCCCATGTGTAACTCTGTGTTGTTGTTTTTGTCGCACTGCTTTGCTTTGTCTTGGCCAGGTCGCAGTTGTTAATGAGAACTTGTTCTAAACTGACCTACCTGGTTAAATAAAGGTGAAATAAAAAAATAAATTTAAAAAAAGTATGCTAATCACGGCTTTTGTTATCAGATGTCCTGGTGCGGTGGTTTCTGGGATTTTATATCCGTCCCCACGAGAACCACACTGATTACATGCATTTGTAATGTGATATCTTGTATTGCTCTCCTGAAACAAACAACTTAGCTGTCTGACAGGCTCCAATGAACAGAGAGGCTTGCGTGAACTTCTTGACTTTTGGGACATTTTGGACAGTTGGTCAAGCGTACCATATATAAACTCATCTGTGAACACAGTGGTGTGGTGTGGCCTTGTTCAGTTTGGGGCCATCTGTGGCCACTCTATCCTGCATTGTCAGGACTGAAAAGAGAGAAGAAAGAGGAACATTGGAAAACAAGAACCATCTGGTAAACAACCACATTGTAGTCAAAGCAATATGTGTTTTCCTGCCCGCCGTCCTCCTTGCAATTGAACAGTTCCATAGATTGGGCACATTAGGAGGGCTGTGGGTGACTGGCCTGACACCGCCGAGGTCAACCGCATTATCTCAGAGAGATAATAGATCCTAACCTTTTTTCTAAGTGTGGTTGTCTGTGCAGTTAGGATCTATTAAAAGAGTTCTACCTGGAACCAAACAGGGTTGTACCTGGAACCAAAAGGGTTTTCCTATGGAGACAGTCCAAGAACCTTTTGGAACCCTTTTTCTAGGAGTGCAGAACAAACACTTTAGCTCTGAGAGCTGTTAGGTAACTAAGTATAGTTCACTGAACCACGCTTACATTTACAGCAGACTTGCTTCTAAAGTTGACCCTTCACAATCTTGTCACTTACTGATTGAAACTTTGGTAAGGTGAACAAAATCATATGTATTTTGACTTTAGCCCAAAATCTGATATCTGCAACAAGATTTGTTTTTTACTATATCATAAGCTGGCATATTTTGTTTTGGCTAAGTGCACAGTTTTGTTTAATATGAATCAGAAAATATAATAATGCCTATCATAGTTACACAACCTTATGGTCAATATGGTCTGTAATACCAAATAACAGCCAGGGAGCTTTTGGCACTGAAGAGAACCGTAGAAGTAGGCTACAACTTAAGATGGCCATGTCACAGCTGTCCTCTGTAAGCTCCCAGACATGGCAGGAGCTCAGGGGGCTTGCTGTGACACAGGTCACAGATGTGAAAGTGTGAAGGTTTGTGGAGTGAGAAGTAATGGGGAGCTACAGCTTAGGTGTCAGTGCTACAGGTGGCCTAGACTGAGTCATGTCATGAGTTCAAAACAACATCCTACCCATACAGCCCACAGATACAGTAATATTATAATGAATAGCCAAATACTCTGATTCTAAATCATTCCACATGGTCTAGTGAGTGAAGATGGTTGGCCGAGGTGCAGCCGTCTTTTCCCTAATATGCTAGTGGCAAGGCCCCGGACATGTTCAGATACCCCTACCTGAGGTAAAACAAAGCACAACCATATTTTACCATATCTTTAAAGTCTTACATATACGAAATGGATGGATGTGTAAACATATTTTACTGCAAAAGTGGCTACATAAGCTCATGTAATACAATATTGCAAGCTCTGATATTGCTAAAATGTGGAATACAAGTAGCAAATTTGTCTTCCTTGCATACAGAAACAAACAACGTTAGGATATCTTAAAGCATTTTGGAAATATAGACCTGTAAACACACAGATACAATAGGTGGAAATACCAAATATAAATATTTATGATGAATGTAAATTTGACTTTTTGGTTGCTGTTCAATAGACAACTTTCCAAGTTAAATGTGCTCTTATTCAGTGCAGTATGGTCCTGCCTGACAAAAATACATACAGTTACACTTTTGTTGATGTTGTGGCTATTGTAATCGGCTCTAAGGAAAACAAGTGGGCTCAGACATCGAAATTACATTTTCTGGGGTTCCTTAAAGGATTTGGTATCTTTAGCCTCTAGTTTTGCAATTAGGTCAGGGGGCCATCACAGATTATCTTTATATTTATGCCCAACATGATTACACTAAAACACATTTGCCTTCATATAAGTAGCCCTTGTTCATTTTGTATTGTGTTATTCTGTCTTTAAAATGGTTTCATATGGCTCTTGGAATATCTAGGACTATGACTGGCACTGCCATGCCTCTGTTGTGTTTGAATAGCCGAAGCCAACTCATTTTTTTTAGGTTTTAATGCTGGTTTTAATCTCAGCATATCAACAATTGGCAATTCCACACAATATAACAACAAGCCTTTCACAACACAAGCACACAGTAGCGTAACCAAGTTACCGGTAAGAATCCATTATACAACAGTAGTGTATACAGTTGAAGTCGGAAGTTTACATACACCATATCCAAGAACACATTTAAACTTAGTTTTCCACAATTCCTGACATTTAATCCTAGTAATCCCTGTTTTAGGTCAGTTAGGACCACCACTTTATTTTAAGAATGAAAAATGTCAGAATAATAGTAGAGAGAATTATTTATTTCAGCTTTTACTTCTTTCATCACATTCCCAGTGGGTCAGAAGTTTACATACACTCAATTAGTTAAATTGTTTAACTTAGGTCAAACGTTTCAGGTAGCCTTCCACAAGCTTCCCACAATAAATTGGGTGAATTTTGGCCCATTCCTCATGACAGAACTGGTGTAACTGAGTCAGGTTTGTAGGCCTCCTTGCTTGCACATGCTTTTTCAGTTCTGCCCACAAATGATTTTATAGGATTGAGGTCAGGGCTTTGTGATGGCCACTCCAATACCTTGACTTTGTTGTCCTTAAGCCATTTTGCCACAACTTTGGAAGTATGCTTGGGGTCATTCTCCATTTGGAAGACCCATTTGCAACCAAGCTTTAACTTCCTGACTGATGTCTTAAGATGTTGCTTCAATATAACCACATCATTTTCCTTCCTCATGATGCCATCTATTTTGTAAAGTGCACCAGCCCCTCCTGCAGCAAAGCACCCCCACAACATGATGCTGCCACCCCCATGCTTAAGGGTTGGGATGGTGTTCTTCGTCTTGCAAGCCTCCCCCTTTTTCCTCCAAACATAACGATGGTCATTATGGCCAAACAGTTATATTTTTGTTTCATCAGACCAGAGGACATTTCACTAAAAAGTAAGATCTTTGTCCCCATGTGCAGTTGCAAACCGTAGTCTGGCATTTTTATGGTGGTTTTGGAGCAGTGGCTTCTTCCTTGCTGAGCGGCCTTTCGGGTTATGTCGATATAGGACTTGTTTTACTGTGGATAGAGATACTTTTGTACCTGTTTCCTCCCGCATCTTCACAAGGTCCTTTGCCGCTGTTCTGGGATTGATTTGCACTTTTCGCACCAAAGTACATTCATCTCTAGGAGACAGAACGCGTCTCCTTCCTGAGCGGTATGACGGCTGCGTGGTCCCATGGTGTTTATACTTGCTTACTATTGTTTGTACAGATGAATGTGGTACCTTCAGGCGTTTGGAAACTGCTCCCAAGGATGAACCAGACTTGTGGAGGTCTACAATTGTTTTCTGAGGTCTTGGCTGATATTTTTTGATTTTCCCATGATGTCGAGCAAAGAGGCACTGAGTTTGAAGGTAGGCCTTGAAATACATCCACAGGTACACCTCCAACTGACTCAAATGATGTCAATTAGCCTATCAGAAGGTTTAAAGCCATGACATCATTTTCTGGAATTTTCCAAGCTGTTTAAAGCCACAGTCAACTTAGTGTATGTAAACTTCTGACCCACTGGAATTGTGATATAGTGAATTATAAATTAAATAATCTGTCTGTAAACAATTGTTGGAATAATTACTTGTGTCATGCACAAAGTAGATGTCCTAACCGACTTGCTAAAACTATAGTTTGTTAACATGAAATCTGTGGAGTGGATGAAAAATGAGTTTTAATGACTTCAACCTAAGTGTATGTAAACTTCTGACATCAACTGTATGTACAGCCTATTTTCCCCACTAAAACTAAGTGTGCAAGGTTGATTCACTCTTTGAGGTGACCAGGACACGAGTGTGTCCTCAAAGGGTGAGAAGACAAAGTAGACAGTGGTGGTTGTAGTTCTGGGGCCTGACCAGCTTGCACAGCTAACTGGTCATTCTGGGCAAGCTGCAGCAACAAGGGTAATATCCTTCCTGTATGACTGGCTAGTAACTCAGTAACTAGCAAAGGATAACAAAATGTGTGCATGTGGCTACATGCAGGTCACGCTTTGATCTCAAAACAACCGCATCCACTCATGACCCCTCATGCTGTAAATAGTCCAGTTCAAAGTAAATTTCACAGATCCATATTATGGCATTGGTCTATTTGCATATAGGCCTACTGCAGCTCTGATAGTTAGTCTTGCATAGTTGCATACTGCGTTGATTCGATCACAATTGCCACAGTAAAGGGAAACGTTGATAGTGTGTTAACTAACAGGGAAAACTCTAGAAAATTGAGCGAAGTTCAATCTCGAGCTTCTCTCCATGGGTTGATATTGTATTTCTTCTGCGCGGCAGTCCAGGGTGAGCTGCACGCGCGCAGTTTAGATTAGTACATTGCCCCAAACAACATTTCAAGAATAGAGGCTAAACAGTGCTGGTTTCAGACATAAACTACATAAACGGTTGTTTAGGATCCCCGGCCGCTAGGATTGGCCACTAGCCTCCTACACAACAGACGCTACTCATCTCAGAGAAGATGATGCTCTTTGCTGATTGGCCACGCTCCGTTTCCCTCCCGCGGGTGCTACTGTTGCTTTACAGTCTGCAGGAGCTGACTGTCACTGTTCAATATAGAGAGCACAGTCAGCACTCCAGCGATTTGCTACCTGTTTCAGAAAGACGCACGAGTGCGCTTTACCTCTCCAGGCACAGCCAAATGGACCCGGCGCATTTAACGTGATTATATGTAAAAGGCACCTAAAGAAATTAGCAATGTCTTACAGTTGCATTATGCGCTGCCGCAGGTTATTACTTCTGCGTTTTTTTAGGAGGTAACAGAGAAGGTATTGCATGCCAACATGGATTGCCTTTTTCTTTTGATATGGACGTTGCCTATCCCATTTGTCAGCTGCACATCAGTGAAGATTTTATCCACTCTGTGGCTCTGGAACACATTGAAGGCAGGTGACAATTAACTGTACAATCAGATATACTTTTAAATTTCAGTAGGTTGCCTGTTACAGTACACTGTTGCGCTTGTTGTGCCATTAACTTGTTGCTACCTGTCGTTTTGCAGACGCTGCATATCTACTGCTCACATTCCATTTATTCTGTTTCTGCCACTTTTGCCAGTGACACCAGTGGACTGAATCACGGTTCGTATTTTGCACCGGGCCGGTTGTATACTTCTCTCCATAACTGATAAGAAAATGGTTACTAACAGCATTGTAGTCTGCAACAGTATGTAACGTGTACAATCCTTTAGAATGAAACAATAACGTAGCTACTGTTCAGAAAGAATAAAACGCATTACTTGTATTTGGCCTGTCAGGTTAACGGATGAGTCACCAGGTAAAGCGCTCATGGTGCCTTGCGCGCACACAGCCTCTCATCTTCTTGGCTGGTAAACTTTAGCCACGAGCGTTATGCCGGTGAAGGAATTCCCTGCAGAAGCGACCGTTTCCTCCTTGAGCAGCCAGCGACGGGGCGGGGAGAGTTTAGATGATTTGCATTCTTTGATTTACCAGTGAGAGTGGATGGAACTGTAAAAAACAATCTGGATTTGTTTCTATGCGTTCCTTTTAGGCCTACGTGGCGTCCGATACTGTTCCTAAATTATGGGTGTCTTCGTGTTCTTATTGAATAACTGTTTATTTATTAGGCTATGATACTGGAATAACGTTTACAACTTTTCGATCTGAAACGTGGTTTGATTATGAAATGCCTGAATATACAAGCCAGTATGATATCTAATGCTCCCCTCATAAGTCACTTAACTATTATAACACTGTTTGATCAATTATACTGTGATTAGTATAACTAGACTTGAGGAAGTTGAACTGTGTGCAAATGCTTTGTGCCAATAAGATGAACCCTTCTCTGTGGTTCTCCCCCAGATTACGTGTTTGTAACGCCAATTGAGGTGGATGCTCTGGGTGGGTATGTGTCCCATGATATGCTGCGACGAGGCCGGAATAAGAGGTCCCTGCCGTCCATTGGGGGCCCTGTACACTACAGACTATCTGCCTTCGGGAGGGACATGCACCTGGACTTACAGCCTTCCATGGTAGTGGCAGAGGGCTTCACAGTACAGATACTGGGGACAGAGGGCATCACCACATTGGCACAGGAGCCAGCCCATCAGGACTGCTTGTATCAGGGATTTATACGCAACCTCACAGCTTCCACTGCAGCCATATCTACATGTTCTGGCTTGGTAAGTGTCCCCTCGAGTCTTTACACTTTGTCCTGCGTCAGGAAACGCAGGACAAAGTGATTTAGATTTTTTATGGATTACACCTCGTGTCAAACCACCTTTATAGAATACAATGTAAGCAATGAAAGAGAAAAATATTGTTTGTGTGAGGAAGAGGAAGAGAGAGAGAGAGAGAGAGAGGGGGGGTGTGAGGAAGAGAGAGAGAGAGAGAGAGGGGTGGTGTGAGGAAGAGAGAGAGAGAGAGAGGGGGGTGTGTGAGGAAGAGAGAGAGAGAGAGGGGGGGTGTGAGGAAGAGAGAGAGAGAGAGAGAGAGAGAGGGGGGTGTGAGGAAGAGAGAGAGAGAGAGAGAGAGAGAGAGAGAGAGAGAGAGGGGGTGTGAGGAAGAGAGAGAGAGAGAGAGAGAGAGGGGAGTGTGAGGAAGAGAGAGAGGGGGGGTGTGAGTGAGAGAGAGAGAGAGAGGGGGGGGGTGTGAGGAAGAGAGAGAGAGAGGGGGGTGTGAGAAAGAGCGAGAGAGAGAGAGAGAGAGGGGGGGGGGTGAGGAAGAGAGAGAGAGAGAGGTGTGTGTGAGGAAGAGAGAGAGAGAGAGAGAGAGAGTGAGAGAGAGAGGGGGGTTTGTGGGAGAGAGAGAGAGAGATAGGGGGGTGTGTGAGGAAGAGAGAGAGAGAGAGAGAGAGAGAGAGAGAGAGAGGGGAGTGTGAGGAAGAGAGAGAGAGAGAGGGGGGGTGTGAGTGGGAGAGAGAGAGAGAGGGGGGGTGTGAGGAAGAGAGAGAGAGAGAGAGAGGGGGGGGTGTGAGGAAGAGAGAGAGAGAGAGAGAGAGGGGGGTGTGAGGAAGAGAGAGAGAGAGAGAGAGAGAGGGGGGTGTGAGGAAGAGAGAGAGAGAGAGAGAGGGGGGTGTGAGTGGGAGAGAGAGAGAGAGAGAGAGGGGTGTGTGTGAGGAAGAGAGAGAGAGAGAGGGGGGTGTGAGTGGAAGAGAGAGAGAGAGAGAGAGAGAGAGAGAGAGAGAGGGGTGTGTGAGGAAGAGAGAGAGAGAGAGAGAGAGAGAGGGGTGTGTGTGAGGAAGAGAGAGAGAGAGAGAGGGGGTGTGTGAGTGGGAGAGAGAGAGAGAGAGAGAGAGAGAGAGAGGGGTGTGTGTGAGGGAGAGAGAGTGAGAGAGTGAGAGAGCGAGGAGGGTGGAGACGAGACAGTTCTGTTTTTTAAATTGTTGGGCTTTAGTGCCTCTCACTATTTTCTCCCTCAGGCGGACACGCAGATCACATGTCCCACCCCGGACTCTAGGCCTCCATAAAACATACCTTTATTTTTGCCAGGACCCTCTACCTCCTCTGCTCCCTGCTCTTTTTCCCTTGTTTGCCCTGCTTCCCCTTCTCCCTTGTTCAGTGCAATTAAACCCAGGGTGAAGTTTCAGCCGCTTGGCTGGCAGTGCTAATCTTTGTATTGTCCCTTTCATTAGTAGTAGCTTCTCCACAATAAAACAGCAGTGACCCATTCTTTTAAAACTGTCCAAGGACACAATGTAATTTGGGAGCAGTTGCATTTGAATAGACTGGAAGGACTCTTTGATCTGTTTTTCTCCTCCCCAGTTTCCTTTTTATTTTTTTCCCCCCAAGGATGACCTGAGGGCCATCAACAATTTACCCAGTCCATAAAATGTGCTTCTACTTTTAGATTTCAGATTGAAAGGAGGGTGAGCTACATTAAAATACCTAGTTTTACAGTAGTACATTAAAACTGAAATAAGAGAAAGAGTGAAAAATGCAACGGAAAGAAGGTCTGTCTGTTGGACTGAAAGAGTGCATAGCCTGGAGGACTTTAACCCCACATGTCATCTCCCCTTCACGAGGAGCTTTGGATTAAGTACAAACGAGAACCCATTCATCTCCCTTGATCCTCAGCAGCCTCTTTTGCCTGGAAACAGAGGATAACTGGCAGTCTGTTTGGGTGAGAGCTCGATGTTTTGTGCAAGAAGAATGTTAATTCCGAGTTTGGAGTGGCGCTCCGAGGAGGATGGTTGCTCTCTCTATGGGCCTATGGAGGCCCTCTTTGTGGTAGTGTAGGTCTCCACTGCTGGCACGCAGACAGGCTCACGGTCGGTCAGAGAAGCCCCGGCCTCCTTAGTCCGCCCACGCTGGTCCTCTTAACTACTGTTTGACAGCATCATGCCTTAGCAGATGGATGGGGATTCTGTTTTTAAATCAAGAACAGGCAGAATCTGTATTAAGACTGGAGATAGGGGATTTGCTCAGTAAATCCTGAATAATTTAACATGGTGTTTTTAATTACACTCCTCATGAGAAGTACTTCCTTTGTGTGTCGATAGTATTTAATCTTTTTATCTTTTCTACTGACCTCAAATGACTTAAAGACACCAGTTTTTTAAAAACTAGTACAGCTATTGCTGGTTGAGTTCTCTGCCTGCATTCTCTGGTCGAGAGGTCACGGTGGTTGACCTCAGTCACTCCCTCTTTCAGGGTCATGCTGGTCTCAGTGCCTCTGTAGTGCAAGTTCAAAGCTGCTCTCCCATTCTTCTGTGAATGCAGAGAGAGATAAATTAAGAGCTCTGCTGTCCTCCCCAGGTCACCACTCCGTACACTGGGTGACAGAGCCAGCCTTTCCTCACAAGGACCAGTCCCCAAGAGCTGAACTGAACTCAACAAGAACTGTTCCAGCCCACTACCAGTAGGCTTGGATGCACTCTCTGAGACCTTCATTAATATGTCATTTATTATCTTATTGGACGGCGGGAGTATTGGTGTGTGGGCCAGCTATATTGTTTGGCTGTTGAACTATTAGATTGCCCCTTCAGCGGATTCCGTCTCTCTGGCTAAGCGTGTCCGACCATGACAAACTCGGCAATGACCTTTCCCAAGCCCCCTCTTCCACGTTAGGATACACGTCTCTCTAGTCTATACAGTTACAGCGTAACTGAGAAAATGATGAAACACGTTTTTAAAGAGATGCTGAAAGAAAGAAATCATATTTCTCCACTCCTGTTAGCGAGACAAAATTAACATTTGTTGTATAATAATTTGACTGCAAGAAATGCATAATTCTGCAGGAGTTCATATTATATTACACTACATGTGAGAGTTTATAGGCCTACAGTCAGTGTTCATATTTCAGTTACTATTCCATTTAACCCATATGAACTTAAATAAGGAATATTCGGTTTATTTACAGATACGGGGATACTCGTGAGCAGGATATCAAAGGTGCATGTGAACAGCTTATCCCGAGTAAGACCAAAAGCAGGATATGAGCTACCATCCGGAATACTGTGCGCATGTAAACAAGGTCAATGTGTTACATCTCTCCTTTCAGTGTTTTAAAGCAGGTTACTCTCTCTTAGGTGACCACATATACTCTGAGTTTTTGTTGTTCCTTGTTTGAAAAATGAGGCTGAGAGGGCTAGGTGTATTCTTTTCCCACAAGCCCTGTAGAGTTGTAGACCGGTTCTAATTAGGGGGGGTAATTGAGTCTGTTTGGATGTGGACTAGGAGTCTTTTTAATGACCCCCCCTCCCCCAGGTACCAGAGGATGAGTGTGAAAACATACCTTTCCCTTTCTTTCTCTCATTCCCAGCTTGTTGCTCTCAGACACCTCAAAGCAAGTTGTTTATTTTGCTTAGTGCCTTATTGCTGTTGTTGACACCCTAACCTGTGGAACAGTTGTGATATCCATTAACAATGATCTGAGGAAAGGAAACGTATCAGTAGACATGCACATTTGTCTGTCTCAACAAGGTGTAAGTCGTAGGACGTTCCACTACTCATTCTCTTCCCATGGTGTGGTATTGGTCATATAAACGGTTTAGTGGGATTATTTTATCAGAATTATAGAGTCCTTCATATATTACAAAACATGAATGATGTGGTGGCCATAAATTACTGTCCTGGAGTGAACTTTTCTCTGGAGAGTATCATATTTAATTGTTGTGCACAGGCCTGAAATAAACAAGATGGCTGCAGATCAGTTATTTCTCAGCACCTCGTATGACCTAGATAGATAGATAGATAGATAGATAGATAGATAGATAGATAGATAGATAGATAGATAGATAGATAGATAGATAGATAGATAGATAGATAGATAGATTGATAGAGAGATTGATAGATAGATAGATAGATAGATATATAGATAGATAGATAGATAGATAGATAGATAGATAGATAGATAGATAGATAGATAGATAGATAGATAGATAGATAGATAGATAGATAGATAGATAGATACTTTATTGATCCCCAAGGGGAAATTTCTTTGTCAAGCAGCTACGAAAAACATAGGGCAGGTACAAAATGCCAGAACGAAATACACAAAAGACAGATACACGATACATGATACATAGTGCGGCAGTATGAAAAAGTATAAAAATACACAAAGTCTGGAGTGAAAAAAGCTATAGAAACGCATAGCGAAATATGAGTGAATGACTGAATATGTACACTATACATGGTTATAGTGTTAGGTGAAAAAATGATACAAAAATATTTGCATGGTTAACTATACAGGTCGATAGCAGAGAAAGATACTTAAATAGCTAAATGCGCGTATGATATACAGTGGGGAGAACAAGTATTTGATACACTGCCAATTTCCCACTTACAAAGCATGTAGAGGTCTGTAATTTTTATCATAGGTACACTTCAACTGTGAGTGACGGAATGTAAAACAAAAATCCTGAACATCACAATTTAAGATAACACCTTTACTGTCTCCATTGCTTCCAGTACCCTGCCCTGAACCTCAAACACTGTCACTACCCGGCTACCACCTGGTACTCGACCGCTGCCCTATGTACATAATCATTGAGCACTGGTCACTTTTATAATGTTGACATACTGTTTAACCCTCTTTATATGTATACAGTCGTGGCCAAAAGTTTTGAGAATGACATACAGTGGGGAGAACAAGTATTTGATACACTGCTGATTTTGCAGGTTTTCCCACTTACAAAGCATGTAGAAGTCTGTTCTTTTTATCATAGGTACTCTTCAACTGTGAGTGACGGAATCTAAAACAAAAATCCAGAAAATCACATTGTATGATTTTTAAGTAATTAATTTGCATTTTATTGCATGACATAAGTATTTGATACATCAGAAAAGCAGAACTTAATATGTGGTACAGAAACCTTTGTTTGCAATTACAGAGATCATACGTTTCCTGTAGTTCTTGACCAGGTTTGCACACACTGCAGCAGGGATTTTGGCCCACTCCTCCATACAGACCTTCTCCAGATCCTTCAGGTTTCGGGGCTGTCGCTGGGCAATACGGACTTTCAGCTCCCTCCAAAGATTTTCTATTGTGTTCAGGTCTGGAGACTGGCTAGGCCACTCCAGGACCTTGAGATGCTTCTTACGGAGCCACTCCTTATTTGCTCTGGCTGTGTGTTTCGGGTCATTGTCATGCTGGAAGACCCAGCCACGACCCATCTTCAATGTTCTTACTGAAGGAAGGAGGTTGTTGGCCAAGATCTCGCGATATATGGCCCCATCCATCCTCCCCTCAATACGGTGCAGTCGTCCTGTCCCCTTTGCAGAAAAGCATCCCCAAAGAATGATGTTTCCACCTCCATGCTTCACGGTTGGGATGGTGTTCTTGGGGTTGTACTCATCCTTCTTCTTCCTCCAAACACGGCGAGTGGAGTTTAGACCAAAAAGCTCTATTTTTGTCTCATCAGACCACATGACCTTCTCCCATTCCTCCTCTGGATCATCCAGATGGTCATTGGCAAACTTCAGACGGGCCTGGACATGCGCTGGCTTGAGCAGGGGGACCTTGCGTGCGCTGCAGGATTTTAATCCATGACGGCGTAGTGTGTTACTAATGGTTTTCTTTGAGACTGTGGTCCCAGCTCTCTTCAGGTCATTGACCAGGTCCTGCCGTGTAGTTCTGGGCTGATCCCTCACCTTCCTCATGATCATTGATGCCCCACAAGGTGAGATCTTGCATTGTGCCCCAGACCGAGGGAGGTTGACCGTCATCTTGAACTTCTTCCATTTTCTAATAATTGCGCCAACAGTTGTTGCCTTCTCACCAAGCTGCCTGCCTATTGTCCTGTAGCCCATCCCAGCCTTGTGCAGGTCTACAATTTTATCCCTGATGTCCTTACACAGCTCTCTGGCCTTGGCCATTGTGGAGAGGTTGGAGTCTTTTTGATTGAGTGTGTAGACAGTTGTCTTTTATACAGGTAACGAGTTCAAACAGGTGCAGTTAATACAGGTAATGAGTGGAGAACAGGAGGGCTTCTTAAAGAAAAACAAACAGTTCTGTGAGAGCCGGAATTCTTACTGGTTGGTAGGTGATCAAATACTTATGTCATGCAATAAAATGCAAATTAATTATTTAAAAATCATACAAAGTGATTTTCTGGATTTTTGTTTTAGATTCCGTCTCTCACAGTTGAAGTGTACCTATGATAAAAAATGACAGACCGCTTTGTAAGTAGGAAAACCTGCAAAATCGGCAGTGTATCAAATACTTGTTCTCCCCACTGTACATGCAGGTACAGTTGAAGTGACTATGCATAGATAATAAACAGAGAGTAGCAGCAGTGTGTGAGAACAAGTATCAAATACTTGTTCTCCCCACTGTAAGTGAGGGTAATAGTTTACTTAATATACCGTCTGGTTAAATGTACAGGGAAGTGAATATCTGCATGGTTAAATTAACTGTACAGGTAAATGACAGGAAGAGATACTTAAATAGCTAAATGTGTGTATGATATAATTCAGGGTAATAATAATAATTCCCTTAAAATACAGTCCTTAGTACAGGGTTTAATTACATATAAATACACGTATTGCACATTCAATATACTAAATGCAATGAAAAAAAAAGGATACTACTGACAGGATACTAATATGCAGTCCTAAGTGAATGACTACGCAAGTTCAGTCCAAGATTGACTCACAATATTGCACGTGATATGATATAACAACTGTACATGAATATGTACATACAGTCCTGAATTAATGAGTGCTGAGTGAATAAGTTCTGAGTGAATGAGTGATTACAGACCAGAGAGTTACTCACGGATGGATGGATGCCTAATTGTTAAACTAGGTCCTAACACCCCAACAGTTCCAGGTCTAGGTTGCCGACAGCATGGGATCCCGGTGAGGCATTACATAGTCTAATAGCCTCTGGCAGGAAGGACCTCCTGTAACGCTCTCTGTCACACCGTGGTGGGATTAGTCTGTGACTATAGGTGCTCATCTGCATCATAACCATGGCATGCAGAGGGTGGGTGACGTTGTCCACGATGGCCAGCAGTTTGGCCAGGATCCTTCTCTCCACCACCTCCTCTAGAGTGTCAAGGTTAATCCCCAGAACAGAGCTAGTCTTCCTGATCAGCTTATTTACCCGAGAAGCATCACCAGGCCTTTATGTTGGAGCCCCAGCACACCACTGACACCACCGACTTGTAGAAAGTATGCAGTAGTTTACTGCACACGTTGAAGGACCTGAGCCTCCTCAGAAAGTAGAGTCGGCTCTGGCCCTTTTTGTACAGAGCCCCGGTGTTACCAGCCCTTTCCAGTCTGTTGTCTATATGGACTCCCAGGAACTTGTATGACCCAACCATTTCCACATCCATCCCCTGTATAGGGACTGCAGTCGGTTGGGCCTTGGTTCTCCTGAAGTCCACCACCATCTCCTTTGTTTTGCTGATGTTGAGCTGAAGGTGGTTCTGCTCACACCACAAAGTCAGTGATTGTGCTCCTGTACTCCTCCTCCTGCCCACCCCTGATGCACCCTACAATTGCGGAGTCATCCGAGAACTTCTGTACATGGCATGTTTCAGAGTTATATCTCAAGTCCGAGGTGTAGAGGGTGCTTTCCCCTGATGAAGTCTATAGGTGTACAGAGCTAAAATCATACCTGTTAAAAAATTGGTTCAGCTCATTGGCTCTGTCCTGGGTCCCCTCCGTCTGCCCACAGTTTTACTTTTTGAAGCTAGTGATATTTATCATACCCTTCCACACTTCTCTCACCTGGCTCTGCCTCAGCTTGTCCTCCATCTTCTCCTTATACACTCTCTTCCCCTCAGCAATCTGCAACTTCAGCTCCCTCTGGACGCATTTCAATTTGACCTTGTCCTCCTCCTTGAAGGCCCTCTTCTTCTCATTCAGCAGGGCCTTCAGGTCGCTGGTGACCCAGGGTTTATTATTTGTAAAACAGCGTACCTTCCTGGTGGGTACGGTGTTGTCTACACAAAATGTTGTATAGTCTGTTATGCAGTCTGTAAGTCCATCAATGTCCTCCCCATGAGCCTCACAGAGCACATCCCAGTCTGTTGTCTCAAAGCAGTCCTCTATCTCCTAATGGTCCTAGTGGTCGCTGGATGCTGTTGGACCATAGGCCTGTAGAGTGGGGTGAGGTGGACAAGGTTGTGATCTGATCTACCTAGAGGAGGAGTGCAGTGGAGTTGTATGCATCCTTCACATTAGCATATAACAAGTCCAGAGTTGTATTATTCCTAGTTGGGCACTTCACGAAATGTTTGAACGTGGGCAGCATTGAAGAGAGAGATGCATGGTTAAAATCCACAGAAATGGCAAAAAAGGCACTGGAGGGGTGTATGCTGGGCGAAGAACATTCAGAAATCTCTTCCAATACACATTGCCTGTGAGCATCAGAGGTGAACCAGTTGCATACATAGCTCGAGCAAGACATTCATCAGCATTTCTCTGACTATGTTCCTCCATTGAGTCAAAAAAACTTCTGATTCTAGGAGGACCATGAGCTGTTGCTGTCGATAAGGTGTCTGATTCATAATTTTCACCTCAAATAGAGTCGATGGACTTTTGTCAGAGGTTGCTTGTTGTGAGCGCTGAGGGAACTTTATCCATTTGGCCAGATGATTCTGCATCTTTGTTACATTCTTCACATAGGATTTGGCACAGTATTTGCAAATGTACACAGCTTTTCCTTCTACATTAGCTGCAGTGAAATGTCTCCACACATCAGATGTGGCATTTTCCTGTAAAGATGATAAAAAAAAAATAAAAAAAAAACCAAATACAATTCCATGTACAGATAAATAGTTAAGCAGTTAGATTAAACAACTCCTTTGTAAGATAAATGTTTTTAAATGAAACATGTATGGAAACAGGTGAATTAACCCTCCTCAGTTAGCAGGCTCAAGCAAGCTAAAACCCACATGGTAGCAAAAATGTAGCAGAAATTGTTAACCAGAAAGCATGTAGTCCTTGGCTCAGGCAGTGTAGTAGTGTGGGCTCAATTACATCTCATTAGTGTGCAAGATCTTGAGAATCAGCTGTACATGTGATAGAAGAGTGCACTTCACGTGATGGAAGAATACACTGTGCATGCAGAGAGTTGCAATTCCATTGAATTTGGAATAGATTAACCAAACTATGCCACAAGACCTAGAATTGCCTTATGTGTATCCCACAAAAAAGGTTCACTGTTATAAGCTACGTTTTTTTGATGAATTTAAGCAAAATTCCCAAAGTTCCAGGGCTTAAAATCCCATGGAAATTTACCAGAAAGTTTCCAACCCTTTGCAACCCAAGCTCCATCTCGCCACAATGGGCTCCATATGGATGTAGGGCATACAGGGAGTAGGGCTGAGCCTGATACATCATGAGGGATTCTCAGGTAGGGCTTTGGGCATTTGTACTTGTCCATTTTCATAAGAGGACTGGACAAATTGGAACGTCTGTTGGACCTCTGTAGTTACAATGGCTCCCTCGTCCCTCTCATAACTCATAGCCTGTTATGCCACATACGACGTGAGCCGGTCGTGTTGTGAGCGCTGCCGAGGGCGATTCCCTGGTGGTCTCCGTGGTGACAGTGATGTAGTGTCCACCGCTAGATGCCAGTAAGAGATGGAGCCAGGCCCTCGGCATTCTGCTCTTGTCACAGGCATTGTGCTCGGGTTTCTCACACAAGACGAATGAGTAGCGTTGAAGTGGTCGTCACTTTACAAAGCAGAATCCATACATAGTCCTCGACCCATATGTGTCAGCACAGTAGATTCAGTACCCCTTTTGTTAGACAATATGTTATTTTCCATCAATGGTTCTGGCATGTTGTCAAATGAGGATAGCGTTTTGACCTGTATGGCTGCTTTAGTGAAAATGTTTCTCTCTGTAAGACATGTGCACAAACAGTACTGCAGAACAAATCAAATCAAAGTTTATTGGTCACGTACAAAGATTTTGCAGATGTTATCGCAGGTGCAGCTAAATGCTGGTGTTTCTAGCTCCAACAGTGCAGCAATATGTAGCAATACAAAACAATACACACATTATCCAAAAAGTAAAAATAAAGAAATTAATCCAATTAACAACACAAATAGTACTGTAACAGCAATTCAAATGCAATCTATACTTATCTACACAAGATGAATTTACACAAGATATACTAGGAATGATATGTACAGCAGTAGATACAGTTGAAGTCGGAGGTTTACATTTAAACTCTTTTTTTTTCAATTCCTGACATTTAATCCAAGTAAAAATGCCTTGTTTTAGGTCAGTTAGGATCACCACTTTATTTTAAGAATGTGAAATGTCAGAATAATAGTAGAGAGATTTTATTTATTTAATCACATTCCCAGTGGGTCAGAAGTTTACATACACTCAATTAGTATTTTGTAGCATTGCCTTTAAATTGTTTAACTTGGGTCAAACATTTCGGGTAGCCTTCCACAAGCTTCCCACAATAAGTTGGGTGAATTTTGGCCCATTCCTCCTGACAGAACTGGTGTAACTGAGTCAGGTTTGTAGGCCTCCATGCTCACACACACGCTTTTTCAGTTATACCCACACATTTTCTATAGGATTGAGGTCAGGGCTTTGTGATGGCCACTCCAATACCTTGACTTTGTTGTCCTTAAGCCATTTTGCCACAACTTTGGAAGACCCATTTGCGACCAAGCTTTAACTTCCTGTCTGATGTCTTGAGATGTTGCTTCAATATATGCATATCATTTTCCTTCCTCATGATGCCATCTATTTTGTGAAGTGCACCAGACCCTCATGCAGCAAAGCACCCCTACAACATGATGCTGCCACCCCCGTGCATCACGGTTGGGATGGTGTTCTTAGGGTTGCAAGCCTCCCCCTTTTTCCTCCATGACGATGGTCATTATGGCCAAACAGTTATATTTTTGTTTCATCGGACCAGAGGACATTTCTCCAAAAAGCACGATCTTTGTCCCCATGTGCAGTTGCAAACCGTAGTCTGGCTTTTTTATGGTGGTTTTGGAGCAGTGGCTTCTTCCTTGCTGAGCGGCCTTTCAGGTTTTGTCGATATAGTGGGATATAGATACTTTTGTACCTGTTTCCTCCAGCATCTTCACAAGGTCCTTTGCTTTTGTTCTGGGATTGATTTGCACTTTTCACACCAATGTACGTTAATCTCTAGGAGACAGAACACGTCTCCTTCCTGAGCAGTGTGACGTCTGTGTGGTCCCATGGTGTTTATACTTGCGTACTATTGTTTGTACAGATGAACATGGTACCTTCAGGTGTTTTGGAAATTGCTCCCAAGGATGAACCAGACTTGTGGAGGTCTACAATTATTTTTCTGAGGTCTTGGCTGATTTCTTTTGATTTTCCCATGATGTCGAGCAAAGGGGCGCTGAGTTTGAAGGTAGGCCTTGAAATACATCCACAGGTACACCTCCAATTGACTCAAATGATGTCAATTAGCCTATCAGAAGCTTCTAAAGCCATGACATAATTTTCCGGAATTTTCCAAGCTGTTTAAATGCACAGTCAACTTAGTGTATGTAAACTTCTGACCCACTGGAGTTGTGATATAGTGAATTATAAGTGAAGTCTGTAAACAATTGTTGGAAGAATTACTTGTGTCATGCACAAAGTAGATGTCCTAACAGACTTGTGAAAACTATCATTTGTTAACATGAAATCTGTGGAGTGGTTGAAAATTAGTTTTAATGACTTCAACCTAAGTGTATGTAAACTTCCCACTTCAACTGTATATTAGAGTGAGCTATGTCAAGAATCCAGAATATAAATAAATATGCGGTGTACATAAACAGAGTAAATAAAATGCAATGTACAGTAGTAGAAATATTAGAATGAGCAGAGAATACAGTATTTTAATACACAGTACAAAACCCCAAAATGGATAGAAGACCGGAGTCCAGAATCTAAATAATAATATATATACTGTATGTATATGAATGTGAATAGAAAAGGTGTGTATAGCAGTAGATATTTATTTATTTATTATTTATTTGACCAATATTTTATCAGGGAGTCATACTGAGACCAAGGTCTAAATTACAGAAAATACAAACATCAAAATATAAATACAACATTAAAGCAGCAAGAACAACAGGGTCATAAAAAACAAACACATTCATCAGTAATCAGGTCCTCAATCAGCTTTATAGGATGAGCCATGAGTAGAATACATTATATAGTCGTGGCCAAAAGTTTTGAGAATGACACAAGTCGTGGACTCCACAAAGTTTGCTGCCTCAGTGTTGATGATGGCAATTTGCATATACTCCAGAATGTCATGAAGAGTGATCAGATGAATTGCAATTAATTGCAAAGTCCCTCTTTGCCATGAAAATGAACTTAATCCCCCCCAAAAATTTCCACTGCATTTCAGCCCTGCCACAAAAGGACCAGCTGCCATCATGTCAGTGATTGTCTCGTTAACACAGGTGAGAGTGTTGACGAGGACAAGGCTGGAGATCACTCTGTCATGCTGATTGAGTCAGAATAACAGACTGGAAGCTTTAAAAGGAGGGTGGTGCTTGAAATCATTGTTCTTCCTCTGTCAACCATGGTTACCTGCAAGGAAACACGTGCCGTCATCATTGCTTTGCACAAAAAGGGCTTCACAGGCAAGGATATTGCTGCTGGTAAGATTGCACCTAAATCAACCATTTATCGGATCATCAAGAACTTCAAGGAGAGAGGTTCAATTGTTGTGAAGAAGGCGTCAGGGCGCTCAAGAAAGTCCAGCAAGCGCCAGGACCGTCTCCTAAAGTTGATTCAGCTGCGGGATCGGGGCACCACCAATGCAGAGCTTGCTCAGGAATGGCAGCAGGCAGGTGTGAGTGCATCTGCATGCACAGTGAGGCGAATACTTTTGGAGGATGGCCGGGTGTCAAGAAGGGCAGCAAAGAAGCCACTTCTCTCCAGGAAAAACATCAGGGACAGACTGATATTCTGCAAAAGGTACAGGGATTGGACTGCTGAGGACTGGGGTAGAGTCATTTTCTCTGATGAATCCCCTGATGAGTCCGGAGAAGACAAGGTGAGCGCTACCATCAGTCCTGTGTCATGCCAACAGTAAAGCATCCTCAGACCATTCATGTGTGGGGTTGCTTCTCAACCAAGGGAGTGGGCTCACTCACAGGTTTGCCTAAGAACATAGCCATGAATAAAGAATGGTACCAACACATCCTCAGAGAGCAACTTCTCCCAATCATCCAAGAACAGTTTGGTGACGACCAATGCCTTTTCCAGCATGATGGAGCACCTTGCCATAAGGAAAAAGTGATAACTAAGTGGCTCGGGGAACAAAACATTGACATTTTGGGTCCATGGCCAGGAAACTCCCCAGACCTTAATCCCATTGAGAACTTGTGGTCGATCCTCAAGAGGCGGGTGGACAAACAAAAACCCACAACTTCTGACAAACTCCAAGCATTGATTATGCAAGAATTGCCTGCCATCAGTCAGGATGTGGCCCAGAAGTTAATTGACAGCATGCCAGGGCGGATTGCAGAGGTCTTGAAAAAGAAGGGTCAACACTGCAAATATTGACTCTTTGCATAAACTGAATGTCATTGTCAATGAAAGCCTTTGACACTTATGGAATACTTGTAATTATACTTCAGTGTACCATAGTAACTCCTGACATAAAGATCTAAGAACACTGAAGCAGCAAACTTTGTGGAGACCAATACTTACAGTGGGGAGAACAAGTATTTGATACACTGCCGATTTTGCAGGTTTTCCTACTTACACAGCATGTAGAGGTCTGTCATTTTTATCATAGGTACACTTCAACTGTGAGAGACGGAATCTAAAACAAAAATCCAGAAAATCACATTGTATGATTTTTAAATAATTAATTAGCATTTTATTGCATGACATAAGTATTTGATCACCTACCAACCAGTAAGAATTCCGGCTCTCACAGACCTATTAGTTTTTCTTTAAGAAGCCCTGCTGTTCTCCACTCATTACCTGTATTAACTGCACCTGTTTGAACTCGTTACCTGTATAAAAGACACCTGTCCACACACTCAATCAAACAGACTCCAACCTCTCCACAATGGCCAAGACCAGAGAGCTGTGTAAGGACATCAGGGATAAAATTGTAGACCTGCACAAGGCTGGGATGGGCTACAGGACAATAGGCAAGCAGCTTGGTGAGAAGGCAACAACTGTTGGCGCAATTATTAGAAAATGGAAGAAGTTCAAGATGATGGTCAATCTCCCTTGTTCTGGGGCACCATGCAAGATCTCACCTCGTGGGGCATCAATGATCATGAGGAAGGTGAGGGATCAGGCCAGAACTACATGGCAGGACCTGGTCAATGACCTGAAGAGAGCTGGGACCACAGTCTCAAAGAAAACTATTAGTAACACACTACGCCGTCATGGATTAAAATCCTGCAGCGCACGCAAGGTCCCCCTGCTCAAGCCAGCGCATGTCCAGGCCCGTCTGAAATTTGCCAATGACCATCTGGATGATCCAGAGGAGGAATGGGAGAAGGTCATGTGGTCTGATGAGACAAAAATAGAGCTTTTTGGTCTAAACTCCACTCGCCGTGTTTGGAGGAAGAAGAAGGATGAGTACAACCCCAAGAACACCATCCCAACCGTGAAGCATGGAGGTGGAAACATCATTCTTTGGGGATGCTTTTCTGCAAAGGGGACAGGACGACTGCACCGTATTGAGGGGAGGATGGATGGGGCCATGTATCGCGAGATCTTGGCCAACAACCTCCTTCCCTCAGTAACAGCATTGAAGATGGGTCGTGGCTGGGTCTTCCAGCATGACAATGACCCGAAACACACAGCCAGGGCAACTAAGGAGTGGCTCCGTAAGAAGCATCTCAAGGTCCTGGAGTGGCCTAGCCAGTCTCCAGACCTGAACACAATAGAAAATCTTTGGAGGGAGCTGAAAGTCCGTATTGCCCAGCGACAGCCCCGAAACCTGAAGGATCTGGAGAAGGTCTGTATGGAGGAGTGGGCCAAAATCCCTGCTGCAGTGTGTGCAAACCTGGTCAAGAACTACAGGAAACGTATGATCTCTGTAATTGCAAACAAAGATTTCTGTAGCACATATTAAGTTCTGCTTTTCTGATGTATCAAATACTTATGTCATGCAATAAAATGCAAATTAATTACTTAAAAATCATACAATTTGATTTTCTGGATTTTTGTTTTAGATTCCGTCACTCACAGTTGAAGAGTACCTACATGCTTTGTAAGTGGGAAAACCTGCAAAATCGGCAGTGTATCAAATACTTGTACTCCCCACTGTATGTCATTCTCAAAACTTTTGGCCACGACTGTATACATATAAAGAGGGTTAAACAGTATGTCAACATTATAAAAGTGACCAGTGCTCAATGATTATGTACATAGGGCAGCGGTCGAGTACCAGGTGGTAGCCAGGTAGTGACAGTGTTTGAGGTTCAGGGCAGGGTACTGGAAGATGATTAGATTAGATAGATTAGATTAGATAGGTACTTTATTGATCCCCCGGGGGGGAAATTTCATAAGCAATGGAGACAGTAAAGGTGTTATCTTAAATTGAACACAGAACCATATACAGTATATCCCATATTTACTTTAAGATTCTATCAATTTCTATGTTCCCCTCACATCCTCTCTGTCTCTCTATTTCTGACCTCTGGTGAGTTTGGGAGTGACTGAGTGCCAGAAATAGTAGACTTCCCAACTTAGACACCTGCAGTCATCATCCACTGTCAGAGGAAGTTGCTTGGTCCCAACTGGGCTGACAGGAAAATAAGGTGAACCTTGCCCATTCAATTCAACTGATAAGGGGGCTGTATAACATCATTAGCCATGGCTTTTCCAGGCCCTCCTCTGTGTTATTTGGAGAACAAGGGCTGCTCAGTGGGTGTCTATGCTCTTTAAAGGCAATTAGTGACGCCACACACTCTGTGGAATGCTGTAGGCTAACGCTGAGGGAAACTCAAATCATTATTGGCCAGGTCGATTGATAGACATGGAGACACACAGAAGTGGGCTCACGCAGAAGTGGGCTGTATTTTTGACTGATAATGGCCTGTATCCTTTTACCATAGCTGACAGAAGCTGCGTGATGTGGATGCCATGGTCTGCATTCGCCGACACTGTGGTCACATGTAACGCTGAGCTGGAGTGCAGATGTGTTTTAGCGCTCTATAATCACTGGCTTTGGGTTTCTCACACATCTCTCCCAGTCTTTAACAGCATGTAAGCACATACTCATTTAAAATATAATGTCATGGCTGGGAGCCTTAAAAGCAGCTACAGTTTACACAAAGACAAGCTAATTACGTTTTCCCCAGATCCTAAAGAAATTAAATAATAATAATAATAAATTGTGTCCCGTACTTACACTGAAGACATGCATGGTCGAAATGGGTAAGGTTACAGTATGTAGTCACAGGCCTCAGAAAACCACATGAAAGCAAAAGCAAAGTCATGTTGTAATAGCTTCCATAGGAAAGTCCTCTGAGACCATTGGTGTATTAGCTAATTCCCAACATGTAGACTGTTGGTTCGGAAAACTGTCGACTCAGAGTAACCATGTGCATGTTATCCTGTGAACTGAGAATGGTGGTGGGGGGGAGTCATCTGATGTCTGCAGGTCTGAGGAGAAATAGACTGGTGTTTAACAGATGACATCTCCCTCTAATCAGTGTAACTCTTACCAGTGTACATTTAAGGAGATCACAAGAGGTCTGCCACATCAATATGCCAGTCTGAGGACCTGGTGTCTCTTTACTCCATGTGAAATTCCATACCTCTCAAGTACTTTTTAGATGATATACAGTTGAAGTCGGAAGTTTACATACACTTAGGTTGAAGTCATTAAAAGTCATTTTTCAACCCCTCCACAGATTTCATGTTAACAAACTATAGTTTTGGCAAGTCTGTTAGGACATCTACTTTGTGCATGACACAAGTAATTCTTCCAACAATTGTTTACAGACAGATTATTTTATAATTCACTATATCACATTTCCAGTGGGTCAGAAGTTTACATACACTAAGTTGACTGTGCCTTTAAACAGCTTGGAAAATTCTAGAAAATGATGTCATGGCTTTAGAAGCTTCTGATAGGCTAAATGACATCATTTGTCAATTGGAGGTGTACCTGTGGATGTATTTCTTGGCCTACTTTCAAACTCGCTCGACATCATGGGAAAATCAAAAGAAATCAGCCAAGACCTCAGAAAAAAAATTGTAGACCTCCGCAAGTCTGGTTCACCCTTGGGAGCAATTTCCAAACGCCTGACGGTACTACGTTCATCTGTACAAACAATAGTATGCAAGTATAAACACCATGGGACCACAAAGCCTTCATACCGCTCAGGAAGGAGACGCGTTCTGTCTCCTAGAGACTTTACTTTCGTGGGTAAAGTGCAAATCAATCCCAGAACAACAGCAAAGGACCTTGTGAAGATGCTGGAGGAAACAGGTATGAAAGTATCTAATTATATCCACAGTAAAACTAGTCATATATCGACATAACCTGAAAGGCCGCTACTTTTTGGAGAAATGTCCTCTGGTCTGATGAAACAAAAATATAACTGTTTGGCCATAATGACCATCGTTATGTTTGGAGGAAAAAGGGGGAAGAACACCATCCCAACCGTGAAGCACGGGGGTGGCAGCAGCATGTTGTGGGGGTGCTTTGCTGCAGGAGAGACTTGTGCACAAAATAGATGGCATCATGAGGAAGGAAAATTATGTGGATATATTGAAGCAACATCTCCAGAGATCAGTCAGGAAGTTAAAGCTTGGTCGCAAATGGGTCTTCCAAATGGACAATGACCCCAAGCATACTTCCAAAGTTGTGGCAAAATGGCTTAAGGACAACAAAGTCAAGGTATTGGAGTGGCCATCACAAAGCTCTGACCTCAATCCTGTAGAAAATTTGTGGGAAGAACTGATAAAGAGTGTGCGAGCAAGGAGGCCTATAAACCTGACTCAATTACACTCGTTCTGTCAGTAATGGGCCAAAATTCACCCAACTTATTGTGGGAAGCTTGTGGAAGGCTACCCAAAACGTTTGACCCAAATTTTTTACAATTTGACCCAACAATTTAAAGGCAATGCTACCAAATAAAAATGTATTGTATGTAAACTTCTGACCCACTGGGAATGAAAGAAATAAAAGCTGAAATAAATGTTTGTTGTGGGTTAAAAGGGAGGGGGCACATCACAACAGGAAGTGGCTAGCGAAATCCCAGGCTAATCTGCTAACAGAGTTACACAGACAGAGGTTAGAACCTGTAAGAGATTCTTTGTCTCCTCAATCTTTGTCTTGTTTACAGTTTCAGTCTGTGTGAGTAATTCTGTTGCTGACAGATTTGTTAATGCCACAGGCTTAGTTCAGGGTAGATTTACAAAACATATGCAAATGTTAAAAATGGGCGCATCTGGGATGAAGTACACCTATCACCACTGCAAAAATGAGCAGAAAATATATATCTTTATTGATTTAACGCATGGCAGAGATCTATACAAATAGATCTCATGCATAGGCTTATATTGCTTGATAGTTTGCTGAGAGTTAGTTGTTGAGATCCCTAAACTCGTCAGTTCAAAGGGCTGGAGCAGTCACCAGACTGACCAGGCTGCCAGATCTTTACAATGCAGTGGAAAAATTTAATGAAAAGACAGTGAGGGTTACACTCAAGTCTTGTGGCTATTAAGTCAGCGGAATGGTTTCCAAGTCCAGTATAGCACTGTGTATCCTCCCCATGTTTATCCGTGTCTCCCTGCCCTCTGTCCTCACTGCCGTCTACTCCTAAATTATGGCCTGTGTTGGGGTTAGATAGGTTTGGCAAATAGGGAGGGGTCCTGGCTGTTCTGGCTGCCCAGCTGTGCTAAAGACATGCCGTAGGTTCTTCTCTCTGTGTGGACAGTGTTTGAAGACTTGTGGGTCTCTGCCGAGGTCACTTTAGAGAACGAGGAGGACAATGTGACACAGGAAGGCAAGGCACACAAGGTACCCTGTGGCTCGGCCAAAATAGACGTCACTGCATTCAGTGTAAACCCCCTTTTGATTGAAACCCATCAGTCGGAAAGAGAAATCACTCTCCCTCAGCAAAGCACCGGCGCAACAGAGAACGAGGCTGACAGACATCGATGGACGCCCGAAGCCATTACTGACCATTACTATCATGGGAGAAACAGAACCATGTTTGACAAAAGCCCCTGGGTTACTCACAGTGCCTTTTGATCCTCATAGGGGGAGGAATGAGCGATACGAGGTGGTTTGCTGGTTCTGTCAGGTCCTGGGGGAAGAGCGATGGATGGGGTTATGGTGGAATTGGCCTCCCCAGAATGCCTCTGTTGTCCCCCTGTCCTGTACCGGGAGGTGGGTGTCTGGGAGCGGATGCCTGTGCATGGTGGCAGTCTGCCATGGCCCGACCACTGTTTTCACAACAAGAGCTTCTGCATGGCTCCCCCTTTGTGCAGCCTATGTTTACTTTGCCACCTGCTAGTCTGGGGAAATGTGGATCAGGAGGGTGAAGGGGGAGGTGGGTGTCACAAACAGAGAATGGACAGGGGTCATGGGGTGTGAGGGGTTTGGGGGGTGTGGATGACAATGCACAGCTATTTGGGTTGGATTTGGAGAGTAGGAGGTGAGATTAGATGGCATTCCATGGCCAGACGGAATGTGTGAGGTTCTTCACTCTAGTCAACGATCTCAGACTTGGTCAGAGAGTGGAATGAACTGCTTAACTTGGTCATCGAAGGAGAGAAAGGACAGAGATTTGGGGAAACCAAACAAAACTTAAATTGCTGCATTCACCTTTCTTCACTCAGTTCTTTCTCTGTCTCATGCAATCACATCATCACATATACAAATTACTAGGCAATGCATAATAATGTAGTAGTGCTGACCAAAAGAAAATACATATATTTTTTAAATCTAGTCTGCCAATGCTTACAGAGCTATTTCACCATTATCCCTCTGTTTGTAACTGACTGTGGATGAGGCCAGGTGGATACACTCTGCTCCCCAGCGCTGTCTAACGCTGTCTAACCCTGCTGACATGAACATCCACAGCAGTGAACCGATGGTCTGTCAGAGGCCAGGGTGTTTATCAGCCTGTCTGTCTGTCTGGTAGCTCTGCCAGGCGGAATAAACCAAACCACTCCCTCTTCGTTCTACAGCAACATGACACATTTCACGGACTGAGATGAATGCACGCTCAGCTAGCACAGCACAGCAAACCTTTCCAGAACGTCTGGGATGCGTTTGTTTCTGCCAGATTAACGTTAATTTGTGTTCTGGTCTTATTTTGCAACCCTAAAGCTGGAGGGCTGTTGAAAATGTATTACAAATGCTCCACTTTAACTCATCCAAAACTACACTGAACAAAATGTTTTACGCAACATGTAAAGTGTTGGTCCCATGTTTCATGAGCTAAAATAAAAAGATCCCAGAAATGTTTCATACTCACAAAAAGCTTATTATTCTCAAATGTGTTAACATCCCTGTTAGTGAGCATTTCTCCTTTGCCAAGATAGTCCATCCACCTGACAGGTCTAGCATATCATGAAGCTGACTATTAATCAGCAAGATTATTACACAGGTGCACCTTGTGCTGGGGACAATAAAAGGCCACTCTAAAATGTGCAGTTTTGTCACACAACACAATGCTACAGATGTCTCAAATTTTGAGGGAGCGTGCAATTGGCATGCTGACTGCAGGTATGTCCACTAGAGCTGTTGCCAGAGAATTTAATGTTACTTTCTCTACCATAAGCCGCCTCCAATGGCATTTTAGAGAACTTTTAATACACAAGAGATAACGTGACAAGATCCTGAGGATCGTTGTCATGCCATTCATCCGCCGCCACCACCTCATCTTTCAGCATGATAATGCAGGATCCCATGTCACAAGGATCTGTACACAATTCCTGAATGCTGAAAATGTCCCAGTTCTTCCATGGCCTGCATACTCACCAGACATGTCACCCATTGAGCATGTTTTGGATGCTCTGGATCAACGTGTACGACAACCTGTTACAGCTCCCGCCAATATCCAGCAACTTCACACCACCATTGAAGAGGAGTGGGACAACATTCCACAGGCCACAATCAACAGCCTGATGAACTCTATGCAAAAGAGATGTGTCACACTGCATGAGGCAGATGGTGGTCACACCAGATACTGACTGGTTTTCTGATCCACGCCTCTACCTTTTTTTAGAAGGGATCTGTGACCAACAGATGTATATCTGTATTCCCAGTCATGTGAAATCCATAGATTAGGGCCTAATGATTTTATTTCAATTGACTGATTTCCTTATATGCATGTTGCGTTTATATAATGTTTCAGTATAAATTAAACTGTCAGCCTGTGGTTATGTTTGAAATAATATTTGACACCTCCATATAATGTAATGGTATAAATAAGGAATCTACATTGATGTGTTATAAATGTTTTATTAATTGGAAAGGTGTTTCTGTATCAATATGTCAAACTCTCAAAGATGAATCATATTGCTATTGATTGCCAGATGTAAGACTTGGTGCTGAGGCAGTGGTCCATAGACAGATAGCTGACTAGTGAGTAAGTCAAATGCATTTTCAGAGGTCTTACAGTAGCTTGTTGCCTTATGTTCTGTTCTTGATTGACCTTTGGCATTATGCCTAATTTATGAAAGGATATTATTACTTTGAACACACACACACACACACACACACACACACACACACACACACACACACACACACACACACACACACACACACACACACACACACACACACACACACACACACACACACACACACACCATGGGGAATGAAGGATATTAAATAAAAGCCTAGCTATCTTCCTCAGAGGATGACAAAGAGCCAATATTGGATCTTTTCAATCAGTGGTTGGATGGCTGACAGGGTTCCAGAGAGAGGCTATCTCATACATCATATCCCTCCTCTAACATGTAAATGGAAGTGAATACCGCTGTGTTTCGGCTCTTTTCGCTAATCAAATTGATTCAGTCCCCTCCAGTGCTAGCTCCGATAACAGGACCATGCTGATGCTCAAAGATTAATGGCCTCCCGCCTTAATGTGTTTTTACAGGCAGTCTCTGAGAGGTTGTCTCTTTATTCCTTCTTTGGACTGTATTGGAATCCTTTACATAAAGAGTTGTTTAATTAAAGAGCAGTTTCTGGCAGAGAGGTCTGTTCAAAGGGACTTTTTTCACTTTGGGCTGTTGTTTCTGTTGACCTGCAAACATTTTAGACACTACTAGTTAGGAATTTCTCTGACAACCTTTTACCAGTTACACTCTGACTGCATTATCATCTCTAAAGCTGTCTTGCATCATGCTCCTTTATATTTTTTTCACTGTATCTGACAGCTGTATCCATGGCAACTGCCAGTACCTAGGTTGTGCACAGCAGTTTTTTTACGGCAGTGTTTTAGAGGTAAACTACACTGTAACTGAAAACTGTAATTTATACAGTAATGTGGGGTATTATCAACAGTAAAATACTCTGAAACGTTTTACTGCAGCTTACTTCAAATTATGGTGCATTGTGGGAAAATGTTGTGGACGAGGAAAGAATTTCTGTATTTAGAATGGTTTTGTTCCTAGAATACTAGGGCCGGGACGATACAAGCATCGCAATACTGGTTAGTATCGTGGCAAGGAAATAAAACACAAAGCATATTTAACTTCTTTAGGAAAACAGCCCTAATATTGAAAACAAACATCATTATGTATTTATGTAATTATTTACCAAGTTTTTACTTTTGGGTATGTATCTTTGGAACACAACAACCTTTTGGGTGCATAGAATTGTTGTCCATGGCGAGCCTTGTAAGAGGCTATATTTGTTGCACCCATGAGTGAGAATGCTGTTCAAATTTAACTCCTAGGTGGTTATAGTGCCCCATCTATTTAAAATGTGTAGGCGACAGATTGGAGTGGCAGCAAGTCTTGAACCCTAAATGGTTGAGCGTTTTGCCATGTAGTCACCCTGTAGTCGCCAGTTTGAAAGCCTTTGTTAAGGCCTCTAGAAGTGCAAGTGATAAAAAATACCAAATATGTATTTAATATGTTGTAATGTGTAAACACTTTACCTAGCAGCCAACCTGCTTTCACCAATTTATTGTAATATCAGTAAAATACTATAAAATACAAACCCCTCCCCTCAATGAATTGCATTTATCCATTAATTAATTCTGATTACGGAAGCATTGACTTTTGTACAGTATAATACAGTCAATTCTACAATATTGTACTGTGTGTCATTACATAGTACTTGCTTTGATACCGTATTTATATTACAGTAGGTATACTGTAATATGAAATGTATAATTGTACTTGCCACTAGCTGCCTGTAAGTTACTGTCAAATTAACGCCAACCCCTTTACAGTGTAAGAGTTGGTCTCTGAACCCACTACCCTTCTGGGTTAGGAATCCTGTGTTGAGGAGCAGCTGCCCCAGAATACCTCTGATACCCTGCGTTATCATTCTGACAGACAGTAAGTCACATTCCTGTGGGAGCCTGACCTATGGAAACATCTGTGGAGACACCACCTTGTCCCAGGGTTCCTTGTGTCTGTGCCTGGTTTGAGATGACACCTCTCTATTTCCATATCCCTTCTGGCCTTATCTAAGAACTGCTGACAGACCTCTTACACCATTCCATAAAACATGCCAATCTACATGACTTATTACTGATCAGACTCTCATTTTCATCCCCCCATGATGAATGTTTAATGTTGATGAATAAATCTAATGCCCACGGGTATCTGTGCCCTTCAGTCAGGTCTGATCCGGATGTCTGACGATGAGTACTTCATCGCCCCCTTGCCCCAGCACCTAGCTGCAGAGCACAACTACAGCTCGCCGAGTGGACACCACCCGCACGTGGTCTACAAACGCTCAGCTGAACACAGAGTCCATGGTGGCCAGAAGTCTATCCACAGCTCCCAACCTGACAACCCATATCTACAGCACCATCACCAGCGTCACCACGACAACCAGCATGGGAAGCTGCAGAGACAACACTTCTGTGGACGCCGCAAGCAATGTATGTAAGGGAACTTCCTTATTATTATGACTTCCTTTGATCCGCTCACATGAGAAAAACACGTTACAGTCACGTGGGACTGTGTGTACAGGACAGTGGTAGTAGAGATGGTAGAGAAACATGCTTTGTAGTTTTATCACTGAAACAGAACGATAACATAACATCAAAAATGAAGGTCAAAATCTCCAAATGTAACACTACTGATTGTTTATGATGTAATGTGTATAATGTACTTTGAAATGAATAGTGCTCAGATAGTGTAGAGGTACAAAGTAGCTGGCTTTATTAAAATGAATACTCAGAAGCAGCATGAGGAGTGAATGACTGTGAATATTTCCTGCTCTTTCAACGCTCTGCCGGCCCCGTGCTCTTATCAGGGAAAGGTCCAGGAAAAAGGAGGAGCTGTCATTTGAGCTCCTTTCCAAAGCATTTCTCTCTCCCCTATCTCTCTTTCTCTCTCTTCATATCTCTATCCCTCCCTACCTGCCCTCTATCCCTCTTCCATATCTCTGCAGACACTCCCAAGCCCCCTGCTGGGGATCGTCTCGTCATGCCTGATGAGTTTGAGCTCCCAGGCAGGGCGAAGCGATCACCCATCACGTCTAACAAGGTGGGGGGCCTGAATGTGGAAACACTGGTGGTGGCAGACAGGAAGATGCTGGAGAAACACGGCAGAGAGAACGTCACCACCTACGTCCTCACTGTTATGAACATGGTGAGCAGGGGAGGGTCATCAGTAATGTAACATATCCCAAAGTAGATTTTATCCTAAAGCAAAACCGTGGCCTAATCTAAAACTGGCAATATTTTTAGGTTTCTAGCCTTTTCAAAGACGGCACCATCGGAACTGATATCAACATTGTGGTGGTCAGCCTGCTTCTTCTAGAGCAAGATCCAGTGAGTCACTTCGATCTGAGTGCCTGACAATAAAATCACCAGCCTCCCCAACGTCATGAGTTCTCCAGTCACCCCTTATAATCTATTCCTCTCTGTCTCCTCCCCAGCTCGGCCTGTCCATCAACCACCACGCTGACCAGTCTCTCAACAGTTTCTGCCAGTGGCAGTCGGGCCTGATCGGGAAGCGCCACGACCATGCCGTGCTCCTCACCGGCCTGGACATCTGCTCTTGGAAGAACGAACCCTGTGACACCCTGGGTAAGGTCTCAGTAGGTCAGCCAGGGCCCCTGAGGTGACTGTTGGAGATTAGAGCCCTTAGTCATGGTGCTGCTGGGGGATTAGACGGTACCAGAGCTCATGGGGTCACTTCCAGGGTGGGCGGGATCCTGCATGCTCTGCCTGGACTCCCTCCGGCAGGGGATTTCACCTGCACTAAATGTACCCTTGTATAAACTCACGAACACACACATACACACAGGTATGGCCATGCACACATACATGCACGCACACACACATGCACACACGCACACACATGCACACACCCACGCATATCTCACACCCATTCCGCTCTCTCCTTCTCTTCATTAGTGTGAACGATTGGCAGCATTGTCAGATCAGTTAAAACTGAAGCATCAGCCAACTATAATTAATTCAACTCAAAGGCTCCAAACCACAAGTATGCACTTTGGGACGTACAGTATGAGGAGCAAGTGAGGCCTTGATCTAAATATGCTCTTTGTAACACAACCCACAGCTTTCATGCTACAATCCATAGCATTCATGCTCTCTGTGGACCATTTAAACCGTAAAGACTGCATTTATTGCCAGGCAACAGCAGCCTTGGCTCACTCTAAAAGCAGGATTTGCATTTTTGAGGTTGGAGATAGTAATGCCTGTATTGAAAATAAGTTTGTCTTGTTACACTGCTTACGGCCTTCCTTCTCCCAGAACAGTCATGTTGTCTGATGGTTTTTGTAGATAGACACAGTACAGTAGCTTTGTATGAATACATGTTTGAGCCTGATATCTCCCTTACAATACTCCTTAACTTTACTCCTTCTCCCTCTTCTTCTGCTTATCTCTGCAGGTTTTGCTCCTATAAGCGGAATGTGTAGTAAATACCGGAGCTGTACGATTAATGAAGACACTGGACTGGGCTTAGCTTTCACCATCGCTCATGAATCAGGCCACAAGTAAGTCCATCAATGCCCTCCCTATTAGGACTAGCCATTAGCTTTACCTTCACATGCAGCAGAATAGACCCTCATGAGTTTTAGGAGAACAGGAGAACACCTAGTGCTGGTGATGAACCTGTTACTATATAACAGTGTATTCGTGGGACATTAGTCCTAACGAATGCATTTAAGCTTCATTTTTATAGAAAGCCATGCTTAGTTGCAATGTGATGGCTTTAATCGACAGTGCTACATCAAACAAGGATGGGTCCATTTAAAGAAATAAATACAGACTGAAACAATAACATTACACAACTACTTCATTTTCTCCATGACAATGTGTGAATCCAAATGAAGTGCCACAGGCGATGGGTATGCTCTGTTTGTGTTTACACGTTTCCATCGAGATAAGAGGCAGTTGATATTTGACATTTGAGATGTAATTATTATGGTAAAGCCCTTTGTCTGCTTGGCACTCTCCACACAAACTGGAAAGAACCTGTTCCTTCGATATGCCGAGCTTGTAACATGTCAGAATTCCTGTACTTTTCAATGGCTTATTCACTTCGGTCAAATTAATAGGAATCATTCCCAGAATTTGCACATTGTTCAGATGAAAACTACTTCCAGGCCAAATACCATTAATCACTGACAAATTGAGGAGATGTAATTTCTAAATAGACGACGTCGTCTTTTACAGACTGGTGAACCTCAGCTATGTACTGTACTGCATTTTTAATGCTGTATCAACACATGCCTGTTTATAACACATACACTACCGATCAAAAGTTTGGGGTAACTTAGAAATGTCCTTATTTTTTGTCCATTAAAATAACATCAAATTGATCAGAAATACAGTGTAGACATTGTTAATGTTGTAAATGACTATTGTAGCTGGAAACGGCAGATCTTTTATGGAATATCTACATAGCCGTACATAGGCCCATTATCAGCAACCATCACTCCTGTGTTCCAATGGCACGTTGTGTTAGCTAATCCAAGTTTATCATTTAAAAGGCTAATTGATCATTAGAAAACCCTTTTGCAATGATGTTAGCACAGCTGCAAACTGTTGTGCTGATTAAAGAAGCAATAAAACTGGCCTTCTTTAGACTAGTTGAGTATCTGGAGCATCAGCATTTATCGATTACAGGCTCAAAATGGCCAGAAACAAATAACTTTCTTCTGAAACTCATCAGTCTATTATTGTTTTGAGAAATGAAGGCTATTCAATGCGAGAAATTGTCAAGAAACTTTTGATCTCGTACAACTCTCTCTCTCTCTCTCTCTCTCTCTCGCTCTCGCTCTCGCTCTCGCTCTCGCTCTCGCTCTCTCTCTCTCTTCTCTCCTTCTTAATGATCTGTCTGTCAGTTTTGGGATGATCCATGATGGAGAGGGGAATCCTTGTCGGATAGCGGAAGGAAACATCATGTCTCCAACCCTGGCAGGAAACAACGGGGTCTTCTCCTGGTCTGCCTGCAGTCGACAATACCTCAGCCGCTTCCTCGGGTAAGCCTATTGACCTCTGATATGGCTGCCATGCTTGTAATGGTGCAGTCTGGTTCTCATGCACCTGTTTGTGTTTAGGAGACATTAATGGTAGGTCCCTGTCTGATTGTTCAGTGTTTCTTGGTTTTATTTCACAGAACAGCTCAAGCATCGTGTCTGGTGGATGAGCCCAGGCAGATTGGCCAGTATAAATACCCAGAGCAGCTCCCAGGCCAGCTCTATGATGCTGACACACAGTGCAAATGGCAGTTTGGCTCCAAGGCTAAACTGTGCAACCTGGACTTTGTCAAGGTACCTGACACTGATAGGCACATTCGTTAGTGAGTTGCATGGAACTGTCTGACAAGTGTGCTACTGGGAAAACTAGGCAGGGTTTAACCAGCATTATTTAGTTTGTATGATCGTTTGTGGGACAAACCATTCTATGTCCAAACAGCCGTATTTAACTTCCATTTACAGTATTCAAAACGGGTTCAACAGACTTGAACACAACCCTAAGGGATTGGGACTCTATAAGCTTACACTATACTACATTCAACAAGACATGCATTGACATGCAAATCCAGCATGAATAAGGAAAGGGTCAAGAAAAGGAGGTTGTGTGTGGGAAATCAACATCCACGCCAGTCCATCTGCAGGATTAGTGCTCATGGTATAGCCTGATCCATTGTTCTCCTGAACCCCAGCCCTAAGTTTGAATCTGTCTCTTGAACCTCGACGTAGGTGACTCTACATTTTAATTAACAAGGATTTGGGATGATGTTTGCCTCCCCGTGTTTCTTCTCCCTGTTGGGATTCTGCGGTCGTTTCGCATGGTGCAGAGGAGAGCTAATTAGCCGCGTGCTCTGCTCTTACGGCTGGCCATGGCACACTAGCCCAGAGCTAGATTAGCACGGGGGGACCAGCTCTCTCACAACCCCGGTCGCTCTAGCTGTCTGCCAGATGCAATCAGGCGGCACGCCAGCGTGGCACAGGTCCACCGCCTGGCTCCCAAGGTCTCATCTCTCCATACTTACCGCTGCATTGTGGGAATAAATAAAAGATAGATGAATAGTGTGTTTCAGGGAATACAATGGTTGGTTTTGACAGGTTTTGGGGGGTTATTGCTTGTAACCATGGTAGTGGGGTGTTGGTGGCGTAGTGGTGGTGTTCTGATGAGGGGAGGTAGATGCTGGACTCACTGTTTGGTGTGTCTGGTCACTCTGCAGGACATCTGTAAGTCACTGTGGTGCCACAGGACAGGTCACCGGTGTGAGACCAAGTTCATGCCTGCTGCTGAGGGGACCAGCTGTGGGACTGACATGGTAAGTGTACCATCTGTTTCCATGGCAATGTTGTCCATCGTGAATGGGATGGGATGAGACAGGGATTTCCCTCTAACAATATCACTCTTTCAAACACACAGACGTAAAAAACAACAACACACAAATGCCTTAGGCCCAAGCACATGCACAAAAGACAGGTTCACTCACAAATCCACATATGCACACACCTGCAGGAGCGTTTTGTGCATTGTTAAATGTCCCACAAGGACACAAGGCTCCTATTCTTTTTCCGCAGTGAAAGATGATAGTGGGAGAGAGAGGAAGGTGGTGATGTGTGTGAGTGTGTGGTTTGGCTCAGATAGGCCTAGGTCTCCAGGTGTGGTGCTGGGCATTCAACCAAGCCTTGAACCTCAGTACTGGAGTAAGCCAAAGATCCTACCACCGATACTAACTAAACTTTTTCATTTTTACTCTCCACCCCACCCTCATCCTCCCCCTCATCTCTCTCTCTCTCTCTCTCTGTCTCTCTCTCTCAATTCAATAAAAGGCTTTATTGGCATGGGAAAGATATGTTAACATTGCCAAAGCAAGTGAAGTAGATAATAAACAAAAGTGAAATAACAATAAAAATGAACAGTTAACATTACACTCACAAAAGTTCCAAAATAATAAAGACATTTCAAATGTCATATTATGTGCACGTAGTACAAAATGGAAAATAAATAAACATAAATATGGGTTGTATTTACAATGGTGTTTTTTTTTCACTGGTTGCCTTTTTCTTGTGGCAACAGGTCACACATCTTGCTGCTGTGATGCACACTGTGGTATTTCACCCAGTAGATATGGGAGTTTATCAAAATGGAGTTTGTTTTCTAATTCATGGTGGGTCTGTGTAATCTGAGGGAAATATGTGTCTCTAATATGGTCATACATTTGTGTTGCTGTGCTGGGGCTGTGTGGGGTCTGTTTCTGTCTCTCTCTCTCTCTCTCTCTCTCTCTCTCTCTCTCGCTCTCTCTCTCTCTCTCTCTCTCTCTCTCTCTCTCTCTCTCTCTCAATCTCTCTCTCTCTCCTCTTTCAACAGTGGTGTCGGCGAGGCCAGTGTGTGAAGTATGGTGACCACGGTCCGAGAGCTGTCAACGGTCAGTGGTCAGAATGGTCGGAGTGGTCGGACTGTTCCAGGACCTGTGGGGGAGGGGTGATGTACAGGGAACGATCATGCACCAGCCCCAGGTACAGTACTGTTAGCCATACTAGGGGGTCAGGTGGGTTCATAAGAGTTCACCTCTGATTTAGAATCTCACTCTGAGCTCTTTTCATGCATAGCCTATTAGGGGAGAGTTGTATACATGTAGTTTCACTCTGTTAAGTGAATGACAGTTTTGATAACATAGCTTGTCCCAAAAAAGTGGTATCTTGGCAGAAATTACCCCAGGTATGGGGTAAGTTGAGCCGTGGGACAGGGTAAGTTAATCCCCCTACAAATTCACATAGGCCAGGCCCTGTTGTTACCTCATATCTGCATTACACCTGTGTTGAAAACACTTGCCATTGTTCAACCATTGGCTCAACTTACCCAATGGCCATTGGCTCAACTTACCCCAAGGCAAACACATTTTGACTATATTAGCCCACACAGCTTCTAGGATGCACTTTCATGCTAGGTTTAGGACCTCATATTCATGCTTATAGAGACCCCAACTGGTGTATAGAACAATCTTAAAATGATCTACTTGAAACGTCTAACACACTACATTCATTAGACTTGGTGAAAATCTGTTTTTTGGACCTAACTTGCTTACCACTTTTTCCAAGACTCCATGAAATGATGACATCTTTCTAAATATTTCGTTGAATTATACATTTTGTGTATGGTTTCCCTGAAACAATTGTTGCTCAATTTACCCCACTCTCCCCTACCTGAGACTACAACACATAACAAGCCTAGATTTGCACTGGGTGAACTCAATAACTCCTGGTAATACCCCAGAGAGGATTCTAAATGTCATATTTTCTCCTCCCTCTTTTGAGGCACTTTACCTTGTCTAGTAGAAGTAACGCTCCATGCAAGACGGCTCATGGATAGATGAGCTTGAGGCATGGTTAGCCACATTTTACCTCAACTGTTGCTTGTCCTCGCTAAGTCTCTACCAACACTACTGTAGAACACATGCAGAGCTCCACAGACAGTGTGTCGGGTTGGATTTAGACAGGTTAACATGGCCTTCTTCCCAGTCAGCTCCCCCGTACTTACTAACTGAGCACCTGAGAGCGCGGCCTGCCTGGCTAGCTGCCTGACAGTTGGCTGTCAGCCCATTAAACGCTATTATCTGTCAGTCTACAAACAGACAGCAGGCCAGATTAAAGGGTTCTCTCTCATGCCAGTTTAACCTGCTCAGCCCACGGCGCTACTCAATGCTCTGCCTCAAGCTACTCATACAATCTTCAGGCTTCCCTAGGCACAACAAACCTTTTCTTCTTCAAGCATTCACAGCCGAGGCAGATACTGAACACACACGCACACGCACACACACACGCTCGCACGCACACACACACATACACACACGCGTAAATATAGAGGCGTAACACACAAATGCCCCAACACTGGACACAATTCTCAGGTTCATATTAGTTTGTCAGTTAGATCTTCTGTGCACTATACAGTGGGGAGAACAAGTATTTGATGCACTGCCGATTTTGCAGGTTTTCCTACTTACAAAGCATGTAGAGGTCTGTAATTTTTATCATAGGTACTCTTCAACTGTGAGTGACGGAATCTAAAACAAAAATCCAGAAAATCACATTGTATGATTTTTTAATAATTAATTTGCATTTTATTGCATGACATAAGTATTTGATCACCTACCAACCAGTAAGAATTCCGGCTCTCACAGACCTGTTAGTTTTTCTTTAAGAAGCCCTCCTGGTCTCCACTCATTACCTGTATTAACTGCACCTGTTTGAACTCGTTACCTGTATAAAAGACACCTGTCCACACACTCAATCAAACAGACCCCAACCTCTCCACAATGGCCAAGACCAGAGAGCTGTGTAAGGACATCAGGGATAAAATTGTAGACCTGCACAAGGCTGGGATGGGCTACAGGACAATAGGCAAGCAGCTTGGTGAGAAGGCAACAACTGTTGACGCAATTATTAGAAAATGGAAGAAGTTCAAGATGACAGTCAATCTCCCTCGGTCTGGGGGAAGGAGGTTGTTGGCCAAGATCTCGCGATACATGGCCCCATCCATCCTCCCCTCAATACGGTGCAGTCGTCCTGTCCCCTTTGCAGAAAAGCATCCCCAAAGAATGATGTTTCCACCTCCATGCTTCACGGTTGGGATGGTGTTCTTGGGGTTGTACTCATCCTTCTTCTTCCTCCAAACACGGCGAGTGGAGTTTAGACCAAAAAGCTCTATTTTTGTCTCATCAGACCACATGACCTTCTCCCATTCCTCCTCTGGATCATCCAGATGGTCATTGGCAAACTTCAGACGGGCCTGGACATGCGCTGGCTTGAGCAGGGGGACCTTGCGTGCGCTGCAGGATTTTAATCCATGACGGCGCAGTGTGTTACTAATGGTTTTCTTTGAGACTGTGGTCCCAGCTCTCTTCAGGTCATTGACCAGGTCCTGCCGTGTAGTTCTGGGCTGATCCCTCACCTTCCTCATTATCATTGATGCCCCACGAGGTGAGATCTTGCATGGTGCCCCAGACCGAGGGAGATTGACCGTCATCTTGAACTTCTTCCATTTTCTAATAATTGCGCCAACAGGTCTACAATTTTATCCCTGATGTCCTTACACAGCTGTTTGATTGAGTGTGTGGAGTCCGTTTGATTGAGTGTGTGGACAGGTGTCTTTTATACAGGTAACGAGTTCAAACAGGTGCAGTTAATACAGGTAATGAGTGGAGAACAGGAGGGCTTCTTAAAGAAAAACAAACAGTTCTGTGAGAGCCGGAATTCTTACTGGTTGGTAGGTGATCAAATACTTATGTCATGCAATAAAATGCAAATTAATTATTTAAAAATCATACAATGTGATTTTCTGCATTTAGATTCCGTCACTCACAGTTGAAGAGTACCTATGATAAAAATTACAGACCTCTACATGCTTTGTAAGTAGGAAAACCTGCAAAATCGGCAGTGTATCAAATACTTGTTCTCCCCACTGTATAGTGCACAGAAGATCTAACTGACAAACTAATATGAACCTGAGAATTGTGTCCAGTGTTGGGGCATTTGTGTCATTACCTGCTACTCCCACTAGTAGTCAGATTGCATCTGACCTTTGGCATCTGGATTAATTAGAGACTACGGGTCCCTCTTGGAGTAGGTTTGACTTTGGAGGGCTTGGCTGCTTCAGAAAAGGACAAGGAGCTGAAAGAAGAAGGAGGGACATTATTGATGGACAGGTGGCTTAGATATTTTAGCATCTGGCTTGTTCTCAGGTTTGTGTCTTGCAGGATGAGATGTGATCATGCCTTTTGGATAACATCCAGGCACTCAGCCACTTTGATTGCATCAACTCAAACCTTTCCAGTGTATTTAGAACATTGATTTATTTTTTTCGTAATGTTCATGAATAAGATGATCTGGTAGGAAAAACCAATTAGAAATGTAATTTAATATGACTATCATCTAGAAATGTAATGGCAGATATGATTTCCAGGACAGTTTAGTGTGTGTGTGCGTGTGTGTGTGTGTGTGTGTTTGATGGTGTAAGCTCAGGTGTTTTCTCCCAGCAGTTGCAGCATGTTGATGGAGGATCTCTCCTCTCAGCACAGGCAGGATCGAGTAACCTTCCCTATGCTATCCCTGTGTGGAAACTACGTGGCTCGTGAAGTCCACCTAAACTTCCTCTTCGTTAATGGCGTAACGTCTCAATGGCTTTTACTGCTACATCAAATCAACACATGCAGACAAAAGCATTGTTCACTTACTCCAGCCTGGACCAGCCTCATATGATGCACGTTACACAGTCAGTGATTAGCAGACAGACCAGACATGGAGCTATAGAGGTATAATCCACTTTAAGAGGCATAATGATTGAACATTTTTGGGCATTAAAGATGTATTTTTAGTATCTTGGTTGATGTTGGGAATCATGGTCAGTGGAAAAAGCATAACGTAAATTTGTCACGAGTCAGTTTGCCTACAGATCCTGTAGGATCTTTATTTGATCACCCTGTTGCAGGAGAACTTTCCTGCAATGCAGGACATTTTAAACTTGTAGTGTATTTAATGTCAGACTAGATTTCTTACGAAAAAATGCATCAATCCCTACAAAAATGGCCATTAATAATAATGCATAAACTTTCCTCTTGCTGCAGGATTATTTTCCAGCTGTAGCAAGGTGGCTCAAATTAAGAAGTTACATCTGTACAGTATGGAGCAATGGTATTTATGGTACTTTACTTCTCTGCTGACTACTTTCTGGGTTTCTGGGTTTGTGGTTAATTACAGTATTAGAATAATTTATAACTTCCTCCTGAGCACACTGTCTTCATTGACCTTTCACCATTGGACTGTCTGTTTGTCCCCTTAAATCACGTTTTAGCTCTGATCCGTGAGAACAGGAGAGTGTATTTTAAGTAATATGTCAGATTATTTTGGCAGCCCCCTCTTGGTATAATCTGTGGTTCTGAAGATGGATTACCGTCAATCTGCCCACTTGTTTTGGCTATCAGACTGTAACATCCCCATGTAGTTTACAGATTAGGTGAGAATATGTTCTCTCCTCAAAAATCACAGAACATATTATATAATGTATTATGCAATTATATTTGAAGACCTTTAAAACCGTTTTAAAGGTTTTAAAAGTTTTAAATCATCTTAAAGACATTGTCTATGGCTACCTAACATACATCTTTGCAGGTGTTTTAAGAAATATATTTTTTATCAGTAATATTTACATTTTGTAGTGAACGAATCCCCCTCTGAACACAGCAATCACCTGGCAGATTAAATTAATTAACAGTCATGATAAATATGACCACAAAGGTTGGTGTTTGATAGTAAGAGCCTTTATAAGCTTGCATGGGACCGGAGATGATCAGATTGCCTCTTTCGTGACAGCATCTGACAGGCTCTTAAAGAGGCTTTACAAAGGTTCAAACACAGCAGTTATTGGCACTGTGTGCAGCCTATGATGATATCAAGTTGCAGACCCCTGGGTCAATTCCAGCCTGTCGTAGGGGAGGCCTAGTAGGCTCTGAGGGGAGAGGTCAGTAGGGCTCACTGGGGGCTCCGCACCGCACAGAGGGGAGTGTGATCCAGCAGGGAGGCCCAGGTCCCAGCAGTCCTTTGATTCAGGTGGGAGTACTGGTGCGAAGTGACTGGGGAGGAAGCAGGGCAGCAGAGTAGGAGGTCCAGTGGTGGCTAGGGGTGGTCAGGAGCCTGAGAGAGATGACCCTGTGCATTGGTGGTCGCTGTCTGAGGGACGAAGTAGGAGGAGGGAAGGGGAGGACAAGGAGGGGGAAGGAAGAGAGAGAGCAGGTGATGACTAGCCAGACAGGATGACCTCTAGTCCATTGAAGTTTGGAGTCGTTGCTGTCTCCGGGAGATTGAACGTCCCTCTGGGATGCTGGAGGTACAGGATCTGTTGAGAGTGAAGAAAATAAAAAGGTTCAACTTGTCTGGTTTCTTTTGTAGTCTGGTACCCCCCTTATTCATGTAAGTGAGTAGTCAGCTATCCCAAAAGTAAAAAAAAAAAAGATCTACCCAATATGGATCAGATATTGTACTGCAGGGTTCTCCAACTGAATTTGGCCCGAGGGTGATTTTATTTGGCCACCCCAAGTTTTCTGGAATTTGTATATATATATATATTTTTTTTTTATTAATTGTTGGACATAAAATACTATAAAAACACCAGAAAAGTCAGCTCCAAGTGATTTTAGTGTTGGAAATCTGTTCCAAAGTATTCCCACGCATACTAGAGAGATATATGTGATCGTATACAAATGTAAGCATGGCTTTAAATTATGATGTTTTAGTCAAGTATTACATTTGTTTGGGCTTCTTGCTGGTCAATTTTTTGTCTCCAAATTATTTGTAATTATGTTCCGACCCCCTGACTATCCACTCAAGAAAAAACGAGCCTGCTGCTGAATGTAGTTAATGATCCCTTACTGCATCTCATCTCCCTGAATTAAACAAGTAGCACCCAAACCCCTGTTAGAACCCGACAACGTCCTTGTTGTCTGCAGCCCATCATAAGCAGTCTAACATATGGGCCTATGTCTCCATGCCTAAGCCCTAATAGGATCAGACTGGGAGCTCAGGCCCAGATCTCCGCACACAGAATGAGAGGTGCTCTGCAAACAGGAGGTTTACACAGACACTTTTAATAGAGCCTGTCACTCTGGGCCTTTCTGGCAGCTCTGGGACACACCAGAAAAGAGGTTTGCCATCCAGCGTTTGCCATGTGACAATCCACTGTCATCAGCACGTGCATTTCTCTGTGTAAGCTCTGCTCAGATGAGTGTTGACAGTAAAATATATTATATATTATGGAATGTGTGCCGCTTTGATGCTGAACATAATACACATATCAAGTTTTCGCTGTGTGTGGTTTGATAGGAATTAGTGGTATATAGTGTATTTAGTGTTTTTATAAGTTGTATTTTGCTTTGCTGTTTAGTGTCTGGGCTGATGTTGTTGTGTTAGCTTACATATTTGATCTTGGCAATGAAATCCAAGAATATTTCCCAGAGCTTGTCTGGTTAACTATGATGACTGTTGTCTATTTGTATCTATTTGGTTGGCATTTTAACCCAGACTGTCTACATCTACCCATGGCTTTTGAAAGGAAGACGTATAACTCACTTACTTGAATGAATCATGGAAGACTTTCCTTCTCATTTAACAACACACTGTTCCCCATGTGTGAACACACAAGCATGCACACAAACCACCAACACACACACACAAACACTCACGTAGCTGTAAGCGAATGCTGGCTCTGCTCCAGCAGGAAGAGCCTAACGGAGATTAATTTGCTTTGAGGTTAGGCAGTGGAAGCCTGCCCAAGAAGTGCACTGCTCCACTTTAAAACAGCCTGTCATGCTCACAACAGGGAAACGGTGTGAGTAGGTTCCACAGGAGGTTGGTGGCACCTTAATTAGGGAGGCCGGGCTCGTGGTAATGGCTGGAGCTGAATGGTATCAAATACATCAAACACATGGTTGCCATGTGTTTGATGCTCCTTTCCAGAGCCGTCCTCCCCTAAGCAGCCTCCACTGGTAGGTTGTTCCTAAGAACAGAGGCCTTTTCTATTCATGTGGCTGAGTGGAGATACTTGTGGCAGCTGTCTTCACAGCAGTGGTTGGGAACCTGGGTGAAACCCATTAACCTGAGTAGTTGTGTTGTTTTGAGGCTGCCGTTGTATACTTGGTCTTGACTTGAGTCTTGAATGTGATTTATTTAATTCTGCTTTGAAACTGTCAAAACGGGGCCCTAGAAATGTTGGCTTGAATCCCTTCTCTCCATGTGTTGAACATGAGAATAAGAGAATGGCTGCCCTAACCTATGTTACATCTGTGTTGGGTCTACATGTGTTAATTGTCTGTTATTTTAGGCCACAACACAACGGAAAGTTTTGCCAGGGCTCCAGTCGTCTTAACCAGCTGTGTAACACAAAGCCGTGCCAGCCCAACGGAGTGGACTTCCGTGCCCAGCAGTGTGCCGAGTACAACAGCAAACCCTTTAGGGGCTGGTACTATAAATGGAAGCCCTACACCAAGGTGGAAGGTATGGAAACTATTTGCTCAATTCCCCCTGTAATTAGGAACAGGGTAAATGTTCATTGAGCAAATAGAGTAGATCTAGAATGCACCTCATTCAGCCAGCTGTTATACACTTGCCGTACCCCCAATCAAGAGATGTAAGAAAACACATTCAAGTTAATACACTCTGAGACAAAAGGTTTCCAAAGGGGTTCTTTGGCTGTCCCCATAGGAGAACCCTTTTTGGTTCCTTGTAGAACCCTTTTGGGTTCCATATAGAACCCTCTGTGGAAAGGGTTGTACATGGAACCCAAAATGGTTCTACCTGGAACCAAAAGGGGTTCTTCAAAGGGTTCTCCTATTGGGACAACCCTTTTCAGTTCTAGATAGCAACTTTTTTTTTCGAAGAGTGTACAGTGCAAGCTTGTTAAAAGTGCATTTAATTAACATTGCAGCTTGATCAGAACTTTGTGTCCTGTTTATACTTGTAAAACTCTCAAATTAGGCTATAAGTTGGATCACTTGGAAAATACAAATATTTTATATTTTGTGACAAACCTTTAACTAATTTGAATGCTGAAGCCAAATATGTGCCTCATGTGCACCATATCAATGTATCAGTCTACTCATGCCTTGGAGTGCTGTGGATAACCTGTCAGTCTAATCTACATGGGAAACATGTAACCACCTGCTCTCTCTCAGTGCGAAGGAATACAGGAAGCCCTTAAGGGTGGTTTTACCTGTGTCTACAACATACATACTGTATGAGTGAGAGAGAAGGGAGGGAGAGAGAGATAGAGAAGGAGAGAGGGAGTATGGCTGTCACCCAATTACCTTTGTGAGACGCTGATTTATGAAGATGCAAGCAGGAGATCCTGAAAAGCCTCCTGGGGCCTCCGTTTATTAAAGGCTGATTGTAGAGTGGTTCCACACACCTATCACTCTTCTCTCTCTCTCCCTGTGGAGGGACACTCCCTAAGGCCCAGCTCCCAGGGCAGCCTGTGGTGTCTGACCTTGGCATAATTTTACAGGACAAGCCGAGATACCAGGAGGTAAAGGCAGTCGGTTAGGACATCTACTTTGTGCATGACACAAGTAATTCTTCCAACAATTGTTTACAGACAGATTATTTCACTTATAATTCACTATATCACAATCCCAGTGGGTCAGAAGTTTAAATACACTAAGTTGACTGTGCCTTTAAAGAGCTTGGAAAATTCCAGAAAATTATGTAATGGCTTTAGAAGCTTCTGATAGGTTAATTGACATAATTTGAGTCAATTGGAGGTGTACCTGTGGATGTATTTCAAGACCTACCTTCAAACTCAGTGGCTCTTTGCTCAACATCATAGGAATATCAAAAGAAATCAGCCAAGACCTCAGAAAAATAATTGTAGACCTCCACAAGTCTGGTTCATCCTTGGGAGCAATTTCCAAATGCCTGAAGGTACCACGTTCATCTGTACAAACAATAGTACGCAGGTATAAACACCATGGGACCACACAGCCGTCATACCGCTGAGGAAGGAGACGCGTTCTGTCTCCTAGAGATGAACGTACTTTGGTGTGAGAAGTGCAAATCAATCCCAGAACAACAGCAAAGGACCTTGTGAAGATGCTGGAGGAAACAGATACAAAATGATCTATATCCACAGTAAAATGAGTCTTATATCGACATAACTTGAAAGGCCGCTCAACAAGGAAGAAGCAACTGCTCCAAAACCACCATAAAAAAGCCAGACTACGGTTTGCAACTGCACATGGGGACAAAGATCGTAGTTTTTGGAGAAATATCCTCTGGTCTGATGAAACAAAAATAGAACTGATTGGCCATAATGACCATCGTTATGTTTGGAGGAAAAAGTGGGAGGCTTGCAAGCCGAAGAACACCATCCCAACCCTGAAGCACGGGGGTGGCAGCATCATGTTGTGGGGGTGCTTTGATGCAGGAGGGACTGGTGCACTTCACAAAATAGATGGCATCATGAGGAAGGGAAATGATGTGGATATATTGAAGCAACATCTCAGGAAGTTAAAGCTTGGTCGCAAATGGGTCTTCCAAATGGACAATGACCCCAAGCATACTTCCAAAATTGTGGCGAATGGCTTAAGAACAACAAAGTCAAGGTATTGGAGTGGCCATCACAAAGCCCTGACCTCAATAATATAGACAATTTGTGGGCAGAACTGAAAAAGCGTGTGCGAGCAAGGAGGCCTTCAAATCTGACTCAGTTCTGTCAGGAGGAATGGGTCAAAATTCACCCAACTTATTGTGGGAAGCTTGTGGAAGGCTACCCAAAACGTTTGACCCAAGTTAAACAATTTAAAGGCAATGCTACCATTTATTCTTAAAATAAAGTGGTGATCCTAACTGACCTAAGACAAGGAATTTTTACTAGGATTAAATGTCAGGAATTGTGAAAAACTGAGTTTAATTTATTTGGCTGTGTATGTAAACGTCCGACTTCAACTGTATGTGAACTGTGCCAGAGCTATGCTACTCCTTTACTCCCCAGAGGGTCAACACATTGCACTGCAGTGGACATACATCGTTAACACAATAGAACCCAGATAGAACAATGCCTGTCCTTTGCCTCGCATTGTAATATGGAGTGTACCAGTGACAGAGAGAGAGAGGCCATAAAGAGGGCTGTGCTCTCTATATAGCCCTTGAGACTCACACCTGGGAAGGAGGAGTTGGTTAGTGCACTCCATGATCTTGTTTATAACACACGTTAAATATTCTCTACGTCTTCTGTAGCTGAGGATATCTGCAAGCTATACTGCATTGCTGAGGACTTTGACTTCTTCTTTGCGATGGCCAGCAAAGTCAAGGATGGGACGTCCTGCTCAGACCACAAAGGGGACGTGTGCATCGAAGGAGTCTGTGAGGTAAAGGGCAGGAACATGAGGAACACGATGTACAGCAACACATTAACCACATCTGTCTACTGAATGTGATGTAGAACACAGGATGCTGTCTGTGTTCTCTAAGTTCCTTCTGTTTCTTCCATCCTGCAGCCGGTGGGTTGTGACCAGGTCCTGGGCTCTAAGGCAACTCTGGATTCCTGTGGAGTTTGTAGAGGGGACAACTCCACCTGCAAGTTCTTCAAAGGCCAGTACGTCCTCCAGCACCGAGCTAACGGTACGTCAAACAAGAAGACTGACAGGTCAATTTGATTCAGTGGGAGAGAGGGGGAGCTCTGTTGTAGGAGAGTTTTGGCACAGTCTTATTGGGGCAGAGTTATCTGAACATGACAGGGTGAATTCTCTAGCAGATGCCACTGTGGGGGAGACAATCCCACAATCCCTTCCTCCAGAGCTCATAATATAGTCTCACAACTGCCTAAGAACAACCTTTCCAGATCACTGTGTGTGTGTGTGTGTGTGTGTGTGTGTGTGTGTGTGTGTGTGTGTGTGTGTGTGTGTGTGTCTTTTCGGTTCAGTCTCTGACTGAACCGAAAAGTGACCGCTTGGCAGACCTAGATGTTGGGTCATGGAGCACAGGATGGGGTTGCTTCTAATAGAGTGGAAAGCTATGTATGTGGCAGCTTGCATGCGTCGCTACAACAGGGCAGCCGTATACTACAGAGAGTTATAATGGTTTATGCTGTCTCAGCGAATTAAGCTTACTGTCTCACCTCTTTACTAAAAACACAGCACCATATGATCAGGTTATATAAAACACTTTGTAATTCAATGTACAAAGGTAAGATTAAAACCAGGGAAAGTGTTTAGTTGGAAGGTGTTTTTTGCACTGGTAATCTGCTTGATGAGAATCCGTCCCAATGAAATATCTGAATATACCCAGGACAGTCTGTTCCTTGTATAGGATTAGTATACAAATTGTGTTCTGTATATCCACTCTAATGAGTGTTGCCGTGTTGAAAAAGACGAAGGTAAATTAGGTCTTTCTCTCCCTGTTCAGAATACTACGCCATGGTGACCATCCCACCTGGAGTACGGAGCATCCGTGTTCAGGAAATGGAGATCTCCACCAGCTACCTGGCTGTGCGGACCCTGAAGAGGAAGTACTATCTGACAGGGGACTGGACGGTGGACTGGCCTGGAAAGTTCCAGTTCGGTGGGACGGTGTTTGACTATCAGCGCTCTTTCAACCGCCCAGAGAGCCTGTACGCCGCTGGACCCACTAATGAGACCCTGGTCTTTGAAGTAAGCTGCCCCTCCGTCCCCGTCTGCCCTGACGTCCGTTAGCGAATTAGCGGTGACAGGGCCTTGGCACAGCGCTCGGACGCTCACTCAGATGAAAACAAGGCCGGGCTGTAGTGAAGGGTGGGCGGGAAAAAATAGAAAACTCCCAACAACAACGAGTGGTACAGGAAGTAACGCTACTGTTCAGCATTAAACTCCCAACAACAACGAGTGGTACAGGAAGTAACGCTACTGTTCAGCATTAATTGTGTCCTTATTCTGATGTCGTCGGGGCTTTCATCTCTATAATCAAGAGGTCTGGGGTTCAAACAGCTCGCCATGCGCTTTGAACTTCCAGATTCGTGCACTTCATGCAAAAGAAGAAAAACATTCTGCACATTCCGCAAGATTTATCTGAAACCAGGCCAGCGGCTTTAACTTCGATAGAGTGGCAGGGAGAGGTGTCAATCATCTCAAAGCGGTGGCCGAGAGAGAGAGAGAGAGAGAGAGGGAGAGAGGGAGAGAGTGAGAGAGGGGGAGAGAGAGGGAGGGAGAGAGGGAGAGAGAGAGAGAGAGAGGGAGAGGAAGAGGGAGAGAGAGATGAGGCTAAACGGGCTATCATGCCTCCATATTCACCATCCAGTGTCACAGGCCCTAGTAGGTGATCCTATGAAGGTGATCCTATGATCGAGTGTTTTCCTTTTAAAACGTGCTGTTAATAAGGATGTAGACATAGCAGCTGGTTGGACACAGACACTGCACAGTTTACACACCCTCAGCACATTTTGATGTATTGCCTAAGCTCTGAGGTAAAAGCAAGCCATTACTTGTCGTCACACATTGCTGCAACTGATGGTCAAAAAAGTATAGAAATTAAGCTCCTGACAGTCAAATGAAAATAAGTGTTATTGATTGTCCGTGGAGAATAAGTGACTCTCAAGGTTGCTCATGCTTTAGTTTGTATATTTAAGAGTTAGGGTGAGGATATATTCCCCAGATAGCTATGTAAACAGTGGCATGCTTTTTTCACATGCCCTTTGAACTCTTCTTAGAAACAGAGGGGGAAAACCAGGTGAGTTTGGAAAGTTTGGTTTGTTATCCGTCAACCAAAGGCAAGGTGAAAGTTATGTAACAGCTAGTTTGGACAGAGCCCTCGGCCTCGGGCTACCTGTGAACTGAGAGCTGAAGTTTAAACGGTGCCTATAAATATATGAGAAATGCCATAGTGAAATCCCTGGAATGTCTTTTAGTAATATTTGTAATTGTGTAGAAAGGGGGATTTGACCATGTAGTTACAATGTAGACATGAATTTGTTAGCTTTACAACACCACACACAGTTGAACTTAAAGTGCTTAGTTCTCCATTCTCAGCTTGGTAACAGCATGCTGCTCGCTGCACTGACATGGTTTCTCCCATGTAGCCTGAGAGTCATGCGTCCACTAGCAGGGTTAGCAGTAGCAGGTCGCTGATCTGCAGATGAGAGGACATTAATCTGTCTAAGTATGTCCCGTAATTACAAAAAGAAGAGAGAGGGACCCAGATTAAAAGATGAAAAGAATTCTGCAATTGAACTGTATAGATCTGAAGAGCTTGGGTCAGGGCACAGAGAGATGCTTAAATACGCTCCAAATTAAAAACTCAACAGAAGTGGAAGGAAACTGGGTTCCACTGAGCCTGGCAAATCTTTTATGCTGTCGTGGAAAACGAGAACCCTGACTCGGCTAGAAACAATTTATGAAAACAAATGTTGAAGAGTGGTGAGGGTAAACTCTGACACAGTGTTATGTATATAGCCTAATCAGACAGGAGAATGGAAGTAGAAAGACAGGGAGAAAGCAGACATAACATATGGTGAGTTCTAGGGATCTTATTTGTAATGGAGTAGGGATTATTCTCTGTATTGACATTCTTGTGGCAAAGTGTTCGGTGGGGTCACGCCAGTCCAGAGCAGAGGATTGTGGACCTGGGCAGCAGGCAGGCAGCAGGTGATGCTGGATTGTTGTAGCCATGTCTGCCACACTGCAATTCATCATCATTTTCCCCTTAACCTAATGAGAGCTACAGTGAAATGAATAATATAACCTGGGACAAGGTATTAATGATTATTTGCAAGTTGAGATGTTAGATTGTAGTTTTTTTGTCTGTTTGAAACCACTGTGGCATATCAGAGAGCAGTCATGCACAATGAATTAGTTTGAGGCTTGGATGGAGATGGTGGTGGGGAGAGGGTAGTTAGAGCTGTGGACTATCCCAGGCAGGCAGGGTCAGGGAGGGCCGTCTCGTGTTGTGTCTGATGTCAGGTGGCTTTCTGGGCTCCAGGTGGACAGGGGAGCACCTAGGGCTGTGTTCTGGTACTTGTGTTTGTTGTGCAGTGCCAGGGCAATATATTTAGCCTGGAAGCTCTGGGGGTTAGCTTAAAGCTTTATTAAGTTCATAGCTAACCCAACATTTTCCGCCTCACTTTCTTTTTCCCCCAAATCCTCTCTGCAACGACTCCTCTGATAACACTTTAAATCTAATTTGGTTCTCACCATGCCTACTGCTGAGGTTCTTGGTTTCTGTTACCTGTTGTGGACTCACTGGAGAGTGCATTTGGAACCCATACAAGTACAGAGCAGTCTCATGTTCTCATGTCCTGCTTCACTGAGCTTTGGAGAGCGTGTTTCAACATCTATCTGGATACACATAAAGTTCATATCGCTGACCGTGCCCACGGGACAGATGTACAGATGTACAGTCATTTGATCTAATCCCAGTACATTGAACAGGAGGATCTTACCTTCAGACTATAACCTTGTTAATTTGACACAACAGATGTATTTTCCATGTGTAAACCCCCTGTCTAGTTGGACTACAATAGGGACAATCTAAGGTGAGGACTGTTAGCACATTTAGCTGGTAAAACTCTGATCCCTCTGTAGTAATTAAAGCATTTGTGTGTACTGTATCTCTTACAGGTTTACATACACAACAACATTTGAGACAAATGTTAGAGTTTGATATGAGAGACAATTACTTGTCATAGGTAAATAATTTACTATTTGCTTGCATGCCTAAATCTAATAATTCAGTGTCACATCTGCTGGGCATTGTCAACAAATCCCTCAGTTTGGCAGTTTGAATATTGACCCCAAAAAGTTTTGGCCAAGTCTATAGGGAACAAAGCAGCCCTTCATTTTGAGAGAGAGCTTTCCACTCCATTAGACACAACCCCAGCCTGTGCTCCATGACCCAACATCTAGGTCTGCCAAGTGGTCACTTTTCAGTTCAGTCACAGAGCTTTGTCTATTGGACTCTTACAAGGGCCACACACACACACAGACACACAGACACACACAGACATGCGCGCACACACGCACAGTTACGCAATGCCATTGTCACCAAGTCACCAGTTTCCAAGTCACCAATTTCCAAGTCACCCGTTTCCAAGTCACCAAGTCACCAGTTTCCTGCCACTTCACAGTTTTTCATTCTCATTCTCAATGATCCGTTGCTTGGAACCACTTCAGGGTTTCCTTAGACTTGTCTATTTTGGCAGGGAGGGGAATGACTGATAACCACACTTGTGGAGGTGCTAAGACGAATCCAATACCTCACTGTCATATTCTCCCTCTCTCCCTCTCCCTCAGATCCTGCTTCAGGGTAAGAACCCGGGTGTGGTGTGGGAGTACACCTTGCCCCGCAGTGAGAGGAAACCCAACTACACATGGGGAGTGGTTCGCTCCGACTGCTCTGCCCCGTGTGCTGGTGGTGAGACCAGGATGAGAGAAGTCCATGAGTGTGTGTGTGTGTGTGTGGTGCATTTGGGTGGCAGGAAGTGCGTTCTGGCTTATCAAAAGTATCTTTGTAAGCGACAGTGAAAAGGTTGCACAGTCTCCATTGGTCCTTTAGAGACCTCCCTGAGCACTCTATCCTATTCACTCATCAATGTATGTCAGCGAATGTGTGTGTTTGTGTGTGTTTTAAATGTGAGCCTGGATCAGTGGCCCCCTTGCTCTGTTCACTCTATCCCAGTAGGGAGGGTGACAGCAGACAGAGAGCTCTAGACAAGCTTAGAGCAGAGATTGCTATCTGCACCCTGTCACTATTTCGTTCATACTTTACTTTAGTTTGTCAAGCCCTCCCGTGTTGCTCAGACAGGAGAAGAGTGTGGGCTTTGTGTGACCTTTTCAGTGGTTGTAAAAGACCAGGAAAACTGATAAGAATGATGTCTGTCTGCCTCTCTCTCTTTCTATCTCTTTTTCTCTCTTTCAGGTCGGATCTCAACAAAAGCCATCTGTTTGCAAGATCAGCGGACCCAAGTCAACTTGACACAGTGCAACCCTCAGACCAGACCAGTTCTCGGCTCTCACCTGTGCAACACACAGCCCTGCCCAGCCTAGTAAGTAACTCTCTCTCTCTCTCTCTCTCTCTGTCTCTCTCTGTCTCTCTTTGTCTCTTTGTCTCTCTCTCTCTCGCTCTCTCTCTCTCTCTCTCTCTCTCTCTCTCTCGCTCTCTCTCTGTCTCGCTCTCTCTCTCTCTCTCTCTCACTCTCTCGCTCTCTCTTTCTGACAAACACACACACCACAACCTCAGCCTACTTTCTGTGCTGTAGTTCCATAGGCGAGCTGCTGTGGCGTGGTCTTGCATGGTGGTGTGGTCTCTTTGCTGTGGGCAGGGACCACTCAGCCTTCTCTCCCTGTCCCGTCCTGCTGGAGAGCCCAGTACATTCCCTACCCAAGGCTCCGGCTCCCAAACCAAACAGGATTAACATACCCTCCAGACAGGGGCAGGCTGGCCTGGTATTCCCAGCGCTGGCCCCCGCTCAAAGCCACAGCTTCTGGGCCAGGCCACAGGAGAGTGCCGCCCCAGCCTCACTCATGCTCTGTTTCACTCTGCCTAGCTGTCTGAGTACTGCTCGCACTGATAAGGTGGAGAAGACCACGGCAGACTATCGTTTCTCCTCAATGTCTGGTCTTCACCACAGGTGAGAAAGAATGAAGATGCTAGAAAAAGCCAGACAGAGATCACAGCTTCATTTATTAGCCGATTATAACGACTGTCTGCTAAATTGGGATTGTCAACAATTTTCTACAACCACAACAGACCAGTTAAAGTCATTTCCAGACACTTAGTGAGCACCAGGAATCCTTTCAGACGTTTTGGTTGATCTCATCCTTTGGGGCATTTATTTCAGACACCAACTATTTTCTTCAGACACTGGATGCTATTTTCAACTTTGCAAATAAAAGTTGGGATATTGAATGGACTTCACTTTGAGCTCCGCTCCAGCGACAATCCATTCGGCTCCTATGGGACTGGCTCAATTTATGATGCTCCTGCTTCCAAGGAACAGCCACGAACCCGTCAGCAGAGAGACTCTTTGAGCCTGACACACTGACAAAGAGATGACAAACGTCTCTCCCTTGCCACCCGCCTGTCATCCTCCCCTTGTTGTTGTCTACCTGTGTTGTCAGTTCCACGCCTACACTAGCGTTTCAGTACAGAGTATATGAGTGATGGTGGGTGAAGGGAAATCAGGACCATATGACTGTTTCCTTAAAGAAATAATAATAACCAGTGCAGCTTTCCCCGTCCAAATCTTGACAAATCATTCAATAACAGTGGGTAATTGAAACAACTCTAAGCCTGGTGGGAGTGCCTTTGGTGTGCCTGTTGTTGTCTCAGTACAGTACTGTAGCATCTTGTGGAGTGAGTTGGCACATCATTCTATTCTAAATCATTATCTCTCAGACATGTTGGTAGGCCTGGTGCTGGACCACTTAAACCAGTCACTTTCTTCTGTGCTCAGGGGACTAACGTCTTAAAAATGTGACAGCAGCACATACCATAGAGGTCACCTTCTCTTCTTCTGTGGTATGTGCTGCTGTCACATTTGTATGACGTTAGTCCCCTATTTCCACAGGCAGCTCCGGCACTGTATAGAAGGCTAAGACCCAAGACTGTGCTGCCCGCCTGCCTCTGAGAGGGTTAATAATCAGTTACAACTTAAACATGCTGCCACTGGTTTTGAGTGAGGTTCCCACCATTTGAGAGGGGGTTTCTTCCCTGTAATCTGGGTCAGACTATATCTGTTATCTAGGGGAAAAGTTTAAATGGACCAGACCACTAATCACCTCCCCCCGTGTGAGCTGGAGAGGAAGTGTGCCATCCAGGTGAATGATATCATCAACATAAATCCAAGAGCAGAGTCCTGTTCATCAGTACCAGATTCCTGAATCAGTGGACCCTTTTTCCCTCTGATTAAGTGTCACGAATTATGGGATACCTTTTACAAATACTTCCAAACTGTATGTGCATGCTATCAAAAACAGAAAAGGAGGAGCGTAAAAGAGGCCTCTTTCCAGCGACTATCTGCAGTGCTGACAGGTCTGTCCATGTTTTATTATAGAGAGAGAGTCTGGTTCCCCCACAGGGCCAGATCAGTCTAGCCAGCCAGGAATCCAGCACTCAGTCCCATCCCTATTGCGCCAACTCCAGCCCCAGCACCGGTCTCGGGCCCCAGCCTCAACCAGACGATGCAGGCTTGCCATGCAAGGGCCACTGGCTCCTGTGCGGTGTGGGGCATGGCGAGATCAAACACCACGAGGCCCGCTAGCAGCCAACTTTATCTGCCAGCCCAGGATGTCACCGGAAAGATAAATGTTAATGCATAAAAGAGTTTTGCAGTTCTACTCTCTCTCTTTCTCTTCTTTCTTCTGTCTGTCTCTCTCAATGTTACTTTTGCTTCCCTTTTTATTTATTTGACTTATTTATTTCGTTTATAGTTTATTTAGTGCTCTGAAGAAGATTCCTGCAGCTGTAGAGTTACTTACCTGGCTCTTCCTGGGTAGTTGTGGCACGTGCACCAAACTATGAGAGAAACAGGGAGCCTAGAGCAGGGAGGAGGAGGAGGAGGAGGAGGAGGTGCTCAGAGAGGCTGCTGTTTAGAGTGGTGCTTGAAGTTCTAACCTGAGGTGCTTTTAGTTGCAGTGCAAGCTCTTTCACTCGAATAGATTGTCAGTATAGTAACTTCTCTATCAGATTAAAGTCAAAAGTTTGACAGTGAAATGCAGCACATACCATGACATTAAAATGTAACCACTGCAAGAATGTAAAGCCATCCAGCATTTCTCAATATTTCCAACATTTTTCAAGTTAAATTGTATGGCTGGAAATGTGCGAGTTATTGAAAGATTCCAGAAATACAAATGACAGCTAAGCCAACATTGGTTTGCAGTGAAGCACAGTAGTTCAATCTCATTCCAATCACATATTGTTATTTATATTGCAGTGAAAAAAGAGAGAAGAGAAATCTGAACCGTTGTTTTTGCTAGACGGGTCGTGTTTCTCCCCTCAAAATTGCAGTTTAGCAGAGCTGGGTTTGAAGGGAAATGAAAGGTCTGACAGAAGGGCAGTAGGATTGGCTGGTCGGCACCGGAGCCTCAGAACTCGACTGAGTCAGCTGTCCATCCTCCAAGCCCCTGGTCATGTGGTTGTCCGAGCAGTCATTTGCACTAATCTCCCTTCAACCCAAATGCCAAGACACAGTCTATTTTAGAGGCAGGCTGCTTTCATCAGAGGCTGAGAATTTTTCAGAGATACCAGAAGGTCACAACTAGTAGAGACGCTGAGTGTAGGCTCCTGTCCCACCCTACAGCCAGACCAGACCAGGCCAGGGGAGGGGAGAGTTAGGCTAAGGGGAGCTCTAAGGGGAGCTATGGGGTTAACTGAAGGTGAGAGACGGCCCGTTCCAACAACGCAGAGATAGAAAATAGAGAAATAATAGAAAAATAAAACATGTAATAAATAATAATAATAAATAATAAATACACAATGAATAATGAGGTACCAGTACTGAGTCAATGTGTCGGGGTACGAGGTAATTGAGTTAGATATGTACATATAACTAGGAATAGAGTGACAGATAGTAAACAGTAGCAGCAGTGTATGTGATGAGTCAAAAAAGTTAGTTAAAAAAGGATCAATGCTATTTAACTAACTATTTAACAGTCTTATGGCTTAGGGGTAGAAGCTGTTCAGGGTCCTGTTGGTTCCCGACTTGGTGCATCTCTACAGCTTGCCGTGCGGTAACAGAGAGAACAGTCTATGACTTGGATGGCTGGAGTCTTTGACCATTCTTAGGGCCTTCCTCTGAGACCGCCTGCTACAGAGGTCCTGGATGGCTGTGAGGTCGGCCCCAGTGATATACTGTTTATGTTTAGATTCTCGTGTGTGCTGCGCGCAGAGGTGGGCACTGATGTTATTACAGCACACGTGCTGTATGTTTGTGTGTATATGCCTGTGTGTTTGTGTGTGTATCTCTGTATGTCCCGTGGGCACAGGGGAGAGAGTGATGGGTGTGTTTAGACCTAACATAAATGATACAGATTTTGGAAATCTGTGGTTCCATGCCGTGATTTGGAATCTGTGTCATGTGGTTGACACGCTTATGACAGAGGTTAGGAGGGGAAAGTATGCAGCCGAATCATCGGTTTGGATAGGTTCCCTGCTGACGGTGCTGAGTACAGCAGTTGTTCTGCGGAGTGTGTGTTTGTGAGTGTGACTGTGAAATTATGTGCAGGTTTATGAGTCATTCTAAGAGGTATACCGCCATTCTCATAATTCAGTCACTCTTTTTCGAGGATTGTTTGTTGGTTTGGTACTTGGGCCGACACATCTCTCTCTCCATTTCTCTCCTCAGCTGGACGACAGGGGACTGGGTGCCCTGCAGTCGGTCTTGTGGTGGCGGGCAACAGACACGTCACATCCAGTGCTTGCGTAAGGTGACGTACCAGCGGGAGGAAGTGGTGGCTCACTCCCTGTGCCCCGTCATTGCCCCAGCCCAGGTGCAGCCCTGCCATACCCAGGCTTGCCCACCTGAGTGGAGCTCTGGGCCCTGGTCACAGGTAGGTCACACTGTATGACATGCCCATATACTGGCATTACAGTAAAAAAAAAGGGGCTTTTTGGATTCTAACGCTGCAATTAATAAGCATTTGTGGTGGCGTAATGCATGGGTAAAACACTTCTCTGCCCTCTGCTGGACACATGGTTAATTGCATACTCACTGGCCTGAGAACAGGGAAATATTTAAATCATAATATGATCATTAATCACACACCATTATCGTAAGTCGCTCAATTTAGGGTTGGCTAGGCAAAACAGACATGGCCAGATTTATAGAGGCTGTGATATCTAGTCATGATCAGTGACAGTCTTCTCCATCTTGGGGCTTCCAAGTTGCGCAGTGGTCTAAGACACTGCATCTCAGTGCTAGAGGCGTCACTACAGACAACCTGGTTTGAATCCAGACTGTATCACAACTGACTGTGATTGGGAGTCCCATAGGGCGGCGCACAATTGGCCCAGCGCCATCTGAGTTTGGCCGTTGTAGCCCGTCATTGTAAATAAGAATTTGTTTTTAATTGACTTGCCTAGTTAAATAAAGGTTAAATAAAAACATTTGTCTGATGTATATGCTTTTATTAAGCAGTGCACAGGATATGGTACAAATAAAATGATTTTAATTCCAGGTCTTTTCACTTCTTATTCATTACTTCAAACATACCTGTTAGGTCATACTGTTTTTCAGAGTTCTCAGACTGTCTCAAGTTGAGTGTGTCTATTTGCAGAGAGAGCCCAGAGTGATTTAGACATAGTTCAGTCGGACTGCAGACAGAGTGCACTTTACAGTGCACTGGCTGCATCCTTTATTGACTGCATCCTTCACAGGCTTCAGACGCAATTCATTCTGAGCGTGCCTCCCAGTATGAGTTCAGGCTAAGTTTACCAGACCCTCTGTTCCTCTGCTCTCCTCTCAGTGTTCCAAGTCGTGTGGGCGTGGGTCGAGGAAGCGTGGCGTGTTCTGCAGAAGCACTGACCCCGGAGCAAAGGCTGTGGTGGTGCCGGACAGTATGTGTAAGCCACACCACAAACCCAAGGCCCAGGAGACCTGTGTCCTGCGCCGCTGCCCCAAGAATGACCGTCTGCAGTGGTTCACAACACGCTGGGGCGAGGTAGGGACTCACGGAGACAGACAGTCAGACAGACAGACACACATGCTGTACAAACACACCCACACACACTTTGTATAACCTTGTACACACTGACGCACAAAGAAACCCATACATGCATTGAAGAGGTCTAGACAGAAATGCATTTGCGACAAACACACACATCCAGAGAGCTGATGCTGTGTGCCCTCTTTAGAACAAAGCAAATAGCCTGAATACCAAATGCAATCATTACAGACATTCAGACATTCACTTTATAAGTTAAGCACTGTTGCTATGGTGATGCGGGGTGACCTTGTCTTGTTCGCTCCACTGGGGGACCAGCTGTATTTCTCTCTGAGGGTTCTCACATTGTGTTATTCTCTCAGTTCTCTTTTTGCTAATGGTGCCTCCTCTGGCCATTCTCTCCACAGTGCTCCACATCCTGTGGCCCAGGTGTCAGAAGGAGAGAGCTGCGTTGTGGGGAGAGGGAGTCACTGGGGGGCTACACAGAGTTCCCTATGAGGAGGTGCAGGAACCTTCCCAAACCTTCTGTGGAGCTCCAGCAGGCCTGCAGCAGGGGGCCGTGTCCAGAGCCTCGACCTGTCGTCCCAGGAAGGACAGCCAGTGCAGTGGTCCTGGGCTGGTACTCTTCTCCTTGGCAACAGGTATGTATATCCACTCTCCATCCACCCTGCCTGTTCTCCCAGACATGATGGGGATTCATATTGAATGGATGTGGATTTAGTGAAACATCCTCTCTCTCTTTTGCTCTCACTCTCTCTCTTGCTCTCCCTCTGTTGTCAGGCCCAAAGGGGGTGGTATTCATGTATATGTATGTAGTATCTACCAAGGCAACCTCTTACAGTCTGACATCTGACTTCCCCTTGATCAGGGGGCCTGTGATGTCTGTAGGCTCTCTCTCTTCTCCCTAGACATAGCTTGGAGGTAAAGGACATGGTGTATGCATTCATAATCTATTCTATGTACACTCTTCAACACCTCTCTCTCTCTCTCTCTCTCTCTCTCTCTCTCTCTCTCTCTCGCTCTCTCTCAGTGTTCTGTATCCTGTGGGGGAGGGGTACAGTCCCGTTCTATCCAGTGTCTGAGACAGGGACGTCCTGCGGCTGGATGCCTGAACCACCAGAGACCCATAACCTCCCGGGCCTGCAACACACACTTCTGTCCTCCTCCTCCTGCCCACGTTCCTGCTCCTGCTCCAACACTCAAAGGTGAACCACTACAACAACTCATAGGAGCGTTACGTTGTAACGTTCTGTCTGACATTTTGATTTGTTTGTGCGTTTATTAACACCATCCCCCTGACCTTCTCTCCATCAGACGAACGGTCTTGTGTTGACTCCTTCAGCTGGTGTCACCTGGTTCCTCAGCACAGTGTGTGCAATCACAAGTTCTACGGACAACAGTGCTGCAAGTCCTGCAATGTAAAAAAGATATAAGATTGGAGGACTCCTTTTCCCATGAGCCTCTAGCTGTAAATTGGAGGGACATTGCATAATCTGCACCACAATTCTAAAGAACACTGTGGTTCAAAATACATTTTGCGCCATATAATGCACAAGAGAACTGAGGCTCAGTCTTTGTTCCTGGAGTACTTGACTAACAGTGATTAGCAAAATAAAAGAGAATAATCTCCATGTTTCTGGATACGTTGTGCAAAAGAAGCCAATGTGGGCAAAGACATTCATGTTAAAGCAGCATCTTCTCATAACTGGAAATGCAGTGCAACAAATCATTGCAGGACATTCTCTGTGTAAATATATGTGTTGTATGTCCCAATATTGTCAACATCTAACTCCAAGCCACTAAGAGAGCTCTAAGAATATCTGCATTTTAGCTCACTCATGTTTTGTATATTTAAAGGCATCTGGTTTCAGACGACATTTTAAGTTATTATGGCGCACATGTTATTTAGCATTTGTCAGGTGTACCATGATCTTTGTGTGCTCCGTGTGCGCCAGGTTTCAAGCTCTTTACATGTAGCGGTATGCCTATCACAAAAACTCAGCAGATTCAATAATACTGTACATTATACATCTAAAACTTTAAAATACATTTTTAAGTTAAGCACTTATCAGGCCTGGCCCCTCTATCTGTCTTGGTTCATAATTGGTGCTTTGTTATGTAACAAGATACAGTACTTACAGTACATGTGTACATTCCATACATCTTCATGTTGTGAATACATGCCTATTTGTGTATGAGAAAATAACATTTGTTTACCCATATTGTAATATTTTTGTCATCGTATTGTTTGCTCCAAATGTCTTGTGAAAATAGTGGTGCAATTTTGACAGCTGCCGTATGTTCTTTCCCCCATCGATCAACATGATGAGGAAACATCCTCCGTCTATTGGGCCAGCAGCACTGAACCTACATCCGCTCAGACAAAGGAGATATGATGCGCTGGGTATAGCCACAGTGGATCCCCCAGACTTCCACCATTCATTAATGAAAATCAATGTCTGCAGGCTAGTAAAGGGAGCTGTGGATGGGGCCGGGTCAGAGAAGCCAGGTGGGAGAGTGGTGGGTGAGAGTTGGCGGCATAGTTGGGAGAGAGGAGGGGTTAGCCAGGGTTGAGGTTGTCGACTTGCTCTCAACATACTTTTTCAGAATGCTAATTAGTCACAGAGCCTGGAGTTGTGGGAGCGGACAGCTTTAGGGGGGAGGGGCAGAGCAGACCAACAAAGGCCTCTGAAGAGGGCTGCTGCATACTTCACTCTGTTTACTGTGCCCCCGCTGTCTCCATCCAGACCAGCTCTGTTAGGTTTGTTTGAGAAAATGTCAGCATCCCTCCACTCCCTCACGCCCTCTCTCGTGACCCTCACCTCATTTTTAGCATCAGTCAGTGCTATGAAATACTGTAGATCTCAGCTGCATTCCAGTAAATCCCATTTGCACTAGTGGCCCTGTGGAAGGCAATGAACAGCCAATTGTACAGACAGCAAAGGCAACCTACTTCCAGCCAGCAGGGAGAGAAACAGGAAGAGAACGGCTAGAGTATAGGATGTGGCTGCTGTAGATCATAAAGACCCTACGTCTCCCCCATACAGAGAGAGACAGGTCTGGTCCGTTCAGGGCACTGGTGACCATGGAGCCTGCTCTCCGTCAGGGGCTTGGAATGGAGAGTGTAGAGGGACAGAGCGAGAAAGACTGATATGATTGTGAAGGACATTCTTGAGCATTGGCAGTACTGGGCGGGGCTCTCTAACTCTGTCATTATCATGGGAGGCTACCGTTTCTCCCAATACCACAGCTTCCTCCTCTGCCGTCACAGCATCCCTGCAACCTACGCTCACAAAGGGTCAAGATGGACTGTTGACTGTTCCTTCCTCCTTTCTTGTCATACTTGCATGGCCATTTGATGTTTTTGTTTGTTTGTTCTATTGGTTATGAACTGGTTTCCACCAGGAATGGTACTCTGTATTACGAAACCACTCAATTAGTCTCCGTTCCCTGTGAATTGTCTGGGAGAATTAGCCCTGGTTCATGGTGTTGAACTAATGCTCTCAAATAGGAGGACTGTAGGAGGACATGGGCGCGGGGGATATTTGATTCTATGTGTTTTTCATCAGCCTTGCAACATTCATATTTCTATATGTGTTGTTCTTGTTATTTTCTATGTCCTGTACAGTTCTTGTATACTCTATTGTCTTTCCACCTTTAAAGACAGAAAAAGTGTCTAATTTATTACCGTTTCATTGGATCTGAGATACAGAACACTATTGGTTGAGAGGGGAGGTGCTTGTAATAGAGAGCATGATCAGTGTAATATTTAATACTTTTTCTCAAAGTTTTGTAATAAAACTATGACCAGATTTATTCCCCATACCTCTCCGATGCTCCTAATACTTTTGTGCCACACTCGGCGGGAGGGATGATTGGGTTTAATCAACACGTTTCTCTCAAGCTAACATGAATCATGACGGCGGGAATCCCCCATCATTTCCACTGCACCCTTACTGAGAGGCAGGCATGGCAGGGTGAATTATAAACACCTAGCGGATCAGTGAAGCAATTTTGTAGATTTTCAGGGGTAGTGATGTGGCTGGGAGGCGGAGGTTTTCCAGCTATATTCTTCCCTCAGTTCATGGGAGGATGTATGCCTTGTCATGATCCTGTGCATACCAGCTCGCTTTGTTTCATCCATGATCTCTCTTCATCCCCCATCCTCCCCAAACACTCACAACACCGCTCACATACAGCGTTACAGTGCACTCATTGGCTATTTCTCCTCATTATGCATTTCAGTTAATTTATTTAGAAATACACTGTAGATTAATTCCAAAGAACATGATACTGTATCTCTTTATATACTCTGTCAGCATCCACATGGGTCTGTCACTGTTTGTGTGTTTTGATTTGAAGCTGAAAGACGACTTTTTCTTTCTTTCGTATTGAACGTTGAGCTTGTTGTCGTTGGTGTTTCTCAAGGCAGTGGAGCCCAAGTTGCCATCTGACCAACTCCAGTAAAGTGGTAACTTGGTAACTTGGTGGTAACCCCCACACTCCACAATCCTTCAGCCTCACTCAGGCAGTCACCTCTGAGCTCCCTGTGAGCTGAACCTTTGGAGAGCTGAGTACTTCTGGTAGTCACTCTAATTACATTTGAACAGAGCTCTGTCCGTAAGCGTCTCCTATTCTGTGTGAGAGTGATCTCTCTATATCTCCCAGCGCTCAGGCTAAGGGCAGACTTCAATCGAAGTGAGAACTGTCATATTTCAATGCCACCTCTCCCATCACCACTACAATGTCAGACAGAGTTCACTGAGCACATACTTGTGCACACACACACACACACACACACACACACACACACACACACACACACACACACACACACACACACACACACACACACACACATTATTCTCTTATACACACATTCTCAGACGGTGTGTGTGGAGTCTGTCTTACATTTACAGTGGGGTTATTTCAGGCGGATTAGGGCGTCAGATGGGTTTAGATCTGTGTGATTGTGCAGGAGCCCAGGCCTCATTTGTTGCTGTCTGGTGAAGTCACCCATTTCTCTCTTTAATATAAAGATGGCAGGTTCCATTCCCCCAAAGATCTCTCAGATTATCATCTCAAAGGAACTGACAGCTTCTCACCCGCCTTTATGCTGCCATGACATCGACTGAATCAGAAGCCAGCACAAACCCACCCCCTCAACCCACCCTAGCCTTTCACCCACACCTTCCCTAGTACCCTCCAAATCCATCCCTGAGCCCTGACTCCTAAACCTTCACATCTTTGTAGATGTTGACTCGCAGCATTAACCCCCCTGTCTGAAACACTACTAGATTTGTGGAGTGACACCTATGCTTTAGTGCTCTCATAGGGGATCCAGTGGTATTAGAGCATCTCGCTGCATTGAGCACAGCAAGACAGGGCTAGAAAAGAGCAGCGGAAACCATAGAGTCACCCCATGTAGTGTTAGTCAGTCAGCACTGGCAGATTGGAGTGGATCCAAGACGTGATCTGTCCACATGGAGTGTACGCGTCTATAAAGCTGATACTATAGGTTTCTCGTGGTTGTCATAGTGACAACTACGTGAGGTATTAAAGTTTTTGTGTCAATGTGACTTGGTTTGTAATTTATGGCGTAGTCATATCAATTGGTTCTATCGCCATGGTTACAAAACACAATAGTAACATATTACATGACACATTTGGGTCCTTGTCTGTGTACAACTTTGGATTACAGGCATACTCTATAATATCACAATGAACATCTGAGCACAAGGTTGAAACACTCATTTCTTACAAACTCAAGGCTGAATGTGCCTTGATATCCTGAACAGTGATTATGCAATAGAGTGTCCTAACAGCATAAACTAGAGGTAATGGATGTGGCTCTGGATAAGAGCGTCTGCTAAATGACTAAAATGCTATGTAAATATAATGTTATTATCATGGTTTAAATATCTGGATTCATAGTGGATCCTTCTCAAGATCAGTTATATTTCATTCCTAACAGACACTTGATATGAACATGAAGGCCACACGTGTCCATGCCTTTATGTTGGTGTCCATTTGTCAGAGTTCTCTCATTTTTTCCCCACTCTAACTAATCCTTTTGCTTTATGGAGAATTTACAGCCACGTTCCTCTGTCATCCCATTCAAGCTCATCGATTAAAACGGTTATTTATTGTATTTTGTCCTTTGGGCTATGCATATTATTGATCTGTGTGTTTGTGGCGGCCTTCTCTCATCTATCTTCCTTTGAGCGACTCGTTCTCATCATTTTCCCCTTGAAATGTTAGAATTGATTACAATCCACATCCCTGTAGACACCAGCTGCAGCCACCGAGCCTAGCGGAGCACACTCTGACCTTGAGCAGAGGAAACAGAGGACAACCCCCCCCCCTCTCTCTCTCTCTCTCTCTCTCTCTCTCTCTCTCTCTCTCTCTCTCTCTCTCTCTCTCTCTCTCTCTCTCTCTCTCTCTCTCTCTCTCTCTCTCTCTCTCTCATCCATTATCTCTCTCTCTCTCTCTCTCTCACTCTCACTCTCTCACTCTGCCTCTCTCCTTCACTCTCCTTCTCTCTCTCTGGCATTGCCTTCCCTATCTTGCTCGCAAGGCCACACTGCAGAATTTCATGACTCTTAAATTGTCGTAATGTATAATCGGAAGACCTTCATTTTGACACCTTTGAATTAATCAATGTAACGCTGTGAGCGGATCCATTTCCGTTGTTGTATTTCAAAGTGCTGATGTGTACCCGACTTGCAAGACAGCGGCCCACCCCCCTCCCTAAAGATGCATTGCTTTGGAGGACATCCATTTATTTTACATTGTAATACAAACACTGGGGTCACCTACAGTACTCCCAACAATGCGTCATTTCGTGGGCACGTACAGAGCAACCATTTATGATTAAGCATTGGATACATTATTAACGTTGAATCTGACTTTACAGTGAGCTACATTTCTTGTGTAAGTGTAAAGAGGAAATGTGGGGACAATGACATTGGCTGTGTTGTGGTGGAGGCACTCCATTATAAAATATGTCTATTACTTTTCTGTCCACCAGAGGGCAATGCTCACCAGAAAACACATTCTGATAGAGTCCACTCCGTCCTCTTCCCAGTAGACCGTTTCCTTCACCACGGCTGATCTGTATTGTCTGAACAAATGATGAATAAGTAAACCAGAGATAAGCTATAAATATCTGAGAAGCAAATCACAGTTTCTGGTTTTTATTACAGGCATCAAATCATCAAAAATTAACCAAAGGTATGTTATCTTTGATAGGCCTGTATCAGATTTTTTATTGCTAACATGCCACCTCGTGTTTGATAATATCCATTTGATAATAATAACCTTTGCATACTACTGTACTTTATACCCCATTTATGTCTGGCCTATTCTGACAAGCATCTGTATGGAATGGTATTGTGTGATTCCATTGATATGCATTCCTAAAACATTGGTTACAAATACAAACAGCAATAGTAAGAGCATTGTTGTCCCAAGTGTTACCCCTGATGAATAAGGGAAACATGGGCTTTGTTTTGGTGTACCAGTGGTCCAATAGGTAAATGGAGCACTACCCTGCCCGCTAAGGGCAAAACTGCATTCCAAATAATCAAGGGAAAACATTAGCGCACAAGAAATGAATCACACAAGGTTGACATTTTTTTTTGCAAACAAAGCAACAAAGTGTTGTTTTGCAAGGCCAAGGTGCTCTCCAGCGTCATCGCAAAACAACGAGAGAATTTGTATTAATTGGCCAAGGTTAGAAACCTCAATAAATCAGAGGGCCAGCATAGCTTCAAACAAGGACAAGCAAGCAAAATTACTTGGCCTACTAGTGAAACACTAGTTTCAAAGATAACCATAAGCTGGCAACATCGCATGCTCTACTGTATGTGACGCATGAACTATGCACTGTTCAACTGTACGTATCTTTTAGGTTGATATACTGTACTATTGATTAAGCTTTCTCATTATTTTTGCACATTTTAACAAGCCTTTAGCTTGAAACCTTTCTGAACCTCTGCACTCCTCTATTGGAAAACAATGGCTTCTGAGAAGCCGTTCTTCTAAGTATAGTACAATGTGAAACCTGCTTGATGCGGCTTAGGCAGCATCTAAACTAAACCCCAAACCATTGACAGGGATGCTTTACAACACTAGGAACAGAACAGAAGCTATTTTTATGAGCAGCCTGTGACTCTCTGAGTCTCTGAAGATCCCTCATGCAGACGTGTGATAGGCAAGTATAACTCCAAACAACTACCTAAGACAACAGCAGCAAACCACTACCTGGATCTCTGCGGCTTCAGAGCTGTCAGATTTGTCACTGAAATGGGGAAAGTGGGAGACGGCGTCCGTGACGGCGTCCTGCGACAGGCGCCCCTCACAGTCAATTCTTTTCACAACGCCTCTGGTAAAGTGAGCATGAAAGCAACGAGGTATTGCAGCGAAGCTATTTGCCGACGTTATTACACACAAAACAACTGTCACCAAAAACTAAGAAAACAATTCTGATGGGGCTGCATGCCTTAGCTTAGCCCCGTCGGCTCGGCAAAACACAAAGCAAAAAAAGCATACACACCTCTAATAACTCCTGAATAAATAAATCATATTTACAAATGGATCCGCTTATTAGACATAGCATCAGCGGGTGCCTCTAACTCCCTGTGCTCTACCATTTCACTGGAGCTGACGGAACAGCTGTCAACAACAGTAACAATTACAATAGATATCAGCACAAATTAAGCAAATCAATCAGCCCACCTGCTCCCCTCCTTCTCAGGACAACAAAGACTAAACTATCATTAACTTTCTCGTAAGCCAATATGCACGGTTTGTTTTGGGGAGGCTCAGGTTTTCCTATATGAGACCTTGGGGGGAGGTAGAGGGGGTTGCGGTGAGTAGGCATGTCTGACTGCGCTGTGGAGAACCAGCTATCCACTGTAATCTTGCTTCTCAGCAGTCCACCAACCCTCAAAGAGCCATTGATACCTTGTCTGTCCCCTGCGATGGCCTCAATTAGTGGAGAATTACGGTCCCATTCCCCGGATGGGATTCACAGGGGATGGTGGAGCTTAATTACACAAGTTCTCTGCATGCTGTTATGGAATGATTGCAAAGCAAGGACCCAAAAAGAGCTATTTAGAGGCAAGCTTGAAATCAGCAGGAGATATAGACTACAGCAAAAGTGACGCGTGTGTGTACGAGGAGCCTACTGTGAGAACTCCACTGTCATTTGTGGCATTTTCATAAAGGGATGAGAATAGTAACTCAATTTATAGATATGTATAATCACAGATGAGATCATGCTCTACAACGTATTTCTATGGCAAAACGACAGCATTTTCTAATCAGAGATCTCAATACAGGCATTATAAGTGGGTGGAATGTTAATGTGTCTGTTATCTCTCTCCCTGGAACAAAAACCGAGCTTTTTATAAAGTCCAAAGAGCCACTTGTGCTCTGGGAGATGGAAGTGCTTGCTATTCTGGCAGCATCCTTGATCATTGAATACCCAAGAGCTTTGGTGGTCACTGCATCCTTACCCATATGTTATTTATGCCTTCTCCTCTAGAAGGTCAGCCTGGAACACGAAGAGGCACAAGTCACTGAGAGAGGGCCGATACTAGGGGAAGGTGAGTGTTGATTTAGACCGTTCAGACCACAATCCCTCTGTCGCCACGGGTTCCCGATTTATAGCTGAGCTTTAATTCATGCCAAAGACATCTCGTCGCAAGAGACGACTTCCAGACAGCGTGTTAACACAGACGGAGATATGCACGTATGAACACATATGTACATGCATACATATCCTCACCGTCATGCATACACTCCTCTGACAGCATTTGAAAAGAGAGAGAGAAAGAATGTCCCACGTGCTTATGCCCACGTAAGCATGGCAGTACATTAAACATTAAAGCCAGACTAGACTAGTACAGGTCGTAATAGCTGAATTGATGGGACCCGGAATGGAATTGATGGCATTATCTCACTATATGCAGTTTCCATTAACTGTGTGCTCAATTGAGCTTCCCCAACACCTAAATCTGACAACAACAGCAGGACTGACAGAGACTACTGTGGTTCAGACAGTGATGCTTTATAGTGCCTTACAAAAGTATTCATACCCCTTGGATTTATTCACATTTTATTGTGTTACAAGGTCACTCTTTTCATAATTCTTCAAGTTCTGTCAATTTTCAAGTCTTGTCATAGATTTTCAAGCAGATTTAAGTCAAAACTATAACTTGGCCACTCAGGAACATTCACTGTCTTCTTGGTAAGAAATTACAGTGTATATTTGGCCTTGTGTTTTAGGTTATTGTCCTGCTGAAAGGTGAATTCCTCTCCCAGTGTCTGGTGTAAAGCAGACTGAAGCAGGTTTTAGCTCCATCCCATTCATTTTTATCCTGAAAAACTCAGTATTTGCCATTGTCAAGCATACCCATACCATGATGCAGCCACCAACATGCTTGAAAATATGGAGGCAGTTACTCAGTGTTGTGTTGGATTTGCCCCATACATAAGGCTTTTCATTTAGGCCAAAAAGTATATTCCTTTGCCATGTTTTTTTTCTTCAGTATTTATTTAGTGCCTTGTTGCATACAGGAAGCATGTTTTGTAATATTTGTATTGTTCTTTTCCCTCTGTCATTTAAGTCATTATTGTGGAGTCACTACAACGTTGTTGATCCATCCTCAGTTTTCTCCCATCTGAGCCATTGAATTCTGTAACTGTTTAAAAAAAAAAACAATGGCCTCATGGTAACATCGCTGAGCAGTTTCCTTCCTGTCCTGCAGCTCAGTTCAGAAGGCTGACTATATCTATGATGTGTCTGGATGGTTAAATAAATAATCCACAGCATAATTATTATTAACTTGACCATGCTTAAAGAGATATCTGATTTGTTATAGTTACCCATCTACCAATCATTGCCCTTCTTTATGAGGACTTCAAAAAGCTCATTGGTCTTTGTAATTGAATATGTGCTTGAAATTCAACACTTGACTCAGGGATCTTACAGATGTTGCATGTATGGGGGGACAGAGGAAGGGTTAGCCATTCAACAATCATGTCAACCCCTATTATTTCACACAGAGTGAGTCCATGTAACTTATATATGTGATTTGTTAAGCAACATTTTACTTCTGAGCTAATTTAAGCTTGCCAAAAGAAAGGGGCTGAATACTTACGCAACAACTACAGTATATTTGAGATATTTAATTTCTATCAATCTTTAAAAAAAAAGTATTTTATGTAGATCGTTGATTTTTTTTTTTTTTACAATAAAATCCATTTTAATCACACTTTGTAACAATAAAATGGGAAGCAATCAGAGGGGTCTGAATACTTTTGCAAGGCGCTATATCTCTGTGCTAGAGATATATAGACAGAAATGGAATTCTACTTTCAGCTAAAGCTGACGTATTATCTTCCTTGGTTAATGCGTAATAATCTTTATTTCCTTCAGAACAGTTCCTGCAGGTAGTTTAAGAGTGGCGACACCTCTTAAGTTCAAGCGTTGTGTTTTCTGTGCACGTTTAACACCCTCTCCCTCTCCCCAGGCGTGTTGCAGCCTGGGTAAAAGCAGTCTGTTGAGGACTCATCAGCTGGTTGGCATTTGATCAATGCAGAGGTCCCTTTGTGCTGGTAACCCATAGATAAAAGACATTGTTATCAGCTGCTGAGGATCAGCTGCAGATAGCCGTGTCTGAGAGGGAGAGCTGGCGGGAGGCTTCAGCGAGTGGAGAGGGAGGCGGGGGGTGATGGCGCAGTGGAGTTCAACACCTTGATACAAGCCTTTACAGCTGTCAGAGGGCCCAAGAGAGATAGTGGGAGGGAGAGATGAGGAGAGAAAGAAAGAAAATTCATCTAAATGACAGGAAAACCACAACAGGCTAAAGTCTATATCAGCCTCGTTCATTTAACCAGGCTGAATGCTGGGAATAGGAAAACGCTAGATATCTTCATTTGCGACTCACACCCTGTGTGGTTTGGCCAGAGGGAGGACATTATCGAAACACCAGTAAACCTCTACCGTGCAGGGTTTAAACCACATTGCATGCTGGGAATAGGAAAATAATACAAAACCCTTCTTTGTACAGTCTTTAGGTGGCACAGGAGGATGTCAGGATGGTCATGACTTTCTGTCCTCACCTCACCAGTACACGCAGCCTGCCCCCCCCCCCCCCCCCCCCCGGATACAGACAAGACTAGCCATGCACTCTTTCCATTATTCATGTTCAATGATGGACACAGACTCAACAATATTTCACCTCAGACTGATAATATTGAGGCCTCCATTAATCTGGCCTGGATGAGACATTTTTGCCCTCATTCTGGCATCCAGTCAAGACAATGTCATCATGTATCATCAGTTCTAAATGAGGGTGGAAAATCTGCTATATCCACCCTCCATCCGTCCAAGTTACTTTTTCAATAATGTTGTTGACAACTTTGTTAACATTTTCCTTTCCTTCATGTGGCCACCAATATTCAATTTAACATCACAGATGTCATTTCATAGCACTACTTTATGTAAAACCAAAAAAAACGACTTCAAAATTAAAACAATATTCCCTAGAGAATGGAATACACAGGACCCGGCCCGAGAAAAAAAATAGCTAATTCCCAAGGGTGTTCCCAGACAAACAGAACATAACGACATGATGAGCAGAGTGTTTCATTTGATGTGTATTGCTCATCGTGTCAAAGAAAACAAAAGTACAACAAAAAACCCACATGAAAAACACATGAAACACAGACACATATGAGTACTGCCTACAGCTTGAAAAGAGTTGTGTTTTCCTCCTCACAACATTTGACAGGACAGGCATCAATTTGCACAGTTTGAGGAGAATTACAAGACAGAGTGGCGCCTTTATTTATTGTGGAGAGAGAAAGATAGGGAAACTAATGTTGCCCTTGCTCTCAGCAGCATGGGCTGAACCTGCATGAAGGAGATTGGACGGAAGGGAGTCGGTGGTCAGTGTGCGAGGCGGCAGCGGCTAAGGAGAGGACAGAGGGATGAAGGAGCATTTGACGTGGCGAATGGGCCAGGCCACCGGGTGTCGGTGCTGTGGAGGAGCCTCTAATTGGAGAGGCTCTCTTTGCATCATGCAGTCCTCCCCAGATACGCCGCAGCGTGTCGGTAAGCACTCTTACCGCCACATCCATATGCAGAGCTAGAAAGCAATCTCAGAAAGCTCTTCTCCTTAAATACAAACTATAAGTAGGGGAGATCTAATCTCTCCTCTACTCTCCTGTTCTCGTTCCATGTAAAGAGGAGGCCTTGAGTGGGAAACAGTCTGCAGGAAGGCCAGGCTCAAGGCCCCTGTGGGGCTTGCAAGACCTTTTCCCTCCCCTCACCTTTCTAGACACACTGGAGACCTCCCTCGTCTCATCCCTACCACATTAAAAGCAGTAAAAAAGGGGTGGAGAATGGAGTGCGTTGCCAGGAGGTTTGTGGGATTATCTGGCTAACCAGCTGTGGGTTCTCATAATCAATGTGGCTTGGTGCACTTTGTGAAATGTTAATGGCCAGGCTGCCTGTGCGGAGCAGGAGACTGCAGGTGGCTGATGCTGGGAGATTGACAGGGTTTATTCCTACCGTGGTGTGCCCATCAGCTACTTGTCCACCATGTGACATGGCCTGTCATGTTGCTGTTTGTCACAGAGGAGGTAGGAGGACATCCTCCTGTCACCTTGTTGTTTCCAGGAGGAGAAAGCACAGGGCAGCCCCTGGGTTGTGTTAGAAGGAGATGAGTTGTGTATGGATGTTTGCTTAAATAAGAGAGATGAGGCTGCTACTACGCTACTTATTGACTTATCGGGATTCTAAACCTTTGGAGGAGAGAGTTAACTTGCGCACGCACGCACGCACACACACACACACACACACACACACACACACATAGTGGTGTGTTCAAGACCACCTAAAGGGAGACCAAGTCAAGATCAAGACCGGGAGAGGGTTGAGGGGGGCGTGTCCGAGTCAAGACCAAGTATTTCAGTGTTAATATTTCAGTCCAACATATGGATTCTTTAGCCATTCAGAATGGTAAAGGAAAATGCATGCTGAGAAATAGAAAATGTGTCATAAAAAGAGCGTGGATAATTGGCCTATCAAAGTGGGTTTTATGCGTTGACTGAGCGGGGGCTGATATTTATGAGTTTTTTTACTCCGCTGGCGGTCTCTGGAAGTCCTCATTGTCCAAGACCGGAGACAAGACCAAGACCGAGCACACAACACTGCACACACATGTTTGTTTTACTATCCTTGTGGGGACCCAAACATTTATTCCCATTCAAAATCCTATTTTTGTATTTTCCGCGTAAGCCTAACAGACTTTTTCCATGTTGAGACCGGCGAGATGTCTCCACTTGTCCTGAATTTTCCTTGTTTTACTATCCTTATGAGAACTTCTGGTCCCCACAAGGATACTAAAACCAAGCACAGACACACACACACACACACACACACACACACACACACACAGACACACAAGCACAAATATACACATACACACATTTGATATCTTCTGGGACCACAACCATCTCCTCCCTCTCTATGTATCTATATTTATCCACATCTAATTTGTGTTTCCAGTTGAAAAACCATGTTCTATGATGTATCTCCAGGCTTCCCTCAGTCATCGCAGCTTTCCTCCCCACAGAGACCTGGGAGGAATCTAACATGGATCCCCAAGTCAAAATATTTGTGACTGCAAATGTGATTTCTAATTCCAGAAAGCCCACCATAGTCTCCAATGTTATGCTATGACATCACAGCAGTCAAACTAGTCCAGAATGAACAAACATACAGTATGTGTCACACACATCCACTGTGCTTATTTTTATTTTCCAGACACCCTGACCATGCCACAGACCTTTAGAATCTGTCTGTTCTCCACTTCCTCAGTTAGACTGACCTTTCCCCCACACCTCATCAACTGGCGAAGACAGGAGCAGCTGAGACCAGCTCTGAGACCAGCTCTGGATACGATGCATTATTGGAGGAGAGAGGATGGTGGATCGGGCTCAGTAGTAGCAAGTATAGTGTTATAGCACTATCTAAATGATAACTCAACTACATTAAAGTAATCAAACCTGTTAATAAAGAATAACGATTACACTGGTAAATGTGGGGCTCCCGAGTGGTGAAGCGGTCTAAGGCACTGCATCTCAGTACTAGAGGCGTCACTACAGACCCTGGTTTGATTCCAGGCTGTATCACAATCCGGCCGTGATTGGGAGTCCCACAGGGCGGCGCACAATTGGCCCTGCGGCGTTCGGGTTTGGCCGGGGTAGGCCGTCATTGTAAATAAGAATTTGTTCTTAACTGACTTGTCTAGTTAAATAAAGGTAAACCCCCCCCCGCAAAAAAAAAGGAGTAGAGCATTGAATATAATGATATTAGTGGAACAGCCTTTGAATTCTGGGATTGTAGCACAGTCGATTCTTAAATCAATATTCATTTCATGACTTATCTTATGTTCACATCCTGTAATAATAATAGTACATCATTATTGTGTGCACTAAAGGTGAGCCTGTATTGAGGGTCCTACAGTCTACCATCTTCATTGTAAATACCTTTGCCTGGTCAAAACCACATGATTTGTCAATGTAACAAAAGGGCATTATGTAATGACCATTTTCATAATTGTGTTGCATTTTACCCCTCCTCCCACCCACGGCCTCTCTCCCTCGACCTCCGCTCGTCTGCGGTGGACCATAAGCATCAATTTGCGGGGCTGTCACACAAATGGTTATTAGGCAGCGCCTCTGACTCTTTCATATCATCCCTTAACAATTACAGATAACAAGATGAACATTGGAAATTAAAAGTCATCAGGGTCCCTTTCACAGAGTGTGAGTGTGCGTATCGGCTCCCTCCATCTCCACATTAACCTTGGCTTTGTGCTCGCTCATGCCCGTGGCTGCTTTATTGGGTATTATGATGAAGAGCGGTACGGGCAGCACCATTCACGGGTTGTGTAGTCATTTTCAGCCTTTTTAAGAACTCCATCTGCTATGCTGAGGAGATTTTAATTTTCGATCCAATCACCGTCCTTGACTTATAATGCAGCAACATACTGTACTGTAGGGCTGGATATTTGTGTGAGCCTGGTTGTAAATGTTACCTGTCTCTCTTAACGAGAGGGTCCATGTAGATAACCCCAGCACAGATGCATTATGTGCAGCTGAATATAGTGATCCAGTGTAAAGTGTGTGCAGGCTGATAATACGATTCAGGTAGAGAACGTCAGTGCTATGGCTCTTAAAGTCTGATTTACTGCCCACACAGCAGGCTGAGAGGGGATGAAAGAGAGAGAAACCGGACAGAGAGACACTGAAAGCTATAACTCCATACCACCTGTTTTAGGCGTTGTGGATGGAATCTGATAAACAGGGTTTCCTGTTCCGTCCCTTGTTTTAGACTTACAGGAAAACACGGCACGATTTGTTTTCATCATCACACAGGTTAACCTTAACATTCTCACAGATGAGGCTAACAAAAGGAGTACACAAATACCATACTAATGGACATCAAAATAGTTCCCAGTGGTCTTTTCATGTGAGCTTTAAGTCCGTAAGAGTCCCATTGCTAAGGCAGTAGTGGGGATAATACAGCTCCGACTCACCTGCACCACACAGGGATAGGAACAGTGGAACACAGACACAGCCGAGGAGCTGTCGAGGAGTCCATTAAGCATGAGGACAAATAGTATACATTTGATGTTACCTGAAACTAGGAGCAGCTAATGGATAAGGGCTGCCAGGTTTTCCATTATAGTCTCAGACTCTCAGATTGAAGGTCTACTTATCATTCTCTCACAAGATGGCAGTGTATCGCCTTGGTTCCTCTAAGAGTGAGAGGTGTGCTATTGTTGTTAGATCATGTCTCTTTAAAGGGTCTTTGTGAATACTGTAGATACAAGAGGTAGCTAGCTATTGATGAACTCTTCCAATCTTTAATGATATGTTGTGTTTGGTCCTTTTGATTGGTCTTCATATCTAAATGGCAAATAATGGTTGTCCTTCAACAGATACCAGGCTCATGCAAGTGGCTGTTCCTCTTTCTATGGTTGTGCGTGCATGTGCGCGCGTGTGCATATGTGTCCATTGTTTGTTGCAGTTTTTGGCGTCGATAATCGCAGCTTGATCCTTTGTGCGGCATATGAAATCGTCTGCTTGTTGTGCAGCGGGGACAACATGCAGCAAATCCCTAGCCGTAAGCTCTACTGTAGCTAGCGTTCTGAAAGAAAAGGCAGAAAATATTCAAAGGCTCAACACATTTCTTTAAAAAAAGACTAATCCCCAGCCCATTTCAAATTTTCCCGGATAAGCGGGCATTAAAACCCTTTAGTCAAATGAGTCTATTATTTAGGTCTCTTAAAGATATGCCTGGCCTTTGAACACGTTATTTGGCTTTCCTGTGTGTGCATGATTCATATTGTTGTCGTCTGATATAATGAGATGCTGTGCATGCGGATATACATCAAGCATGGGAATAAGACGTTCTCAGGGGAGAGATCAACTGCAAGAGTCTTGGAGAGTCACCAGCATCACAGAGTGGATAAATGGGATCCAGCCGCGCTCTGTGAAAAGTATCACCAAACCCCTCATAATGACTTTCTAGTTTCTGTGCCAGTGCTCAAACATCTAATAAACAGCCTTTCAGAATTAAAGCAAGATAATGGTGCTAGGAGAGATAGTCAGACAGAGTGAAAAACACAGAGATAAGAACTAAGATAGAGAGAGCACCAGCATCAGAGATAAGAACTAAGATAGAGAGAGCACCAGCATCAGAGATAAGAACTAAGATAGAGAGAGCACCAGCATCAGAGATAAGAACTAAGATAGAGAGAGCACCAGCATCAGAGATAAGAACTAAGATAGAGAGAGCACCAGCATCAGAGATAAGAACTAAGCTAGAGAGAGCACCAGCATCAGAGATAAGAACTAAGATAGAGAGAGCACCAGCATCAGAGATAAGAACTAAGCTAGAGAGAGCACCAGCATCAGAGATAAGAACTAAGATAGAGAGAGCACCAGCATCAGAGATAAGAACTAAGATAGAGAGAGCACCAGGATCAGAGATAAGAACTAAGATAGAGAGAGCACCAGCATCAGAGATAAGAACTAAGATAGAGAGAGCACCAGCATCAGAGATAAGAAATAAGATAGAGAGAGCACCAGCATCAGAGATAAGGTAGCTAGAGATGACAGAGGGCCTGTTTTTCATCACGGGATATGAGATGATCTATTCCCACATATCTGGCTCCAGATGTTTGGCTTCCAGTCTGTTTTAATGAGCACCTGAGCAGCGGCTCCCTGCTCAGCTCCCTCTAAACAGCACATCACCTCAGCTCTGGTCAGGTGCGATCAATCTGTAACCAGGCCACTTGCAGAAAAAAAGATATCGACCTTTCCTTGTCACATTTTCCAGATGGATGCTGGGTCTTTTTTTTTTGTTAGCCCTTAAATATCTGAACAGATAGGCCTGGGAATTTAGGGTGTATTGTATTGACTAATCATTAAAGGGCCAGAGAGCACTCTACTCCATGCAGGGAAACACAGGGATTGAGCTCAAATCCACAAGTTTCTCCTTTCTTTTCCTCAATGGTTTTGACCTTCAATATGCAGGCTTATTTATTTCTCATACCCATCCTCTGGTTCATAGAGTGCTTGTTGTCTCTCTACAGTGCTAAAAGCCAACAGTCCCCACAGTCTCATGGGCTCTAATGATTATATCAGTAGGCTAGTCCAGCAGATTTATTTCCAATAAACCTCTTAGGTGAAAAGAAACAAGATTAACAATAATGTGCAAACATTGACACGTGACGCTGAAGGAAAAAGTCCAAAGAAAGCACGTGGCGAAAAATGCTCCATGTTACAGAAGCCCAAAGCAAACAATTCTAATCAATTAGACTATTGGAATTATCTCGTTCGAACGACTTAAATGTTCTTTTGTCTAATTAGGCCTCATTTGTTATGTAGCGCCAGTTGTGCTTGTCAGACCATTGCTGCAGCCGTTCATTCACTAATTCCATCCATTGATATGATTATTCTTAGACAGTTATTTGATAGCCTGCAGCAGGGCTGCTTTTGAATGCCAGCTCATGTAAGTGGGTTAACAAGATAACACGTTTTACCAATTTGACTTCAGATTCGGACATTTTTCCACGTTTCTCCAATAGTCAAATTTCTAAGTAGCTCCAAACGTCCTGGGTTGCTCCTCCTGCTCAGCATCGTCCTCCCAAGGGTCGCTTGTTCAATCCCAGGTAAACACTAATTAAAATGTTTGTTTTGTTTTAACCCTATCTCAAACCTTAAGGGTGTTACACATTGGATTTCTTTGAACTGTCATTTCAGAAAATGTCCATAATATGTCTGCAGTAATAGTAGAATTATATTGTTTTAAAGTATTACTTAACAGCCAGTGTTGTGATTGGCTGTGATATTTGCCTGTTGATTTCTCCCGCCGGGCCGACAACTTGTCAAAAAAAGGAAAGCTATAAGTTATCTAGTGGAAATGGGGTCAAACGGCCAATGTAGAAATCACTCTCTCATTTCCTGGTTGCTAAAATTCTACTCTGTTTGCACCATTTCAGATTATGTGAGAAAATAAGCATTGAATATTGGAGGGAATCATTTTACCATCTAAATCGCTGTGACATATATTTTTAGTAACAAAACATACAGTTTTTACAGCTGTTTGATGCTGGTGGACCAAAACCGAAACTAAAAGGTTTAAGTGCGAGTCTCCGCCATGTTACTGGGAAATGGCATGCGGGGAGGGGGAAGATTTGTTTTAAAACCCATGAATGCAGACTAGTGCAATTCACCTAGCTTCCACATGGGGGAGAAATTCAGAGAATTTCTGTGTAGCACCTTTATCCCTTACCTTAACCATTTGGAATGAATGCATAAACTTAACAGTGTAGTTGTTTTTGTTTGAACCCTATCCAAAACTAACCTTAAGCATTCAAAATAAACAAAGGACGATGATGAGCAGAAGGAGCACCCCTGGGTGTCAAAAAACACTTCGAAATGTGACGTTTGGAGTAACTTAGAAATGTGATGTTTGGAGAAACATGGATAAACGTCAGAAACTGAATTCAAATTAGTATAATCACTGGATCTTGTTGCCCCACTAAATGCTCTGGGAATGACCTTGTCTGAACAACTTAGAATCTCATTAAAACTACTTAAAACGACATATATATTTTACTAAGTCGTTCAAACGAGATACGACTTACTATCTTGTTTGAATTAATTAGTATCTTGTTAATATACTGTATATACAGTCAAAAGTTTGGACACTACTCATTCAATGGTTTTTCTTTATTTTTAAGATGTTCTACATTATAGAATAATAGTGAAAACATCAAAACTAGGAAATAACACATATGGAATCATGTAGTAGTGTTTTGCACACTCTTGGCATTCTCTCAACCAGCTTCATGAGGTAGTCACCTGGAATGCATTTCAATTAACAGTTGTGCCTTGTTAAAAATGTGTGGAATTTATTTCATTCTTAATGCGTTCAAGCCGATCAGTTGTGTTTTGACAAGGTAGTGGGGGTATACAGAAGATAGCCCTATTTGGTAAAAGACCAAGTCCATATTATGTCAATAACATCTCAAATAAGCAAAGAGAAACTACAGTCCATCATTACTTTAAGACAAGCGCCATGATGAAACTGACTCTCATAAGGACCGCCACAGGAAAGGAAGACCCAGAGTTACCTCTGCTGCAGAGGATAAGTTCATTAGCAACCCAAATAAATACTTCACAGAGTTCAAGTAACAGACACATCTCAACATCAACTGTTCAGAGACTGCGTGAATAGTCAAATTGCTGCAAAGAAACCACTACTAAAGGACACCAATAAGAAGAAGAGACCAGCTTGGTTCAAGAAACACAAGCAATGGACATTAGACCAGCGGAAATCTGTCCTTTGGTCTGGAGTCCAAATTTAAGATTTTTTGTTCCAACCGCGGTGTCTTTGTGAGACACAGAGTAGGTGAACGGATGATCTCTGCATGTGTGGTTCCCACGTGAAGCATGGAGGAGGAGGTGTGATGGTGTGCTTCACTGGTGACACTGTTAGTGATTTATTTAGAATTCAAGGCACACTTAATCAGCATGGCTACCACAGCATTCTGCAGCGATACGCCATCCCATCTGGTTTGTGCTTAGTGGGACTATCATTTGTTTTTCAACAGGACAATGACCCAACACACCTCCAGGCTGTGTAAGGGCTATTTGACCAAGAAGGAGAGTGATGGAGTGCTGCATCATCCAAATTGGCGCCGCCCTGAGTGGTCGCCTGTTAAGCAGCTCCCGTTGTCCGTGCATAAATTGTTGTTTTAGTTCGTTTTTTCGTCTCTTTTCTTTAGTTTTTTCTCTGCTACAGTTGAACTATAATAGTTCAGGATTATGGATTTTCTCGCAGCTGAACGTCGACAGGAGTCGTCAACTATTATTATTTACAACAGAGCCCAGCTCCTGGATTTAGCCCACGCAGCGCTGCTGCACCCCAGGGAAAAGTTTTATATTCTGGATGAGTTGAAAAGTCATACACACAAGTAGACGCCGTGGACGCAGGGCGGGATTGAAGTGTAAGGCGAAGCGGAGGAAGTACAAGCCGTCTATACCGTCTATCATTATGGGCAACGTGAGGTCACTACATAACAAAATGGACGAGCTCGAGAATCTTGTCCGTGGACAAAGGGATTATCGGGAAACGAGCCTAATGTTTTTCACTGAGACTTGGCTGAACGTTAACATCTCCACTATCGATGGTTTCCAGACCATCAGAGCAGACAGGGATCGCGTCTCTTCCGGTTAGAGCAAGGGTGGTGGGCTGGCTTTATTAGTAAACAGATGGTGTAATACGAACCATATTACTCTTAAGGAAGAGTTTTGTAGCCCGACATTGAACCATGCCGTCGGCAACATAGATCTGGAACTGTTGGGGTGCTAGGCCCTAGTTTAACAATTATGCATCCATCCGTGAGTAACTCTGGTCCGTAATCACTCATTCACTCAGGACCTATTTATTCATGCAGGTCTGTATATACATACTCATGTACAGTTGTTATATCATATCACGTGCAATATTGCTAGTAATTCTTGGACCTAACTTACGTAGGCATTCACTCAGGAATGCATATTAGTATCCTGTCAGTTGCACCTTTTCTCATTGCTTTTAGTATATCGAATGTGCAATACGTGCAGTTGTCTGTAACTAAACCCTGCGCACTAAGGACTGTATTTTAAGGGAATTACTATTATTACCCCAAATGATATCATACACACATTTAGCTATTTAAGTATCTCTTCCTGTCATTTACCTGTACAGTTTGTGTAACCATGCAAGTATTCACTTATCTGTTCATTTAGCCAGTCTGTCTAACGCAATCCAGTTGCCGGACGTAGTTACTCTCAGCAGATGTTCTTGTCTCATGTTTTCACAAAATACAGTTCTATCGTGAAACCCCCAAGCTAGCACATTCTTTCCACATGGCTCCCCCACACACAAGCCTACAGCAGTCCTACAAGTTTTATGATCACACAATACATTCAGTTAGTAACTCTTGTTGTAGATTAACATATTAATTAGCTAAGCATGTTCAGCCCTTACACTATTAAGTAAACTATTATTACCCTCGCTCATATCATATGCATTTTTAGTTACTGAAGTATTTCTCTGCCATCGACCTGTATAGTATAGTTAACCATCCAACATCCACCAATGTGTACATGTGTACCAATGTGTACCAATGTGTACATGTGTACATACCAGTGTACATATTCAGCCAACTACCCATACTATGCAATGTCTTTTTATAACTTTTTCATACTGCCGCTCTATGTATCATGTACCGTGTATCTGTCTTTTGTGTACTTTCGTTGTGGCATTTTGCACCTGCCCTGTGTTTTGTTGTTGTAGCCGCTTAACAAAGAAATTTCCCCCTCGGGGATCAATAAAGTATCAATCTATCTATCTATCTATCAGATGACCTGTCCTCCATAATCACCCGACCTCAACCCAATTGAGATGATTAGGGATGAGTTGGACCGCAGAGTGAAGGAAAAGCAGCCAACAAGTGCTCAGTAAATGTGGGAACTCTTTCAAGACTGTTGGAAAAGCATTCCAGATGAAGCTGGTTGAGAGAATGCCAAGAGTGTGCAAAGCTGTCATCAAGGCAAAGGTTGGCTACTTTGAAGAATCTAAAATATAAAATATATTTGTTTAACACTTTTTTGGTTACTACATATGTGCTATTTCATAGTTTTGATGTCTTCACTATTATTCTACAATGTAAAAAATAGTAAAATAAATAAATAAATAAACCTGGAATGAGTAGGTGTGTCCAAACTTTTGACTGGAACACTATATATATATATATTACTAGGTCGTTCTAATTATATACTAAGTCGTTTGAATGAGATACTAAGTCATTCGGAGGAGATAATTCCAAGTGTATAGCCCCGTTGATGTTAATGGGGGCACGTTCGGCCATCCTTTTCTTGTATTCCCTGATCAGCTCCTTTTTGTTGCTCACATTGAGGGAGAGGATGTTGTTCTGGCACCACACTGCCAGGTCTCTGAACTCATCCCTATAGAATGTCTCATCGTTGTCTGTGATCAGGCCTAGCACCGTTGTGTCGTCAGCAAACTTAATGATGGTGTTGGAGTCGTGCTTGGCCATGCAGTCGTGGGTGAACAGGGAGTACAGGAGGGGACTAAGCACGCACCCCTGAGGGGCCCCAGTGTTGAGGATCAGCGTTTGCAGATTTGTTGTTGCCTACCCTTACCACCTGGAGGCGGCCCATCAGGAAGTCTAGGATCCCGTTGCAGAGGGAGGCGTTTAGTCCCAGGGTCCTTAGAGTAGTGATGAGCTTTGTAGGCACTATGGTTTTGAACACTAAATACTAATGCTCGGCCACTATTTAAAATACAAAAATAAAATTAAAAAGCTTAATCAGATTCATAAGGCTTCTAGAACCCTTCTTGCCTTCCAAATGTCACGATCACTATGAAACAGGAACCGAGGCGCAGAGCTGTAATGCGAAGACATTCCTTTATTCCAGTAATATAATCCCAAAACCGAACAAAGGCGAACTGAACTGAACTGGTGTGAAAACAAAAGGATCACACACAAAAAAAAAAACAATTGAACTTAAATAGGCTCCCCAATTAGAGGCAATGCAGCGCAGCTGCCTCTAATTGGGGACCAATTCCAACACAAATATAGAGAATGCCAGAGAGGTCTCTGGAAATTTAACCTGGAAAAACATAAAGGTTTCCAGAGACCTCTCTGAACATAAATCCTTACACCAATCATCAAAGAACCCCTTCTTCCAAAATCGGTTCTTAGGATAAAAAGAACCCTATCCCTCTGTAAAGAACCCTTTTGGAACCCTTTTTTCTAAGGGTGTACAGCTAACTTGTCATGTCAGTAATTGCATACCTTAGGAAGCTATTTACAACTTGCCAGACATGTCTAGATCAACCAGCCCATGTTAGCTAACGTTTTTTTTTAGCCTATAGATTTTGTTATAATGATTGAGTCACTCAAATTTCACATGAATACACATTTGACATGACAAAATCGTAAAAATTCATGAAAGAAAAACTGTGCTTTTTGGTCTTAATTTATGTTTAAGGTTAGGCATAAGGTTAACAGTGTGATAAGGTTAGGGTTAAGGTTAGGGCTAGGTTTAAAATCAGATTTTATGACTGTGGCTGTGCCAGTAAGTGACTACTCTGCAGCTGCTGCCAGTACATGAGTCATCCTAATTAAAGCCAACCTGATATAAAATCTGTGTTGCGGAGGATGAGGACAGAATCAAGGAATACAGACATTAAAACGAAACTCAACATTATTCAAAAACGTATTGAACTTAGTAGGAAATCAACTAAATGTATTGAACTTATTTGAAAATGTATGTATTTTCCCAAGTTATTCATAAGACCTGAACAAAATGCATTAGTGATTTGTATTGTCCTGGAACTTTCTGAAACAGCACAGGAATGCCCCTGTCTGTGTGTGTGCGGTACGAGCATATGTCTACCCTTTGCATAGCTGTTAGCGATTATGCTAAAGATGACCATCGTCTGGTAGAAATGCAAAGGCTTTCCCAAAAACCTTCTCAATTGAATGTTAACTACAAAGTAGCCTAAGCGTACCTGGCAGAATGATATCATGATTATTTGCATCAATCCAGTGGAAATTTGCTTTGCAAACTCTTCAATCACATGAGCACTATAGAAACATTGCTAACCAAACAATGGTCTCTGGCTTGTGTACACTTGAATGAAAGGTTTCTTCTTTTTTCCCAGACCTGAGAAGTGGTCTCCTGATGTGGTTGTCACATTTTGTTTGTTTTCTATGAAGAAATTTAAGATTTTGAGAGCGAAAAACTGGGGAAAAGGGAAACCTGGAGAAACAAAGCGGAGAAAATTGAATTTAGGAAAAATCTAAAAGGAATTAGGTGAAAAATGTAACTGATTGTACAGGGCCCTAGCATTTCTAGTTGATGATTGCAACATAAAACACAAAGCTTGAACATCATTGTCAGTCACAGCCTATGGGCGCTCATTGGGTCATTTGTTGTCCTAAATCGTCCCACCAGGATTCTGGGAGCTATCACACTCTATTTCCTCTGTCATTCCTATCAACTCCTTCCTACCATTATGGCAGACATGCAAATGATACTGTCAATATTCCCTACAAATGAAATGTGCACATTTGCCACGGAGCCAGAGAAATGGGGCTATGACCTCTGCTGTCTGTCAAACTACACATTGGTTTTCTTCCGGCACTTTGGTAATGTAGCCAGTCGGAATAGTCTCATCGTGCTAATAATAACAGATAGGCTACTATTTTCCGAGGTATGAATTAAATGTCAGAGTTCATTTTTTCACTTGCAATGGGCTCCTGAATAATTTCATGAACATAATTATCATTGTTTAAAACCACCAATATCTTGCACACAAAAAAATGTATGTAACCTATTATGATTATTTGATTTGAATAATATAGAGACAAAGGTTGCCACAGTGAAAACTTACTGACCAGTCATGTGAACCGATTAAACGGCACAATAGCCTCAGACAAATCTAGATGGCTTGCTCCACTTTTTGGTGGAGACTGGTGGTGCTTGACTTTTGTGGGGTAAGCAAGAGAAAGGATTGCAGTCTACATGAATCAACCTCCAAACCATTACAGCACAATAACATCACATACTGTATATTTCCCTTCAGCACAAGCGAGGGCTCTGTCGCATGGAATTGTGCGTTGCACTGTTTGTGCTTTGAACATGTTAAACAGCGACGGCCCTAGGGGAACGCAAATCGTGTATACAGGGCACTCCGCCTTCTGAACAGGCACCACTGCGACACAATAAGAGGTCGACATGACAGCCATACGGTCCCTCTGCACTGCTCTAATTGTGTGCAACATGTCTGTGGAGCAGTGGGCCACTAACCCCCACCTCACCCAATCTAAAAAGCAAGAAAATACAATTTCACTCTTTAATGACGTGTAAAGAAGCAAGAAACTATAAACATTTTAATGCATATGTGTTAAGCAGAATGGTATTTTCTGCTAAGTGACCACACGGTAGTTACAGAAACAGAGACATGAATAACATGATCTTATGGTCGTCCAATGCTAGCTAATTGAATCAGTGTTTGTGTTCATTTGCCACAGTAGGCTACGCACGTGCACACAAGAAGAAAAACAATATCTTAATTAAGTATAAGACTTAGAGTAGTGTGATCAAAGTGAATGACCTATTTTCTCTTGCCTAATTCAATCCCCCCAAACCGCCCTCAGGGGAAAACAACTCGGGAAAGAAATTTCCCTCCTGAGAGAAACTTTGACAAGTAAAAGCCGTAAACAGTTATCAATAGAGTTTGACAAAAAACGAGAGTGGCACAGGTAAAGACATATCTACTTCACTATTGTGGCGTTCATCAAACATTAACACTGTAGACTGTTGCCAAAGTGCATGTTTAGTGAATACTCATGATGAAAAGCCCTGAAATGCATCTGACAACAAGTAAATATTGTATTGAAAGATAAATAAACTAAATTATTAATAACAACGTATCTTGTTTAAGATATTGTTTCACCCCAGTATTGTTGTACAACAGAGTAGTTGACTTAGCCCCAGAAGAACCCCACTTAATGACACACAGTGAGATCTGAAACCAATGGGAGAGAACAAATGGAAATATCTCGACATTGCTAATATATTTTCACCTTTAATTTCTGTCAAATGTGAGTCACACACCACTCACCAGAGACACTTATACTACACATGATTGGTCTAAAAGGTACAGTCCATTGCTATTCATACGGTGCTACACAATACCGTTTGCTGCTCTGCATCAAGTGACTCCATTATCTCACCAGATCAATGCTTGTAATGCAAGTCTGGTGCACTTTCATTATACCCCGCATTTCAATATCCCTGTATCACAGGACATGGGTAGGGGGTAGTGGGTGGACGGTGGGTAGGGAGGGTGGCAGTGGGGGATAAGGTCTGCCAATCCAGCTTTTGTGATCTAATTCCAACTCCCTGCCACCCCCGGGGCACCTAAACCCCCCTCTTCCACTTGGCATCCATTCCCAAATATGCAATAATCTCCAACATTAGACCTGCTACCTTCTGTGAGTACACCAGGAGTACCGAGGCCCAAACCTGCTCACACCACGTACTCCTCATTGCCCACCAGTAGCACAGTCAAATGACCATTGATTTGCCACAGTTCCTTGACATCGCCTCACTAGAAGCCCTGTGCTGAGGAAGAGGGCCCAGAGCCAATGAACCCACCCTGGCTAAGGCAGGCAGGAGTGAGAAGGGAATGTGAAGGCCATGCTGTGGAGGAGACAGGGTAGCAATCCTCTGTCACATCTGCTTCTCTCTCTCCATAGGCTGCCAAAAGCCCTCACATCCCTATCCAGATCTCAGACACCCTGGCGCTGGGCTGAGCTCCCAACCGTCCCCATGTTTCCATACTGACACCATATTAAAGCAGATGATATATTTTGCTTTTCTCACCCCCTGCGTATCTTATGCCCCTAGACCCTGCATGATCCTCATCTAAAAATGATTCTAGATGTTCATCGTATCCAACCACTCCCATGGTATTCAATTTGTCATAAGCTGGAATGACTAGCCATATGTAGGACGCTAATGCGACATTGGGGTAACGGTAATGCTTTGTATTATTTTCCCGGAGGCTATATGTATTCATCTGAATTTCTCTCTGCTTGGGTAAGCCAAGTGAAAACATACCAAACATACCGTTACACCCTCTCAGGCCAACTAATTATGGACTTTGATTGTTCCCATTTTGTTTTAGTCAGTGCACCACCATTGCCAACAAGCGGGCTTCCATAAAGGCCAGTGCCATTGATGGTCTCAGTTTCAGGCCTAATTGAGCCAAATGGGAATGGTTACTGCCAGAGTTCAGTCTCCTCCAGTGTTTACACGCTGATCCACAAGAAATATGCTCATTATCACTTCCCAGATCCACACTTCCAGTTAAACACGCCACAGACTGGACCCAAAACAGTAAATATACAGACATATTAAAAAGGGGTAAAGTTTCAGTAGTCTGTAGACACAGTGCAGATTCTTCTGGGAATGTTATGTTGCTTGGTGCACTAGTCAGCATCACACTCTGTTGTTGTTCTTCAACATGACTAAGACATGTCAAGCTAATGCCATCTTTAAAGCACATATGTAGAAGCATGTGACTTTGAGATATTAGAGGAATGGTTGTTACTTGCTTATGTAACAACTCTGTAACAACCATGTCAATACCTAGGTAGTAGAGGTACATATTTGTAAAATGAAACTGAATAGCAATGGCGCTGACAGTCAAAACAGTTGAGTGGTATAATCTGATTTGATAAATGTGAAGTATTTTGGATGCTTTTAAAATGCCCCCTCTGTAGTTTTATTCACGCTTGTAGAATTCCAAGTTAGAGAGCTATGACCTAGGAGTAATACTGCAGAGACCCATGCACTGCAATACAATGGCTCCATAGGCAAAGGCAGAAATAAATCCAGTGTGATAAATCCATGGCATCAACAGCATGATATGACAGAGTCTGGCAGTAATTCATTTCTTATATTCAGCTCATTCATTGAGGTGGGATTATCAGGCACAATAAGTGATGCGGATTGAATATAAAACCTTAATGCTTACACTCGTCTGATATGATTAAGGTTTTTTAAGCTCTGTGATGAAACTGACACGTGGTCCTCAGTCTGATCATGTTTATGATATCATTTCTATCTCATAGCACAGACTCTGGATGAACTAGATTTTTGTTATTAACATAGATATTAGTGTCTCTACTAATGTCTCCATAAAAAAATGTCTCCCATTGTCTCCATGGAACTGGAAAATTATCACAAACGTTGTCTCCATAGCAGAGGAAAAAGCGCTCAATGTACCTTTCGCTGTAACTTGATCTGCTCGATAGGCAATGAGTTTGTATTTCTGAAAACTTTGTACCTGCAGGGTCAATATTGATTATGGCAGCATTAAACATGTAAATAATCGTTGCACTTAGTTAAATGATTGTGGAATGAATTAAGTATGAGATGCCGGCTGACAGGCTAATGAATTATCTCAGTGGAGGAAAGTGATATCTTAATTTTTCTCAATCTCTTTTTCTCGGTCTCTCATTATGAACCTCAGACCATGCAACTCTCTCATGCCTCTTTGCTTGCAATCAAGATATGTTTTTGCCATAGGGGTACTTTTGTCCACAAGGTGAATAATGTCTGAGACGGATCTATTGGAATCAATTTAAATTATCATTCACTGCTGTAAAACATAAAAAAGAGAAGAAAGAGACCAATATGACCAAACTGTGGATCCCCAAAGATATAGATACACTTCTTTTTGTCTACTTTTTGAAGAATAGTATTGATCCAGAACTTTCTGAAGAATAGTTTCGATGGTTTATTATTAAAAACTGTATTTAGTGTTGTTCCAGCATATATTACTCTCTTAGAATCTGCAGTCATTCAAGGCAACATTTAGACATCACAAAGTGCAGCCGACAGAGGCAAGACGGCAAAGTCAATGGGAGCTGTCCAATATTCTGGCATTCTCCGTGAAGGACACATTTAATCATTTCATGTAAATAGGAGGAGCCACTACTGGTGTATTTCACATCTACAGGCTTGTGTTCTCTGATGGATCAGGTCCGACCGTGTGTTTATCATGTCAATGTGACTTCAGCCCATCCCTCCATACTCATTTTATCCAGCTCCACCTGGCAAATCCCTCTTTCACGAATGAGAAAGCACATTAATTAATTCTTAAACAACTCTCTAGACAAATACATGTTATATTAATGATGAGGCATCTGACTACAGTTCTTTACAGCCTAACATCCAGGCAGTATGAGATCAGGTTTCCAATATTGTTTTAATACACAAAACATCTCCAACCAGATGTAAAGGAACTCATTTATAGGCATTTTGGAAATAGCAGCTCTAATTACTCAAAGTCCATTTGTTAGCTCTGCAGAAGGCAGCCTCTTCCTGCCCCAGGGAGCAATAGCAGCTCCAGCGCTATTAGTTCCCACAGCACTTAAAACTCTTACCAATATGAAACACTCAATAACAAGAGAATCTCAGTCTGATGTTAGCACTAACTTTTACATTCTATTACTCAGGGTCCTTTTTCCAATATCCCTGTTCCAACCTAAGGACACCCTTGTGTAACATTACATGTAATGATATAGAGTAACACATTTATTTGTATTTTTAAAAGTTTCCAAAAAAGATAAATGGAGAGTGAATATTACTATGGGCCTCTGTACTTGGAAAAAGAACCACCCATGTTGTACCATTTTACTGGAACAATGGTTTATACAGCGGGTGAAATAAGTATTGAACATTTTTCTCAGTAAATATATTTCCAAAGGTGCTATTGACATGACATTTTCACCAGATGCTGGTAACAACCCAAGCAATCCATACATACAAAGAAACCAAAACAAATAAGTTCAGAAATTAAGTTATGTGTAATAATGTGAAACGACACAGGGAAAAAGTATTGATCACATGAAGAAAGGGAGGTGCAAAAAGGCATGGAAAGCCAAGACAACAGCTGAAAACTATCAGTAATTAAAAAGCAATCCAGCCCCCTGTCAGTGCAAATTAATATCAGCTGGTTCAGTCCCAACTGATGGCCTACAAAAAGGTCTCATTGCCAAGGTGTCACACAAGACACATCTCATGATGGGTAAAAGCAAAGAGCTGTCTCAAGACCTTCGCAACCTAATTGTTGCAAAACATAATGATGGCATTGGTTATAGGCGCATTTCTAAGCTTCTGAATGTTCCAGTGAGCACTGTTGGGGCCATAATACGGAAGTGGAAAGACAATCATTTCACCATAAATTTGCCTCAACCAGGTGCTACTCGCAAGATTTCTGACAGAGGAGTGAAAAGAATAATCAGAAGAGTTGTCCAAGGACCACTTGTACTGTTGTCTCAAAGAAAACACTAAGTAATGCACTCCACCGCCATGGCCTGTAAGCACGCTCACCACGCAAGACTCCATTGCTGAAAAAAAAGCATGTTGAAGCTCGTTTAAAGTTTGCTGCACAACATTTGGAAAAGCCAGTGAAATACTGGGAGAATATAGTGTGGTCAGATGAGAGCAAAATTGAACTGTTTGGATGTCATAATACACACCATGTTTGGAGGAGAAATGGCACTGCACATCACCCTAAAAACACCATACCAACAGTGAAGTTTGGAGGTGGGAAAATCATGGTGTGGGGCTGCTTTTCAGCAAATAGTACTGGCAAACTTCACATAATTGAAGGAGGGATGAATGGGCAAATTTACCGAGACATTCTTGACAAAAATCTGCTGCCATCTACCAGGATGATGAAGATGAAACGAGGGTGGACATTTCAGCAAGACAATGATCCCAAACACACAGCCAAGGAAACTCTCAATTGGTTTCAAAGAAAGAAAATAAAGCTGCTAGAATGGCCCAGCCAATCACCTGACTTAAATCCCATTGAAAATCTATGGAAAGAACTGAAGATCAAGATTCATAGAAGAGGCCCACGGAACCTTCAAGATTTGAAGACTGTTTGTGTGGAAGAATGGGCCAAAATCACACCAGAGCAATGCATGCGACTAGTTTCTCTATACAGGAAGCGTCTTGAAGCTTTTGTACAAAGTATTAAATAAATATCAGTAAGTGTGTTCAATACTTTTTCCCTGTGTCATTTCACATTATTACACATAACTTAATTTCTGAACTTATTTGTTTTGATTTCTTTTTTTATGTATGGATTACTTGGGTTGTTACCAACATCTGGCGAAAACCTCATGTCAATAGCACCTTTGGAAATATATTTACTGAGAAAAATGGTGACGTGTTCAATACTTATTTCACCCGCTGTATTTAAAGGACACGTACACAGACAGGCACAGACACGTATGTGTTTTTCCTCTGGTGTGATAATGGAATGACTCTGAGCATACAGATGCCATCAGAATGTGCTCTGCACAGTGAATCATATTCTCTGGGCTCAGGTGCTAATTTATGCCGCCACACCATTTTTCCCTCTGACTTCACTGCCAGACACTGCTCAGCTCTCCAAGGGCCAGTCCCGCTCACTGGTAGGACAAAGTATTCACTCTACAATGAGTTTCCCTACTTCCTCATTCTTGTTGTTTTTCAGACCATGGCGGACAATCGCGAGTACTATATAAGTATTTATTTGAGTGAAATTGATTGGAAATTGTTATTAACCATTGAATAAACAGTGTAAGATGGACAAAGGTGATTCGTTTCGACAGTCAAACCCTAGCCATGTGTCCTCTGGGGAAGGAGAATGTGTCTGCTCTGAAGTCAGAGTAAGATCATTTCAGTTGATGGTTAGTTACAGTGATGTGTTTGTGGTTGAGGGAGTTACTAGGGCAAGGCCTCTTGAGTTGTTGACTGGACAGTCAATAACACAGAGAACTGGGACTTACACACACACACACACACACACACACACACACACACACACACACACACACACACACACACACACACACAAAAGGGCTCTACCTGCCTTTTAAGCTATCCTCTTAATGCGTTCTCCCGGTCGCTGCAGCAAGGAAGAGGGCACTTAAAGGATGCCTTTAAGATGTACATAGCGACTGCTGGAGAGTGTGCAGGTAGATCTGTGTTCAAAAGCAATCTCAGGACCCTATGGAGTCTCAGCTCAGCTCTCAAAGCCCTGTGACTCTTGGTCCCAGTGACAGACTGCAGCTCACAAGCCCTTCTTGGAACCATAAAAGACACGAGTACTTCAAGAAAAATAACATTAAAAAAAGGAACTGGATATAAGAAAGGGCCTTTTATTGTATTTTATATTGAGAGGGAATGAGCTGATGTGCGTCTGAGATCTAATGGCTAGTCAGCCTACTGGTGTGTCTTCGTCAATACTTTTAAATACCTTGGCTTGAACCTGTTACTGGACTAACACAAAGCTAGGGAATGTAACTCTGGAAATTCTGTTTTATAAGAAAAACATTACATGTCGTCATATGATCAATTTCAGAGAAGACTCAACTTGGTGACATGTGGGCCCAGATTACAAATACTATGATTGAATGTTTTCTCAATATATTCCCTACATTTTATTTAGCAGAGAATGCCTAAAGCTAGCCATCTTCAGTCCAGTAGGTAAACAAAGCATTAGTATAAGGACCCCATTAGCCTGCTGTCTTGTAACATAAATAACACTTGCAGAGGGGGATCAACACTTGAAAGTCAGCCTTAGAAAAGAAATACCTACATTGAATTATTGCTATTGAAATATTTATACAGGTAAACCCACTGTATCTTTGCAGCCCATTTACTGAGATATCCAGGTGTCAAGGCAAAACCGAATCGATAAAACACAATTACATCAGGACATAAACGTGGGGAATTCTGAGTGATTCGGAGATGGTGGCTTAGTCTGGGTTTGAAGGAGATAATGAGCACGAGACAGAAATGTGGCTTCATGTCATCATACGTCCATTATGTGCTCGCTGAAAATCTTGTCCAATACCAGTGAGTGAATTACTATTATCCCTTAATTTTTGTTTATGTAGGTTTTCAATGCCCTTGATCCTAGACAATTGATTATGGAATAATGTAACTTACCCGCCTAGGAAATGTGTGTCGTACCAACAATGCTATAAGCAACTACAAAGCAGACGTTAACATGGCTTGTGACCTTTAATATTACATAGACAAAGCTGTGTAAGAAATTGTAGAGGCAAAAACAGACGTGAGCACTTAAACTATGTAAACTATGTGAACTGCCAAAGCAAAACCCTGAACATGACTCTGGACTTAAGGGAGGGAATAGGAGCAGACACATCTGACGAGAGAAGGGCTGTGACCCGAGCATTACCAAGGCCACAGGGCACATAGCTCACAGAGTTCAAATTGAATTGTTTTCAAGAGACATCTACACTGTGCATTATATACGTGTTGTTCTGCATCAGGGTTTTCTGTATCATATAAACAAGGATTCTTTGTCATGCAAGTGATCAACCATTGCATACCACAACCTTGAGGAAATGTCACTTTGACTGAGTGTGAGGTTGGGGGGGGGTTGGTTGTGGGTGGTCACATTGAACCTTCAGAATCCACATCACCCTGTAATAAGATTGAGCACCACTGAGCTGATCTGTTGCCAAAACAGAGCACCCTTTGAATAAGGAAAGAGCTATGGCAAGAAGGAGGGGACATTAAACCAGACCGAAAAGGTGTACAGTATGCGGTCAAGGGGAGCCCAAACAAAAAGCCCTCGTCAGGTAAATCAACTGTGACTTTTATTTCTTTAGGTGACAAAGCTGTGTGGCCTTCTCATACCGGGCAGCGTTAAGATGTCCTGACAGAGGCTCTGGGAAGGACACTCAGGGGGCGGGGGAACAGCATTCTGTCAGCTCCCTTGTGTGTGTTTGTGTGTGTGCGTGGGGGGGGTGAGTGTTTGTGTGAGAGAGAAAAAAGAGGGCGAGAGGAATAGTAGGAATCGATTATGTATAAAGATGATAGTATGCTACATTTCAAAATGGGTTAGTTTGTCTAAATTTAGATCAAAACTAATTGACCAAGAAACAATGCAGGTTTATAACCCAGAGGACCCAAACTGGGTTCTAGCCTGCATCGTCACTAGCCACCTATCACACTCCTTCTTAAAAGAGACACACATTAACAGGGCTTCATTTCTTGCATTCATTATACAAAATGTTCTATCATCATTAAATGTTTCCCAAACAACCACTCAAAGTAAGCGTTTGCCATAGTGTTCTGGGAAACACTTAAAGATACTCTGGGAAAGAAGGCCCACTAGTACTAGCGCCTGCTCTCTAGACCAAGTAACTAATTCAGCACTTTTCCTCACAATGGGTTGTAATGTGGAAGTCATCAAACACTGCATCAAGCCTTTACGCACCAGAAACCGCTGATACATACCTCATTCATACTTCTCTAGACTCATGCAGCCTCGGCAGTTTAGTTTTTAGTGTGGGTATAAGAGTGGAACAGCCAGTCTGACTAGGATTGGACATATACAGTAGAGCCAAGGTATCCTAAAGATGATATACTGTATTCTCATATTCTACCTATATTTCTCTGATTTCACTTTTCCAGTGTAATTACTGTTAAGCAGCCCTGTGCCCTCCAGTGGAAATGATTTGCTGTAAATCATGTTTAAACATACTCTTCCTGCCCCAGGTGGACCATGGTTAGCTTAAGAAATTGGCAATTTGTAGGACAAAAATGTACTTACTGTATAATGATGGCTGAATTAGGTTACTTCTGGACACACTAGTAATTCAGCCATCAGAATTCTTATCCATTTTAGTGTATTCAGTAGTCTGACTTTACTTCTTTTTTGGATGCAATGAGAGCTTTTATGGTCTCTTGCTCTCCAGACCTCCATGTCGGGATATGACAAGATCACTGCTGGCAGGGGTGTCAGGAATCGATTTGCCACCATCAGGGCATCAAGGGACAAAAGCTTTGGAACCCTGTCAGCTAGTATTCAACATTCGTTTCTCAACACTCAAAGAAAAGTAGTTTACAAGCTATTCTGATGGAAATTGTTTCACGTCTATGGAGGTGATGATATGTAAGTCAACTACAGAGGGCAAGTTCATTTTCTTTTTGTGGTTTGTGGAATAAAAAGCAGCACTGAATCATGCAATGTTGCTTCTCTAAACATATTCAGGTGTGCAGATGGATAACATTGTCAATCATAGAACTCTACATCTCTTTCAAAGTATCGTTACTTATTCCTTTTCCAAATCCAGATGGGAAACAATCTGTCTCCCTATATTGAACCTGTAGATTATTAAACTCGATAGGAGTTTATTTCAGGTGGTATTGGCCACATCTCATCACCAGATGCTGTTTTGTTGGAGCATAGCTATAACATTAAAGCAGTCACAATCATTGCAGTCTCATTCTAGGCTGTTGGGGAAGCAGTGTCACTGAGGTATTGCTATCCACAAGTAAAACACCCAAAGAGCTTAAAGTGATATAAATGTCTCTGAATGACAGAATATATCTGTATGATGACAAATAACCTCTTTGAAGCCAATGCCGCGTCAAATAGGATACAAGTATTGTATTTTAAAAAGCTAGAGACCCCAATAATAACACAATGTCTAAGTGACAGTCTTGACTGTGTAGGTACCGCAGGGAAGGCTCCGTTGCGTTTATCTGAATAAGAATGTCATGCCAACTTAAATATACATTTTGTTGTAAGTAGGCCCCCTGACAAGGAGGGGAAAAAAAGCAAACAATAAAGTTCCACAAATTAATATTTTTCCTGTCCAATGTGTGGCACAATTCATCACAATTCAGCACATGGGACCAGAATAATATAAAAACTTAGCACGCTGTCTTGTTGCAAAAATTGAAATGGACTTCTAAGAAATGAGCAATTTCCCCGTGGAAGAATAGAGAATTCAGAGGGCCGTCTCTGGCTGACCTGTCATCAATCACAGCTCCAGTCTTGGGGGCTGGGGAGAGGCAGGGAGACTGGGCGTCCATTGACAGGTGATACCCGCTGCCTAATGGCACACAGCAAACACAGTCAAGAGCTGGGAAAAGGCAATAGAACTGTTAATTGCTCTTGCTCAGTTCTGGAATGCAGAAAGCAGCTGCCTGGAGGCAGGGCTACTACAGCCTCTCAGTCTCATTCCCTTAGCCTCAGCAAACACGGATTGCTCACAGATTACTCACTCAAACCAATTTGGTTTAGGCCTCCAATAGTAATTGAGGAAGAGGGCTGTGACATTTGACAGTGTAAGATACTAGAGGTTGAATGGGAATGACTCACTGCATGGGCAATACAATTTCCCCTGCCAATTCTAGTTTGACGGCCATTTAAATGACAGAATTGCTTAATTAGAAAGTCATGCTTTATATAAATGAGGAAATTAACACTTTTAATTACCACATTTACCTACTTTTTTTATGAAAATGCCATACCCCCCCCCCCTCCAATTTAAACCCTATGTGCTGTCCACAACATAGATCTTATGGATGATGAAAATCAGTTGCTGTGCCTTTTGTATTAGCTAAATAACGCTTATCCTTTCAGTTTCCTGAACTGTGTATGGCGTTCTAACTCACAGAGACATGTAAGGTGTTAAAAAATGAATTAAACAAAGCCAACCCTTTATTACCATCAAGTACCTGATTCTCTCTCAACGTTGATCAGTTTAGGTCCTCAGATAAGCGACCTTTGAAAATGTCAGCTTGCCATAACTTCCAAGGTTGCATTTACGTGTGAATTTGTAATGCTCTTCTCTTTTGGAGTATGACGCAGGTAGAAATATGCTCACTGGGTTATTACGGGTCTGTCTTTGTTAGCTGAGAGTAGTAGGGAAGCTAAGTGTGTGTGGTGGGTCTGGTATGGGAGGCTTTCCCCATTGTGCGGAAACCTCTCCACCATCTGCTGCCCTGTTCCAAGCCCCCTGTTGATCCACCCTGACGAGGGCCAGATGTTCTCCCTGGATGCTGTGCTCTGTTTTTGCCTAATCCTATCTCACTTTGGCTCACACAACACACCGGGAAAAACAATGAAAAGTGAATTACAATAGTGTGTGTTTTTGAGAGTGGCTGTGCTTACGGTGGCGCAGGTGCATGCAGCTGTGAGAGTGAGAGAGGAAGTAAGAACGTGAAAGAGGGAGAGAAAACCTAGCTATTTTACTTACTTCCTTCTTATATCTATTCTGTATATTCTGGCATTTCGGAGTATTCTGCATATTCATATTTTATTTTCAACTACCTTGGTAGAATCTTTTTCTTCTCTGACAGTTCATTTAAGCTAAGGGCATCTTTGGATCTTACATACACACAGCCAAATATGAGGTTAATGAATTGGAGATCTTGAGTGGATTTGATCATTGTTGCTAATGCTATCTTCTTGGCTGACAAGGACATTTGCTCCAACACTCTGCTCATAACCTCATGCGAGCAGAAAGTGTCGTTAAAGTGTCAGTGCTCAACTCTTTAGTCAAATACATAGGTAGTGCCAACTCTCAGGTGGTATGGGTTGGTGCATGTCAAGAGTTTGAGTGTTTCTGCATTTGTGTATTTAATTGGGGCTCTGAGAGAATTGTATTAATAATGTCTGCAATAGATGTCTCAATGTTTTCTATTGAATTTTGGCCTACACCACTATCTTTAAAAACAAAGTCTGTGTTCATCAAGGTCACCTCACCATGACATCATTAAGGCCCAAATGTACCTGACTGTGAGAGTCCTTATGTCTTCACAAAGTCAACAGGGGGAGCAAAATAGATAAAGTGCAAAGATTCAATTATTTTCACACGTATTCACCATCCAGAACCACACTCATGCTGCTAACAGTTCAGGAAAGAGACTGTGATTAAAATTTGAGGTGGGAACTCTTCCCTTTCACTCCCCACAATGCAGTTTCTCGGCATGGAGGAATAGGTCAACAACAGCTGCAGGGAATCTTAATTATAAAAAAAACCATGCTGTTTTAAGAAGGTAAAAAAACCTTTAGGCCTAGCTCGAGGTGAACACTGATATTTTTTTTTGAATAATAAGACCTGGAAGATATGGTTAATGAGACAAGGTAAATCTATTCAGACGTAAGAAACTTGGAAGATTCCACAATGAAGAAAAGGATTTCTGTAACCAGTTCTGATTTCCCTTAAGGGGTCAGGATATGTTCAAGTACATTGGGTATTGTACGGAATTGATAATGTGCACTAAAAGATACATGGATAATGATTGACAGCAGCCTGAAAACTAACAATGATTTGCCTGAAGAGATATTCATAAAAATTATTTTGTTATGTCACAAAAGCAAACGTTGAATAGGTATATTAGAGTCAGTCTTGTTATGTGTCTATCTAGCTGATATACTAATGTGTGACTGAGTCAGTGAGCTCATTTGAAGAGAGCGTCTGTAGGCCTACCACAAGAGTGGAGATTAAATAATATCCCCATCCCTGAAGGGTGATAGTCATAATTACGTAGAAAAGATGTTACCATCTCAATTGGGAAAATTATTCTCCAGCATGTACCAAATATATCCATAATCTTATTTATGATATTGTATTGTTAAATACAATAGAGAAATGCACAGATTCAGCATGTATTTACGAACACAAATGTGACAATAATGCTTTCATTCAAAACACTTAAGAACAGGATTAACCATATTTTGAAGCTTCTTTTTTTTTATTTCTACAGAGATGTATGTTTGGTTACTCATCTTGTCCTATGACTCATTAAGTCACAAGCATGCTAAAAAGCTAAATTGTCACAAGATTAGGTGCAATTCTTGTTCTTTTCTCTCAATCTTCAAACCCTAAAACCTACAACTGACACAATACAAGGCTTAATGAGGCAAGAAATGTTTGATGTATCTACCCTGTTAATTCAGAAAATGTTAAGGTTTCAGTTTCATAATGATGATGTAGACCCTCCAATTGTAAAGTGTCTAAATATAAGATTTGAGATGAGGTGTGCAAGGTTTTGCCATGTGCAATAATTCAACCATGATTACAACAAGTTTAGATAGCTGGCTAGACTAAAGAATTGTTAGCTGACATAATTGAGTAACTATCAGTAACTGACATAACAAGAGAAAAACTGCTGATGCATAACCAAATTTCGAAAATGCACCTGGTGTATTCTACTGTTCTAACTCTCAACAGATTGAGTTCCAAAAAAATACATATATAGAGCGATTTGTTTTTGTGAGGTGGTCGGGCACCCTAGGAGACCGCTTATGTCGCTTATGCATGGGGTCGGCCCTGGCAAAGATTAAGCAAAATCTATTTAAAACCATGTAATACTTTGTGGCGTTACAAGGTGGCAGGCTCATGTATTTGAAAAGCATGCGTTTAAAATAAAATAAAATAAATAAAATGTTATTTGTCACATGGTTCGTAAACAACAGTTATAGACTACATTGAAATGCTTACTTGAATGAGTTCAGACTCGAGAGGACATCTGTCTTAGCAACAGAGCAGGAAGGACTTTGAGCATTATGGGTTCCTGTGGGGTCTTTATTTATACGTTTAGTCTTGTTTGCCCCCAACATGCATTCATACCATCTAGTCACCCAGAGAGAGCTTCAATGGAAATGGCTCAAAACAAGTTGCCATTTGCCTGGATGGTCTTTGACTTTGCACCTTGAATCCATGATTTGGAATCTATTGACCACATGAGCCATTCCCATCACAGTGCCGGACGAGGTGTCCAAAGGGAATTTACCAACCTCCCAGTGCAGTGAAAGGTCACCCAGCAGAGGTATGGCTTTTTAATGCAATGCCCTTTGTGGCAGCAACTCAACTGTATTCCCCTCACATGCTTCAGGAGAAAATGCTTTCAAAACCTGGATAAGGAGAATTCCAATGACACCAATTGATAATAAATAAACAAAAGAATAGGCTTTCACCTCACCACGGGCATGAGGACTCTTTCTGAAGAAGCAGCAGACAGTTTTCAAAGCTGACGCGGCAGCTCTAAGGTGATGTGTAGGACAGTGTAATCTGTGTGTATGCCTTTAAGTGAGCGTGTGCATTGTGCAAATATATTTTCCTATTTCTTCAAAGAGGCAAGTAATGAGATTACATTTCGATTGCAAACAATAGTCTTTCTTACCCAGGATAGCATTCGGGCAAACAGAACTATCTCCAAGGTCGAACATTGTTTTCAAATGTTCCATCCATTGCATTGTTGAAACAAACAAAAAAACAATGGATGATAATAAGATAATTCTCGTTACTGTAGATTATATTGTTATTTTTATGTTACATCCAGACAGCTCTGTTTCAATAATTGATTTCAAATGATGAGGTTATAGCTAGCAACCAGTAATAATAGATAAAGATGTATGGATATACTGTAAAAAATAAATATATATTTAATCTGAATCCTTCAAATTGCAAGAACTTCAATAAATAAATGTGTCTTGACAGTAGAGTTTCATACATGTTGAATAAAATCCTCAATCATTTTCTGACTTTACTGTGGCTGTATATGACCAATACCCAGTTTGTATGTTCAAATATTCCTTTAATGTCTGACGCAATCTGTTGCAAGACTACACAATGAGAGAGCTGGTAGAGAGGGGAGAAAAAACATCATTTATCCCGCCCCCCCAGCAATTAAAGCATAATCTTTGTAATTACCACTATTATCGTAGTTAAAAAGGAAAGCTTTTCTAAAAAGCAGTGTTCACGACACTGCACATTAAGCTGATATTATGTCCAATTTCTTATTAAAATCAGGAAGAGCAATTATGGCAGCTGGTGATGAGTCATTAAGTCTCATATGAAAGAGTCCCCAACATCAAATGTAAAATTCTCCCTTTCTTCGCCAAACTAAACAAGCTCGGCACAGCACTGTCACGCTCCACAACTGTTCAACAAAGCAAGCGCCAGTCACATTAAGCCAAGTAAACAAGTCGAGGAATAAAATGAGATGCTTTTTACTGAGACAATGGTGGTTCCCGCAAGAGAAAATATGTTGGATGAGCACAATATGACACGACTCCGATAGAAAATCTCAGAAGAAAAATGTCAGGCCTCCACCATACTGAAGCGATAAATACGCCGTATTGATTGCTATGAGAGCTATGTGTATGTTTCTTTGAATCTGTGAAATGGAAGGCCACAATTGTGTGAATCCCCATAGTTTCCAAGCACTTGAAGTTGGGAAATTATTTACTTTAAAAAAAAATAAAGAATCGTATCTTAACGGGAGACTATAATCATTTGCGAGGAAATTTTGTTTTTGCAACATTTTTGGGGAATTAAATGATGTGTGATCAAACGTTCCTATTGAGAGGCGTCTGAAATACCTCTCTGTAATATTTGTATGTTTTCTGCAACAGGAAGTGATGCAATACCACCCTGCCCAATTGAACACCAGCATCCTCTCCTCATTCAACTAATTATTATTTTTCTTCATGTTTATGTGAGCATCATCTCTATGCAGAACCAAAATCAATTTGCCATTCTCAGATTGTCATATACCCTCTCACCTACCAGTCTGGCCGCAATTATTGTCGAGCAGCCACTTCTAGCGGAGAAATGGTCCCCTGAGTGCCAATGGCTTTTTTTTTGCAGCCAGCCGCTCCGATGCCTTCCCCATACCTACAGGAGATTAGAACTGGCTCCTGGTGGCCCGGCTTATAAAGGAGAGGTGTAGAGGGACACACAGGTTGGTCCCTCTGTCCCACAGAAGAAAAGTTAAGAACAAGGGCTATTGCTGCTTCTTGTGCTAGTCCTGAGCACTGCACTGCTCCCGTGTGCTGCTGAATGGCTTCACTATCTTTATTACACATCATTTTAATGTAGACTGGGGAGGCAGCTGACATTTTTACTGGATTATATACAAGAGAAAATAATGACAGCAGAATCTCACTGCTAAACAAATAAATAAATCACAGCTTTAATCGAATTCAGGGATGATGTATTGGACAGGGATGTTATTAGGTTAGATGCTAGATGTTAACCCTTTGCATTGCCAACATAATCACAGCACATTATTCTATGCAGACTAGAGCTTAGTTTAGTTTGCCTTTACCGTTTCCCAACACAAAAAGTTACTTCTGATTCTCTCTGTGGATCCATGGTGATACGGAGAACTGGGATGTTGAGTATAATTACATATAGTGATAGTGTTTCAAAGACAGCCAGAACAGAGCTAGTGTTGCTAGCTTGTGGATGCTAGTCCTAGCAATCAATTCATTTGAAGTATTTCTGTCAGTTATTCTGAAGCAACTGTTCGGATTTCAAAAGGTAAAACCGCGGCCCTCATACATGATTCATCTGAGTCTTTTGATCACGATCAGCCTTAACCACGAAAGAAGAAAGGGCACTTGCAGCTAACAAACAGTGTGCTTAAAAACCTACCTTAACCCCCCCGCTGACATCTAAGAGTGTCTGCTTATCATATCCCTATACACACTCTTCCTCTCTCCCATCAGCACCAGCAACTCTCCACGGACGTCCAGGGCCTTTCATTCCTTCAGTCTCCTTATTTAAATTTTAAGATCCTGCCTGTAAATTGTATTACCCATCATTATTAAAGCCACATGAAAAGACAAAGAAAAAAGTGGGACATTAATTCATTGTCTAAGAGGGCGCGCAATGTGAATAAAAGACAGAGAGAGAGCGAGAGACAAAAATAAAATCCACAGCCTCATTGTGCCTGGGCTCCACTATAATTACCAATCAAAATCCAGCTCTTTGTCGCTCTTCCCCTGCCTTTGTGTGCCCCCATCCAGATACGTTGAGCTCATGGTCTGGTTTGCTTACCCTCCACGTTATACTGCTTCCCTCCTTTCCGTATCCCCTGGGGAAGTAGAAACCACAGACAGGATGGCCCTCAGACCCTCAGCTCTGACCAGCTCCGAGGTCACACAGATAATACATGAGCTAATCCTCTATTGAGAAAAGGACGAGTTTATAGAGTGTGGATGAGAACAAAATGACGATAACCTTCAGTAAGTACAATGGCCCTCAGATGCATTTCTCTGCAAACTGCTCTCACTGTACCAGCCGGTGCCGCTGGCTGAGAATAGGCCACGATTCGCAGATGAATTCTATTATTCCAGCAGAGACCATGTCAGCGTTCTGGTACGGGGGGAGGTTGGAACGTGGGACAAGGCCACAGACAGAGAAAAGGAACCATTACTAAGCGAAGCTCAAAATGGCCCAGGTTTAACAGTGATAACTTTTTTCATTCTCACAATGAGGAATTATCAGCAAAAAGGGAAGGCGGAGAGAGATGGGGGTCTGTGTAATAGTGGGAGGATCACTATTGATAAAACCATCCAAACTCAAGGGCTTTGAACTGACAGGCAGCCCGAGAGGAGCTTCTGTAAAGAAGCTGGGGAGCGATAAAGGGACATTATACCCCAAACTTGAATAATCCCTTGACAGCCAGAACCCCAGCCTCCCCTTGGGTGATGTTCTTAGCCTGATCTAAAATTATTAACTCACTCACAACTGGTGGGCTGAGGGAGCAATCAGCAGAGACGCCTTGTACTGTACAGTACTACAAGGGGAACTGCTTGCTAAAAGGAGAAGGATATGGAGGACATATTCCTGGTTATAGAACGATATACAGCGCACAGCATTGTATACCAGCACACAACATAGTCATCCACTGTGGTGTGGGTTCTGAAGTTATCAGATACAAACATTCCCACTCACTGCCTATGTGGTTATCATTTTATTAAATTACTACATTTACAGAGCATAATATGTATTCAGAGGAATACCCAGTAGCTAAAAAAGCTCATTTTATATTCTCATCATGGTTTAGATATGAAACCCAGGTTTAGGTTTCTTATATCTTGAGTATCAGTCTCCCAGTCTCTCTACCACACACTCTAAAGGAATACTCTACCTGCGGTTTCAGAGCCCTGTGGCCAAAGATCAGAATCGGGTTCAGCCAGGCAGAAAATGGATGCCAGGGCAGTGCAGGCAGCAGTGAATGAGGAGCAGATGATCATTTTCAATGGGCTCCTAAAAATGTACTGTGCTGTGACGTTAACTCAATCACTTAACTGCTGTGTGTTTAAATTCGACGGCACACTCTCTGAGCTGTCCAGTTGGTATTTGATGTGATATAGTTTTTGATGGACTCCAAACTGAACTTCAAATTACATTTGAGAGTCAAAACGGCCAATTAAATACAGGACCATACGTGACAGGTCTTCAATTACTTTAGGCCTACCGTCTGGTCATGCAAAATAGGACTCAAATATAGTATAACTCCCATTACTCTTCGATCATCTAAATTACTTTTGAGTTGTGTGTGTGTGTGTGTGTGCCTGTAGACCCACCTGGGCTCACCTTTGTGTTGTAAGCCCCTCCATTGTGCATATGCACTGTCAAAAAGCTCCACAGTTTTCTAATGGCGTCTCCTGGTGACCCACAACTCCCAGTGACTCACAATGAACACATTCATTCTTTATGAAAGTAGAATCAAGCTGAGAGAGTAATCAAAACGAGAGCCAGTAAACAAAGCATCAGCTCACCCTCTCTGCAGAGAGAGAGAGGAAAGGGGACACTCACCGGGAAAAAAACCAACAAACACTGTTGGTTAATTTTCAGTTCTGGTACTCTTCCAAGTTCATTAAACAAATTACTCTGTCTTATTTATTAAAGTGTTTGTATAGTCTGGTGCAGTTCTTGTGATATGGTACAATAAATAAGTGATAAGCACTTTGGTCATTTGCAGAGCGATGCAACTTTATTATTTACACCAAACCCAGAAGACCAGCACCATGGGTAACATGGATGTAGAACTGTATGTAGAATCCACTTCGATTGGAACTATCACAGTCAACCCACATTTGCATGAACAGCTACAACCTTGGAAGTGACATTGTGATAACATGTGTGACAACTGACATATTATAGAGCATACTGATACTATTGTAATGGGGCAGGCAGCAGGGCACACGCTGACCGGCACCACAGAAATGATCAAGCATGGTCGATTTGGCATTCATCAATACAGGTAATACCTTTCACCTAATGTATTTGGTTTTCTATTTCATCAGACTATTTCAGAGCCATGCTAAAATTGTGACTCCTCTTTCAGTAGCCAGGAGGAAGCCAGAAAACATATGAGAAGGAAGGTTGACTAGTAGAGAGCAGAGTAGGGGGGTTGGAGAGAGCAGGAAATAGATGAGGGCATAGTGATCCCTAAGAGGGTAGAGCTCTCTGACCTAGCTCAATACCTCTCAAATGTGAGCCTTACAGAATGGGCCAGGCTGACCTGAAATTACCGGAGTATTAGAATCCTCAAGCCTTCAATCTTTGAAGGATCACTGTGCCGTGCAATATCACATACACACAGTCTAACCTTCTGCGAACCTTTGTGAGGATGTAAAAAAATATACAAATACAAAAATAAACTAAATTATTTACAAAATTTACAAAATTACTAAAAAAAAACTACTATTTTCCTCACCTCCCAGATACTGTACTTTAGGGACCATGCACATTATATATTTGTTGGTACATTTCCATCTTCATCATACCTCCTCCAAACACTTGGAGGCGCTATAATGTTATTGCCTCTGATCAGTGAAATGAGAACAAAAGAGATTGTGAGATACCACATTAATGAACAATGTGGGTTTCTGTGATAGGTGTGTGTGAGAATGCGAGCTTGTATTCATGGCATGCTGTACCATATCTTTGATGCAATTCAGACTTACTTTCACCTTTGACCTTTTGTTTTTATGCCTGCCATATTGCAGTTTGCTCACTTTCTCTCAGACCAATTGTCTGGCCACTTTTTTCCCACTTTCTTTCCACCTATTTTTTTCACCCTGTCACTAAGATGTCTGTTAAAAGCAATTTTTGTCATGGCGATAGACCTGTCAAAGCTGAAACATGGCTGCAGTTATATCAAGATACATGCAGGAATGTCCTTTGTGGTTTATGATTCATACAGTTTATCAAAAGAAAACAGGTTGTTCCCTTAAACACTCTATTGAACCCTTCGCTGGAGCAGGCAAACTGTCATCTCCTCTCCTCGACATGCACCTCCTCCTCCTCCTCCTCCTCCTTCTCCTCCTCCTCCTCCTGCTCCTCCTCATCTCTCTGAAGCCGACACAAGTGATATCAAAGGAAGCTAATGAGATCATTTGCGTTGAAATTACACAACACACTGTTTGTCAGATAAGTCTAAGATAACAAGCAATGAGTTTGCCATTAGTCAAAGCAGATGAAAAAGAGATCAACCTTTCAATGAAAGAATGAAGAGAAACTTAAAATAATGAGAATTATAAAATACAAAATGGGGTAGATGAATGATAAGATTGGGCAGTGGACCTACTGTGGACACTAAATAAAGACAGTGGAATGTCTAAAAATGCGGAACACATTTACAGTGGGGAGAACAAGTATTTGATACACTGCCGAGTTTGCAGATTTTCCCACTTACAAAGCATGTAGAAGTCTGTAATTTTTATCGTAGGTACTCTTCAACTGTGAGTGACGGAATCTAAAACAAAATTCCAGAAAATCACATTGTATGATTTTTAAGAAATTAATTTGCATTTTATTGCATGACATAAGTATTTGATACATCAGAAAAGCAGAACTTAAGATTTGGTACAGAAACCTTTGTTTGCAATTACAGAGATCATATGTTTCCTGTAGTTCTTGACCAGGTTTGCATACACTGCAGCAGGGATTTTGGCCCACTCCTCCATACAGATCCTTCAGGTTTCGGGGCTGTCGCTGGGCAATACGGACTTTCAGCTCCCTCCAAAGATTTTCTATTTGGTTCAGGTCTGGAGACTGGCTAGGCCACTCCAGGACCTTGAGATGCTTCTTACGGAGCCACTCCTTAGTTGCCCTGGCTGTGTGTTTCAGGTCGTTGTCATGCTGGAAGACCCAGCCACGACCCATCTTCAATGCTCTTACTGAGGGAAGGAGGTTGTTGGCCAAGATCTCGCGATACATGGCCCCATCCATCCTCCCCTCAATACGGTGCAGTCGTCCTGTCCCCTTTGCAGAAAAGCATCCCCAAAGAATGATGTTTCCACCTCCATGCTTCACGGTTGGGATGGTGTTCTTGGGGTTGTACTCATCCTTCTTCTTCCTCCAAACATGGCGAGTGGAGTTTAGACCAAAAAGCTTTATTTTTGTCTCATCAGACCACATTAACTTCTCCCATTCCTCCTCTGGATCATCCAGATGGTCATTGGCAAACTTCAGACGGGCCTGGACATGCGCTGGCTTGAGTAGGGGGACCTTGCGTGCGCTGCAGGATTTTAATCCATGACGGCGTAGTGTGTTACTAATGGTTTTCTTTGAGACTGTGGTCCCAGCTCACTTCAGGTCATTGACCAGGTCCTGCCGTGTGGTTCTGGGCTGATCCCTCACCTTCCTCATGATCATTGATGCCCCACGAGGTGAGATCTTGCATGGTGCCCCAGACCGAGGGAGATTGACCGTCATCTTGAACTTCTTCCATTTTCTAATAATTGCGCCAACAGTTGTTGCCTTCTCACCAAGCTGCTTGCCTATTGTCCTGTAGCCCATCCCAGCCTTGTGCAGGTCTACAATTTTATCCCTGATGTCCTTACACAGCTCTCTGGTCTTGGCCATTGTGGAGAGGTTGGAGTCTGTTTGATTGAGTGTGTGGACAGGTGTCTTTTATACAGGTAACGAGTTCAAACAGGTGCAGTTAATACAGGTAATGAGTGGAGAACAGGAGGGCTTCTTAAAGAAAAACTAATAGGTCTGTGAGAGCCGGAATTCTTACTGGTTGGTAGGTGATCAAATACTTATGTCATGCAATAAAATGCAAATTAATTGTTTAAAAATCATACAGTGTGATTTTCTGGATTTTTGTTTTAGATTCCGTCTCTCACAGTTGAAGTGTACCTATGATAAAAATGACAGACCTCTACATGCTTTGTAAGTAGGAAAACCTGCAAAATCGGCAGTGTATCAAATACTTGTTCTCCCCACTGTATAATGTTTCTTAAGAACAGTCTGTTTTCTACAGCAACAATGTAATTAGCCTGTAAGCAATAAGAAAAGGAACAGCTGCTTTAAATGTCTCACCATTTCACAGGCATGCTGTTCACCTTTCCTTTTCTGATTCACAGAGCACAGTGGGGTATAGGTGATAGGGAACAGAACCAAGAGCCGAAATGTACTTAAGCTGTGATGCCTTTCCAGGTTACCATTTTCATATATTGTTAAGTGATTATGGTGTACAATCACAATATGCTGTGAAAGACCATGTTTGTTCTATGTCACGATACTTTGGCAATTTATTTAGGCATTTAATCAGTACAATAAGTTTAATTTGTCTTCAGGCCAGATTTAACATCTTTCTTAAAGATGAACTATGGTATGATTTAGCCTTGAAAAATCATATACACTACTGGTGAATTTAGAATTTTTTACTATTTTCTACATTGTAGAATAATAGTGAAGACATCCAAACTAGAAGATAGCCCTATTTTGTAAAGACCAAGTCCATATTATTGCATGAACAGCTCAAATAAGCAAAGAGAAACGACAGTCCATAATTAAAATGTCAAGAACTTTGAAAGTTTCTTCAAGTGCAGTTGCAAAAACCATCAAGTGCTATGAGGACCGCCACAGGAATGGAAGACCCAGAGTTACCTCTGCTGCAGAGGATAAGTTCTTTAGAGTTACCAGAGCCAGAAATTGACACCCCAAAAAATGCTTCACAGAGTTCAAATAACAGACACATCTCAACATCAACTGTTCAGAGGAGACTGTGTGAATCAGGTCTTCATGGTTGAATTGCTGCCAAGAAACTACTACTAAAGGACACCAATAAGAAGAAGAGACTTGCTTGGGCCAAGAAACATGAGCAATGGACATTAGACCGGTGGAGATATTTTGTTCCATCCGTTGTGTCTTTGTGAGAAGCGTTGTGGGTGATCAGATCATCTCTGCATGTGTATTTCCCAACGTAAAGCATGGAGGAGGAGGTGTTATGGTGTGGGGGTGCTTTGCTGGTGACACTGTCTGTGATTTATTTAGGATTCAAGGCACACTTAATCAGCATGGCTACCACAGAATTCTGCAGCGATACGTCATCCCATCTGGTTTGGGTTTAGTGGGACTATCATTTGTTTTTCAACAGGACAATGACCCAACACACCTCAAGGCTGTGTAAGGGCTATTTTACCAAGAATTAGAGTGATGGAGTGCTGCATCAGATGACCTGGCCTCCACAATCCCCCAACCTCAACCAAATTGAGATTGTTTGGGATGAGTCGGACCGCAGAGTGAAGGAAAAGCAGCCAACAAGTGCTCAGCATATGTGGGAACGTCTTTAAGAATGTTGGAAAAGCAATCCAGGTGAAGCTGGTTGAGAGAATGCCAAGAGTGTGCAAACCTGTCATCAAGGCACAGGGTGGCTATTTGAAGAATCTCAAAAATAAAATATATTTGTTTAACACTGTTTTGGTTACTACATTCCATATGTGTTATTTCATAGTTTTTTGTTGTCTTCACTATTATTCTACAATGTAGAAAATAGTAAAAAATAAAGAAAAACTCTTGAATGAGTAGGTGTTCTAAAACTTTTGACCGGTAGTGTAGCTCTACTTTGACTTACAGTTCCTCTGTCAAACACTATTGCTACTGCCATCATCCTATCTAATCCTCAAGAAATTGTAGTGTTCTTCAACTAAACTAATCTTTCACGAGTCACATTTCTTTGGTAAAAACAAATGGCTATAATTGAATATGGCTACGAACGGCTGTACTGTTTATAATGAGACATACAAGGACGTCATGTAGTGCATACTGAAATCCACCCTGAAACATTCCATACTAAAAAATGCCAAAAAACATCACATAATGTTGTTCCTTGATAGCATCTGCCTCTCCCTTTTATTATAATTATAATTATAATAATAATAATGAAATATAAATATTTGTATTTCGTCAGTTAAGAACAAATTCTTATTTACAATTACGGCCTACACCGGCTTTATTTATCTATCTAATGATCTATGTTCCAGAGACCTCTCTGAACATAGATCATTAGATAGATAAATAAAGTACCTATCTATCTATCTATCTATCTATCTATCTATCTATCTATCTATCTATCTATCTATCTATCTATCTATCTATCTATCTATCTATCTATCTATCTATCTATCTATCTATCTATCTATCTATCTATCTATCTATCTATCTATCTATCTATCTATCTATCTATCTATCTATCTATCTATCTATCTATCTATCTAATGATCTATGTTCAGAGAGGTCTCTGGAAACCTTTATGGTGTTAAGGTTTAGTGTCCAGAGACCTCTCTGGATAACTCTATGTTGAGTTTGCAGTTGCTCCCCAATTAGAGGCAGCTGCGTGGCATTGCCTCTAATTGGGGAGCCAGTGATTTTCCACCTGTCTGTGGGTCTTTGTGTGTGTTCCTTTTGTTGCATACCAGTTCATGTTTGCGTGCTCGCCTTTTGTTGTTTTGTTAATATTAAAAGGTGTTACTTCACATTACTGCCCAGTGCCTCAGGTCCTCTCTATGCAACTTGACAGAAAGACCCACCACAGGACCGCACAGAGCTGGACAATAAAGGAACTCATGTCCGGTAAGGAGCTTGTCTCCGAAGAGGACTACCTCCATTGTCTGGCCCTGGAACCACCACCAAATCCAGGGCAGCGGACGAGCCCCCACAGAGCAAGCACCAGGAGGAGGTGGAGGTGGAGGAAGGGGACACATTCGAGAGCCGCATGATCATGTGGAGGGAGCGTCTGGCGGCTCTTTTCGGGGACGAAGAGACAGGGTCTCCAGTGTCAGTCCCCAGCCCGGGGTCTCCAGTGCGGCTCACCAGCCCGGTGCGTCCTGTGCCGGCTCCCCGCACTTGTCCTGATGAGCGTGTCACAGGGCCCGGTGCAACCTGTGCCGGCTCCACGCACCAGGCCTCCAGTGCTCCTCCCCAATCCGGTGCAACCGTGCCGGCTCCCCGCACCTGACCTCCCATGACGGTCCACAGCCCGGAGCCTCCAGGTACGGTCCACAGCCCGGAGCCTCCAGATACGGTCCAAAGCCCAGAGCCTCCAGTGACGGTCCACAGCCCAGAGCCTCCAGTGAAGGGCCACAGCCCAGAGCCTCCAGGTACGGTCCCCAGCCCGGTGGCCCCAGTACCGGTTCCTATCCCGCCTTCCTCTGTGCCGGTGCCCTGTCCAGGCACGGCGTCCAGTCCTGCTCCGAGGTCGGAGCCTTCCGTTCCACCGGTACCCAGTCCGGGACCGGTCGTCAGCCCCGCTCTAGTGCCGGAGCAGTACGCTCCACCGGTACCCAGTCCAAAACCGGTCGTCCGCCCCGCTCCAGTGCTGGAGCAGTCCGCCACACTGGTGCTCAGTCTGGGACCGGTTGTCAACCCTGCTCCAGTGCTGGAGCAGTCCGCTCCACTGGTGCTCAGTCCCGGAAAGGGTTACAGCCCTGCTCCTGAGACAGATCCCCCGCCTGACCTGGTGCCACGTACCTGGTGTCCTTTAGTAGTAGTTTCTTGGCAGCAATTTGACCATGAAGGCCTGATTCACACAGTCTCCTCTGAATAGTTGATGTTGAGATGTGTCTGTTACTTGAACTCTGTGAAGCATTTTTTGGGGTGTCAATTTCTGGCTCTGGTAACGTCCGGTTGTGTTACAGCCTGGATTTATATTTGTTCAACTTCTTAAACATGAACTTATAGGTATCTCACTTCAAATGTTGGGTAACCTCTACACATAGGAGCTCAGGACCAAACCCAACACAGATGTGTAGATTCTACTTATGACTCACTAATGCAACACATTATATTTAAACACCTGTGCACTTAATCCTCTGGCTCCAAAAGGTTAATATATGAAAATATTATCTGGTTTATTTAACCTATTTTTATCCTAAATGATGGATGAGCTTAATTGCAAAATGCATAAGGAGTCCCGTAGAGGCTAGGTATAATCTAATGAACAAAGTTATTGTTAGAGGTACATTTTATATCTCGGTATGTGTGTGTGTACGTGTGTGTGTGTGTGTGCCAGTGTGAGCAAACTCTGTTTGAATGCATGTTTTCATGAGGAGAAGGTAGGCACTTGCAACACATCACTCGAGGAGGCACGCACATTTTCTTGTATTTCCTTTTGTGGTAACAAGGGAAAAGTCAGAACTCAGCACTGACTGCGAAAGTTGCTCAAAGTCTTGTTGAAATCAGAGTGAATCCAGTGCTGATACCGTTACTCCATAAATGCCAGTGATAGCATGAACAACTCTGTGGCAAGAAGTTCAGGAATACAAGCCTCTTATTTCAGTGTCATAAGCCGCCTTTTCCTTTGAAGAAGAAAGAGAATGAAAGGTCTGAAAGGGAGATGTTCGTCTTGCCTTAAAGCTGCTCACACTGATTTCCTACTTTTCGGAAAACAACAGACAAATATGATCAAATGTCATAAAAATACAGGTTTGTTTGAAATGCTACTATCATCACAGTGGAAACATGTTTTAACGTTCAATGAATCTTGGTATAATAAAACAGTGAGATTATTAGACAGTACAGCCTTAATGCACAAGAGGCCATGGTACATCATGAATAGACATAAATACATATTGTATTACAGATATACCAACGTTGAATTAAATAATGACATTTAGTTTACAGTGCTGAAATAAGAATTTAAGCGAAATAATATGTATAATTATTAATTTAACTAGGCAAGTCCGTTAAGAACAAATTATTATTTACAATGACGGCCTACACCTGCAAAACTCGGACGACGCTGGGCCAATTGTGCGCCGCCCTTTGGGACTCCCAATCACGGCCAGTTGTGATACAGTCTGGATTCGAACCAGGTTTTCTGCAGTGACGCCTATAGCACTGAGATGCAGCCCCGATAAGACGGCAACAACCAGGTAAGGATGCAGTAATGACCCATTAATAGTTTGTTTGTAGCTGCTAAGAACTGATATAAAAAGTGAGGAATTATCCTGGTTGTTATAAAATAACAACTGTTTGTTACTGAATACTTATGCTGGGCCATCCTATAAACATACATTTGGGGTATTTAATTGTTGCTGGGTATTTGCCATCTTGTTTCCATCTGGTTCCACATTTTCAGTGTACCTACTGGACCGAGACACCATATTCTAAAGCAACATTCTGTTCCCCTAATACCGTGCAAATTACTATTAAGTTACTTACTACTTTCGCCACTGTTACTTCCTGGATAGTTTCACCATAGTTTCAGTGTACTTACGTGGCCTTGACACCAATCTAAAACAATGCTATGTTCCCCTGTTACCGTGTAAATGACTATGACTTTCACCTTAGTTTATGTGTACCTTACTGTCATTTTCTTTAGATTTCTACAGATAGATTAACACCATAATCACAAGTAATAAAGCTACTTTTATACATGGAACGTCATTAATGGGACACCATAAAGTTTATTATTTCCATGACTAGCTAATAAACTGAACAAAAATATAAAGACATGTGAATAAAAAAAAACTGTGTCCAGATAGTATGACAAACCATGTAACACTGAACATATATATAAACGCAACATGAAAAGTGTTTCATGAGCTGAAATAAAAGATCCCAGAAATGTTACATATGCACAAAAAGCTTATTTCTCTAAAATGTTGTGCACAAATTTGTTTACACCCCTGTTAGTAAGAATTCCCTATTTGCCAAGATAATCAATTCCACCTAATATCAAGAAGCTGATTAAAAACCATGATCATTAAACAGGTTCACCTTGAGCTGTGGACAATAAAATGCCACCATTTTGTCACACAACACAATGCCACATAGGTCTCAAGTTTTGAGGGAGCGTGCAATTATCCTGCTGACTGCAGGAATGTCCATCAGCGCTGTTGCCAGAAAATGTAAAGATAATTTCTCTAGCATAAGCCGACTGTAACGTTGTTTTAGAGAATTTGGCAGTACATCCAACCAGCATCACAACCGTAGACCACGTGTAACCACACCAGTCCAGGACCTCCACATCCGGCTTCTTCACCAGCGGGATCATCTGAGACCACTCACCCGGACAGCTGATGGAACTGTTGGTTTGCACAACTGAAGACCTTCTGCACAAACCTTCAGAAATTGTCTCAGGGAAGCTCATCTGCACACTTGTTGTCCTCACCAGGGTCTTGACCAGATACTGACTGGTTTTTTGATCCGCGCCCCTACTTTTTTAAAGGTATTTGTGACCAACATTTGTATTCCTAGTCGTGAAATGCATAGATTAGGGTCTAATGAATTTTTTTTAATTGACTGATTTCCTTATATGAACTGTAACTCAGTAAAATCTTTGAAATTGTTGCATGTTGCATTTATATTTTTGTTCAGTGTAGTTTATTCATAGCACAAGAAACATTAATAATAATAACTCTGTTAGTATGGGGGCAATTCACAACTTTTCTGCTGCTACTACTACTACTACTTTTATATTCTGTGACTTCCTTTCCATCTGTGCAGTTACCATAGCAAGGAACGCCAAGAAACCAACCTTGCTAAAATACAACTGTTTGGGTACCACTCAGTCCCGGCCTACTACTCACTGGTATTCTCTCCTGATCCCTCACCCTTAACCTATCATGCTCTACTTTCCTCACTGCCTCAGCATAATTCACTTTCTGTACTGCTCGAACCCTGTCAACCTCAACCTGTCTCATTCGCACAGGGCATTTCTCATCCCCGGCAACATGGGCTCCCCCACAATTGCAACACACTACTTTTTCCACCAAAACTACACAGTCCTTTGTCCCATGCCCTCCTGCACACTTCTCACACCTCGGAATCCCCCTCCTACACACTGCTACAACATGACCATAACCGTGGCACCTGAAACAAACGCTCTCACGGAATAACTAAGATATCCTAGCATGATTTTATCAAGCAAGGACTCAATATCACAACTCAAAAGGATAGACCTGGTCTCCTCAGTCTCGCGCTTGCCACCGGACCTGTGTCTAACCAAACTGTGTGCATCACAGACACCAGGGATCTTCAACTTCAGTTGATCTGTCTCCACACTCAAAGCCACCCTAGTAATCACTCTCTTCAGCGGTGCTCTGCACAGAGCACCCGTTCCCTCTAGACGGAAGACAAACAGAAAATCCACTTCTGGAAACTTTGACCTTTCTCCGCCTGATACCACAAATGGGTCGGCCAAAAGACGACTCTACTTTCTCCACGAAACGTACTCCCACTGGGAGTCATCTCGGGCATTATCCTGCTCATTGGGGAAGCCTTCACCACACCTGTCAAAGCAGGTTCTTCCTTTTTCGCTTTTGTCGGATTCAATTTCTGAACTTCCACTATCCGACTCCATCTGTTTTCAGGAGAGGAACATTTAACTATCTCTCCTGCAATTGACTTAAAGGAGAACATACTCAGCAGATGTTGGTTTATATTGTTTGTTCTAGGCATCATTCTTTCTCCCACGTGTCATCCTTCTGGTCCGGACCTCCTACCATCTACTAAAATCCGTCTTCGAATTTGGTGGATATGTGCTCGAACATTCCCAGTACTGATGTCACACACACAGCCCAACAAAATGCCAGGAGGAGATTCAACTCAAAACAAATGAGGAAAAGGTGTGGTTTGGTGACTATTCATCACAGTTTACTAACTCCTGTTACACACACTGCTACCGCTTAGTTAGTAGCATGGGATGCGTTCCTCTCCTCAGGCGAGGGTGACATCAGAGGGTCTGTTGCTCTGGATAAGAGCGTCTGCTAAATGACTAAAATGTAACTAAATGTAATGGCTAGATGGGGGTACAGATTCTGTCAAATTGACTTCAAAAGTTGAATTGTTTTTGCATTTTAACTAACCCTAACCCCTTTCCTTTCCTAACCTTACCCTAATGTTCATATCCTGTTATGTTAATTCTCCTAACTTGCTGCGTAAGTTCTCCTAACCTGCTACGAAAAGTAAATTCTGGTCAATTCAGACATAATATCCAATCTAGTCAAAACCCTAGGATCCCGTTTAGATTTATCCAAAGTAGGAGCTCTAGGAGGATTACACATTCAAGACAACTGGAGCACTCGGATGTCTCTGTTTTAGTTGGAACTAAACTCTGAAATGTACACCTTGCTAACTGGTTGTAGTTAATCACGTGCTGAGTTCAATGAATTAGCAAGTCGGAAATTTCAGATTTTCCTAGTCCACGACTAGCATGTGAATGCGGCATTTCATGACCGGAAAATGCTCCGACTGGGATGTTTTTTTCTTTGGTCGTCCAACTCGGAATTCCACGTTGGAAACATAGGGAATCATCCTAGAGCTCCAACTTTCCGACCTGAAGATCACTGACCGATTCTCCGATTTGTCTAGAAAGCACCATGATTCCAGAGTTTTATTCTTGGAATTCAGACTTCAATGACCTTTTGGGGAGTTCCCAGTTGTCTTTAAAGCTGCGTTCATAACCAAGTAAGTGGGAGATGGTAATTACCAGTTGTGAAGTCGTAAATTCCAGTTGGATGCATTCAAGTGCTTTGAACTTGATGAGAAACGCTGATTAGCTAATGCCCAAGATGTTCTCTTAAGGAGCCTACCGTTACATCTGAACCTGAATCGATTTTCAATTGCAAAATGGTTCTAGAAACATAAAGCCCTTTTCTTTCATATCACAACAAAACTATTTCACAAATGCAAAATATACACTTACTGTACTGGCTTTATCACAGTAGACGCCTACAGTATTTTTCTGGTGTTCGGAGCATGCTGTATAGTTAATTAGCACAGCTGGTTCCTCTGTCTTCCGTCTGTCTACTGTAAACACACACTGTACTATGGATATATGGCCGAATGAGAACACTAGCCCTGACCCTATAAAGGTGTATATCAATGTAACCTTTTGTTTTCTGAAAATTATTTCTCGCTGATATGAAAGATAAGGTCCTTATGCTTCCAAAACTGCAAGTGATGCATGTTAATGTTCAGACCGAGCATACAGAAGACACCTTCGCCTAATTACTCTTTAGCTAGCTAGCTAGCTAGATGTCAGGTGATCTCGTCATGTTTATGCAAACAACTAATTGTAAATTCAGGAATGTGTCAATTATGAAGGAAAGCACAGATTTTTTTTTTTCCTGAATTGGTGATCTTGCGAGCCAGCTAATGACAAATGTTGCAAATAATATTTTTTAATCTCTTTCAGGGACTAAAGAGGACTTTAGGAAAACTACAACTTCTAGAAGCTATAAACTATAAGCTACGAACTTGAACATTGCTAATAACAATAACAGATATATTTTTAGACGGCTGCTAAGGAACACAATGAAAGACACAGCCAACACCAATCGAGAGCCCGTGATCAGGTAGTTCACCTGATGATCCACCTGAGATTTTTCCACTACCAGAGCAATCCAACACGCCTGGTGGCTACACCTCCAACCTTGACCTAGCCAAATTGATCTAGACAACTCTTGAAAATAATTTTTAAATGGCTGAGGAGAAATCGAAGGCACAATTTGCTAGCCTGGAGAACAAGCTGGAGAGTATGAAGGGAAGGCTAGCCCAGCATACCGAGGACATCCAGGGCCTGTGCTCTGACGGTGCAAAGCTAAAGGCGGTGGTAAACAAATCAGAGAAACTGTGTTTTGATAAAAACAAACTTTTTTACACAAAATTAAGTAATCTACGCATGATCAACCTGAGAGAAGGAGGGCACACTGAATCGGCCAGCCTAGTCAAATCACTGGCTACTACCACTGTCTCGTCATGAAATGCCTGCACTTCACAGACCGAGACAGGATCCTTGAGGAAGCAAGGAAATCATCTGTGGAGATCACTGGTCTCACTCTCAGATTTACAGCCGTTTACAAGTGCCAGCCGCCCTGCAACCCGGGACTTTGGCTACCATGCTTTCCTGCTGTACCTGGCCACTATCAAGCTGGTACATGGAGCTGAACAACGTATTTTTCATGGCATATATGAAGCAGATAAGTTTGTTTAGTCTCTAGAGGAAGAAGGCTGCTGGTTAAGACAGACATAAGCTTTGTTTACAAACAAAGACTGTACTTGCCTACTGGTCATGCCAATAACTGGAGTGAATGTTCATGAACTTGCTTTATCCAATCCTGAACTTTGAAGAGGGATGGAGATTTAGATCATCCTTGTGGATGTAGCTACATGAGCTTAAATGATGCATCACATTTTTGTAAAACTTGTATTTTGTGCTTGACAGTCTGCAGTTTCATGAAGAGTCTTTTTTAATGGAAAAAGCAGAGGGGCAGTTATTGTTGCTAAACACAACTTTCAGTACATCAATCTCGGAGGTGGGAAGGATTCTGAGGAAAGCTTCATCAAAATGATGTTGAATGGAAAGAAAATAGCAATGGCCTCGGTCTATGCACCAATCCTTTTTGACATTACATTTTATCTGGCGCTAACCACATTAATGCTTGACTTGTCTGACTTCAGCCTAATCATAGGTGGTGAAGGAAAAGAACAGCAACATCCGTCCTCAGCTCTGAGAAAATGGGCTAACGACTGTGCTGTCATCGATGTTTGGTGTACTACAAATCCATCTGCCAGAGAATGTACCTTTTTCTCATTACGACATAGAAAATGTTATGTATAGATTATATTTTTGCTTCCAAGCATCTAATCAGTCAACTGACATTGATATTTTAAATGTGTCACTGTCAAATCACAGAGCAGTTATTTGTAATAATTCATAAGCATTAATAAACCATCTGTGGAGGATCCTTGCATGTTGCCTAATGCTGTAAAGGCGGTTTATCAAAGATAAAAGCATTGCATACGCCTCTAATCTGAACCAAACACGATTACACAATATCCAGGAAATAGAAAATAAAATAGTGGTCCTTGAACAGAATATGCACTCAAACAGATTTGCACTCAGATCAGATTTTATTCTACAGGGAGAGCTACTGACAAAAGACCTCAACCAGTTACTTAGACACCGAGCAGATTTCCTTATACATAGAGCAAGACAAAATGTGCATCTAAATAGTGCACGACCTAGTCATTTACTCGATTTCAAACACTGCTTCAATTAAATGACTTAATGTGAGATTTACTACAAACCCAACTGAAATTAATAATACATTTCAGACATTTTATTCCAATTTGTACTGCTCAGATTTGACCTACAATGAACAAGCGTGTAATCGCTTTTTAAACCCTTTACAGCTCCCAAGCCTTTTCTCGGATGCCTTCCACTCATTAGATGCCCCTATAACGCTGTCAGAGGTAATTAATGCCATCCAAAATATGAATAAAGGTAAATATCTGGGGCTGGATTGCATACCACCTGAATTTTACATCACGTTCTGGCACCAATTAAGTCCACTCTTATTAGATTTGATTCACTCTGCTGTCACGAACAGTTAATTCTCCAAAAATGATAATATTGCTATTATTTCACTGCTTTTATAGAAGAACAAAGACACTTCTTAATGTTTTAGCTACTGTTGCCCCCTATTTCTGGTGAATGCAGACGTCAACATTTATGCCAAGTTGTTGGCATCTCGCCTAAAACACTTTATAACCATTCTAGTTATTAACGACCAAACAGGTTTTATATCATGTTTTGCCGAATCCTCCATATCATCGAAGCATCAGATAGTGCTTAGTGTCATAATGCAACATCTGCTCCTGTCAGTTCTCCAGCTTCAGAAGTTCTCCCAAAGGCTGTCTTCTGTCTTTGTTGTTATTTGCCTTATCCCGCCAACCCATAGCCCAGACAGTATGCCAGTCAGTCTGCCATGATCCTATCACAGTCCATGGCACCAAACATCACATATCTCTCTATGCTGATGACATGTTATTATTCTTCCAGAATGTTCCTCAGTCTCTTCCCTACCTTTTAGATATCTTCAATGCTTTTGGCAAAAATTGCAGAACACAAGATCAATTGGGGGAAGTCTGCATTACTACCACTGAGCAATATACCAGAGTCGTCTATTACTTTAAATATTGTATTGAATAATTTTAACAAAGATGTGGAAACAGGTATACATCGACGGACTTCATCTCCCTACTAATTTCAATCACTTATTTCAGTGGTTAAAATGAACGTAAATGTTTTTTGTTCAATGCTTCCTATATCACCACCTGATGGCTACTGGAAGAAAATTCACTCGTTAATCTCAAAATGTATCTGGAGGAACATAAAAACAAGAATTAAACTGTCCTTATTACAGAGACAAAACATCTCAGGCGTAATAAGCCTCCCAAACATTAAATTGTACTCTCGGTCATTTACTCTGCGTTCTCTTGCTACTTGGCTAAATCCAGAAGCGTCCCCCCAAAAAACAAATCTTCTGCACAGACTACAAGACCTAATTTATTCCAATGTTTTTCTGAAACAATCAAAATTAAGATTTGGCCCTATCATTTCTCACACAATTTCTGTTTTGCGTCTGGCAGAAAACATTTGTTGAATCACACTCAACTGGTACCTCCAATCGCCAATTTTCCATAATCTCAATCTCCAGTTGGGAGGGCGCCCTATCTCATTTCCCCTGTGGCATGACAATGGAACGCACACACTTTCAGATGTTTTTGGGGATGAGGGTATCCTTGCATTCCAAGACATCTAACAAAAGCACAACCTGCCTGGCACCTCGTTATCGTTCTACTTACAATTACGTTTGGCTATGTGTGCTAATGGGGTACCTTGGGATCCTAAACTTAATATTCATATCTCGCATAAGGTGCTGTTTGGAAATAGAAGTCTTGTCTCTGAAATGTATTCCCTTTTAGTAAAGACCTCATCCAAGACAATTTCAATTGATGGATTGTGGAAAAAATATCTACGATCATCCAACATTGTTCTCAATTGGCAAACAATATGGCACAATTTTCAATTTCTTTCTTCCAGAAATCCGAATCATCAAATGATTCACTTTAATTTAGTTCACTGAACTCATTTTACTCCCTGGAAATTATATCAAATCAAAGCCAAACAATCACCCATTTGTACTCTCATTCCGGGCACCTTCATCCATATGATGTGGGAATGCCTAGGGGTAAAATTATTCTGGAATATGATCTGCTATGTGCTCTCCATTTTAATATAAAAAACAATTCCGTTTACCATCTGCTCTATTAGTAAATGACAGCTCAAATGTTGTGATAGAACATTTTATTGTTGAGCTCTCTATTTAACAGAGACTATGTGATGGAACATTTTATTGCTAGTGTGCCGGCGGATGGTGGATGGCGGATGGCGGATGGCGGGAGGGATTTCTCCATTTAACGCAATCTCATTCTTTAATTATTATTTATTTATTTATTTAGTTTTCTCCCCTTTTGTGCCTATTCGTATACTTTAATGTCAATGGATAACACTGTGTATGTACGTATGTACAAATAATGTTGACACTAGCATATACAAGCACGCTGAAGTCATTGACATACCGAGCCAGATCTGCCACTATGTGCCAATGTCACTGAGTTGGAGGAGGGCACCTCTCAGGGACTGTCTTTTGGTGTTTGTCTCATTGGTCCACTGTTGATGCAGGCCCGGGGTGTTTCCATTTCCGTATTATGGCCCCAACAGTGCTCACTGGAACATTCAGAAGCTTAGAAATGCGCCTATAACCAATGCCATCATTATGTTTTGCAACAATTAGGTTGCGAAGGTCTTGAGACAGCTCTTTGCTTTTACCCATCATGAGATGTGTCTTGTGTGACACCTTGGCAATGAGACCTTTTTGTAGGCCATCAGTTGGGACTGAACCAGCTGATATTAATGGTGACGTGTTCAATACTTATTTCACCCGCTGTGTACATTGGGGAACATTATCTGATTCAAAAAAGCAAGAAATGCTGCTAGCTGTGTTCTGCTCCATCTAGGCTTACTTGCCAACACATTTGTTGTGCATTGTTTGATTAATGTGTTGTTCCCTAGTCAATGATCATGCATGCCGTGTCTGTTTATTTTCTCTTGTCAGTTCTCTCCCTGTGTCTTGTGTTCCACCATTGGGTTGAGGGCAATGTTAACAGTTAAATAAAAGGCTAATTGTAATTATACCGTTAAGATGTTGATCTGTACAAATTATTAATCTAACAATGATAACTTGAGGGTATAATTGTGTATCAATTAATGCACAGGCTGTGTTATGATCATGGTTCAAAGTAATCTAAATATTAGATGGCAAACCAAGTTCTAAGGTATATAGGCTAAGGCATTCTTATAAAAAAGTATGAAATGAGGGGGGAAGCCCCAGGTTAACAAGCCCCAGGGTAACAAGCCCCAGGGTAACAAGCCCCAGGGTAACAAGCCCCAGGGTAACAAGCCCCAGAGTAACAAGCCCCAGTGTAACAAGCCGCAGGTGAGACTGTTCAAGTGGCCTAACGAGGTTGTGTCTGCTCTCTATATGAAAACAATGTCCCATTTATGTACATGAACAGTACACCCTCCCCTGTATCAGTGTATCTACAGTATATTAACCCTGTCTTCTCCCTGTCATGGTTCCAGTCTATCTACGGGTCGACCAGGTAGACTTCTACACCAAGCAGGCCTTCGTTGCAGTCTTACATCAACAGCAAAACCCACAATTCTGTGATGTGGTACTTTATGTACGGGCTCAAAGCACTGGGTATTCACTGGTTATCATTACTGTACCAAGAACAGGAATAGAAGCATAGTAAGTATTATTAAAATATATGAATCTCTCATATTATAACTGTAATATTCCCCCCATCAGATTAAGGTGGAGCTGCCACCAGAGTTCCATGAGCAGCACCACCTAATTTTCTCCTTCTACTCCATCAGCTGTGACTCCAACAGTAAGAATAAGGACCTGGTGGAGACTCAAGACACTGTAGGGTAGGGATGTGCCGACCTGGCCATATTTGTATTCGTAATCATATCCGTAGATTGACAGTTGATAGTAGGATTGGATCGGATTATACTCGTGATTGGAAAACACGGAAGTGTTTTAATATGTGACCGACCAGCTCGATTCGGTCTTATGTAGAACATTTTAAAATTGTGTTTTTAACATTGGGTAAAAGTAGAGACTCAGAGCTATAAAGTGGTATATCATAAACCACAGTTGAGGAACAATGGGAAATAAATTCTGCTTTGAAAGTTGATAAACCTTTTAATGTTTTGGTACACCCATTCAGCATCGTTCACACCCTCTTTATCCCTGCCCATCTCTTTAAGGAGCGTTCAGAGTGCACACTGGACGCTCCGGCCAAGGAGTAGGGTTGATCTGAGCGTTCTGTCCTAACAACAGCAGTCAAGCACACAAGCTTACTGGCTAACGTTGGCTAGCTTGCTAGCTACAACAATTTAATTAGGCTTTTTTGCCAACGTTTACTGATACCATCCATATTCAACGGGTGTTAAGCGTTCGCAAATTTGTCAGTTATTCTGCACTCTGGCACACGAGAGTGCTCTGAAATTGGAGTAGGTAGCCAGAGACAATTTACCAGCTATGTTTATCAACAGTTGTTGCAGTGACATCATGAACATTGTATTGACATGGTTACTTGCATTTCTTAAGACATGTAGCTAGCTAGCTAAACAATGAACCTTAATCCCAACTCATGAGGTTACTACCCTGCATGAATTTGCAGGTAGGTAACCAACCAGGTTCAATGTTAGCTAGTTAACATTAGGCTATAACTAGCAAAGCAAATGGCTCTGAGATACAAATTATATTACTACACAGATAATACATGTAACGTTAGCTAGCAAGCTAGCCAACTAACATCAGCTAGCTAACAGTACACTTTAACTTGAAATGAAAACGACTTTCTGACAAAATTACAAATGTTTAATATCTGAAAATGTAGCTAGCTAGACTATCTTCACCCGGATACATGAATGGACGCTTCTCCCTCTGTCACAGATGCCATGGCTGCCCTTAGTTTGAAGTTGTAATCCAGAAATAGGTGTTTTCTCCATCTCCTAAGGTATCATACTCTAACTCCACTTCAAAACTCGGTCCTACAGAAAGTGGAGAGCATCATTTATGCAGTTTTACTACGTGATATCTTAAAAAAAAAACGTTGTTAGAAATGATAAATAAAGACTTATAGATGACCTGGAGCAAGTGGGTTTGGCGATGAATATGTAATGAGGGCCAGCCAACGAGAGCATACAGGTCGCAGTGGTGGGTAGTATATGGGGCTTTGGTAACAAAATGGATGGCACTGTGATAGATTACATCCAATTTGCTGAGCAGAGTGTTGGAGGCTATTTTGTAAATGACACCGCCGAAGTCAAGGATTGGTAGGATAGTCAGTTTTACAAGGGCATGTTTGGCAGCATGAGTGAAGGAGGCTTTGTTGCGAAATAGGAAGCCGATTCTAGATTTAATTTTGGATCAAATCATGGCTAGCGGGAAAGTTGCTGTTTTTTTCTGTGGCTAAACCAACTAGGCTCGTAATTCAACAATTTTATTCGTGTTTACAGATGGCATACAAATTTGTTATTAAGGCACATGGAAGTTCACATGGTCCCGAAGGCATTTCTGCCAAAAAATGCATTTTGATAAAAACAAAAAGTTTCAGTTCAAATGGCTCTCCTGTGAAGTAGTGACGTGCGACATATGCCTAGTTTCCTGAAACGAGTCACATATGCCTAAGTACAGTTGGCTAGATGTTGGCAGAATACCTATCTCCCTGCACGTTTATAGACCAAAAAAGCTACAGATAAGGAGTGGAGGGGTATGTCTTTGTGCTCAACTTGCAACAGGCAGACAAGTTTGCTGTTACTCAGTCAGAATGCGCATCAGTGTCAAAAAAATTTCCTACCCTCGTCCCGCTTGTTAGATACTATGTACACAAACATGTGATCGGGTGAATGAAGAGAAACGAGTGAACGGAGAACTACAGCTTTGTTCTATCCAATCAGAGCAGCAGGATCAATGTACAGCCCACCCTTCTCTTTACAGACAGGCCAACTAGCCAGTTGAGTTATTTAGACCACTTAGAACCTCGCACTTGATTGAAAGATGCACGCTGGCACCGAAGAAATCGGATAAGACCATTCATTGATCTAGACAGATGGGTGTCCACCCCAAACTGCCGCATGTCATGATGACAGACACCTATCTCGATCAATGAGAGAAGACTTGAAAAATATGGCGGTGTGCACGTTGATGGATTACTTCAGGGAGCAAAAAAAATATTTATTTAAATAACGGAGCATTTTCTAAATTCAAATGGACCCCCTGCAACTAGACACATACATTTTATGAGAATCCTGTTTCTGAGGACGAAGGCAGCATCGCTAAGGTTGTTCGAAAATTCTCTGTGCTACACCAAACAGTACCTATCCTGTAACTCACAGTAACGGATACCAACAATCTTTGTTATCACATTATCTGGTCTAACAGTCTGTGGTTAAGAGAACTGGTGATCGGCAGATGATGGGAGAGGTGGTCATGATGAAATTGCCATTCACAAAGAACTATACAGTAAGAAAATACAGTATGATCAGAGTAGTACAGTTCAGGGATTACTTGTAAAGCTGTGAGAGGAGTATTGTCATGATCAAACTGCCATTCAGGTCCTCTTCTGCTTGAAATCCTGTATAATGTCCAATCCATCGAGACGGATACAGTTCACGGGACACAGTTCTGCTACAATCACACACGCAGGCAAAGTAATTAGAATCCACTCCAGGAAGAAGCCCAGGCACCACACATTATTGTCTGTAAGACAAAAAAAAGATTAAACAAACAACAGTTGAACTGTGCCAGCATAACATCAACATTAGGGTAGATTAGTTGAACATACATTCATGTGCACAGGTACAGAGATTACATTAAGAACACTATCTAGCCTAAAGGAAAGATATGTGGCATAAACCTCAAACTTTGTACAGTGATCAGACCGTAAAAATAAAAATAGGCAGACAGTAGCTACAAACATGCCTATCAGGAGTTCTTAGACACATATTTTTATAGTAAAACCAGCTTATCAGTTTGAGAACAGTAAAGTGTTGTATTAATGTTTCTCCTCACTGCTAGCTTAGAAACTTAGCTGGCTGGCTAGCTGGATAGCCAATAATTGTTATTTTCATCTGTTTGGAATCCTATTTTACACCATTCATATAATTCTGGGAGATTGAAATGCATCCACGGTCATAATCATAACCAATGTCAACCCTCGTCAATTATGTTACATAACTAGCTAGTAAAATTATTATAGATTCCTTAGGTTTTTCCCTTCACTTCAAAGAGGAAAACATCTTTATCAGCCAACATCAGTGCAGCAGAAAAGAGAACAAGCTGAGGTAAGGTAGCTGATGTTACCTAGCTAACTAGCTAGCTAGCGAACTACATTTGTTTATCTAAACCAAACTCTAGATAGCTAGCTTTCATAATACGCTGGCTAGACATTCCACAGCATATCAAGGTAACTGGCCAGCTGGTGATGTGATTTGTAACTTTGCAAGCTAATACTAGCTTTGTTAGGTTGCTTTAGCTAACCGTTAGCTTGCTAGCTATCTAATTTAGAGGCTAAAGTGACTGTCTTCTATTTAGAGTCACCTTCTAAAATGTTACTAAAATCTACTCAGTGGTGGAAAAAGTGCTTAATTGTTATACTTCAGCAAAAGTAAAGATATCTTAATAGAAAATGACTCAAGTAAAAGTAAAAGTTACCGAGTAAAATACTACTTTAGTAAAAGTCTAAAGTATCTGGTTTTAAATGTACTTAATAAGTACAGTGGTGGAAAAAGTACTCAATTGTCATACTTGAGTAAAAGTAAATGCTATACATTAAAGTCCTTATATTAGGCAAACCAGACAGCAAAATTATCTTTTTTTTTTTTACGGACAGACAGTGGCACACTCCAACACTCAGACGTAATTTAGAAATGCAGTATTTGTGTTTAGTGAGTCCGCCAGATCAGAAGCGGTAGGAATGACAATGCGTTATATTGATAGGTGCATGAATTGGACAATAATTCTGTCCTGCATTTGCATTCTAAATGTAACAAGTACTTTTTGGGTGTCAGGGAAAATAAATGGGAATAAAAAGTACATATTTTCTGTAGAAATGTAGTGGAGTAAAAGTAAAAATTGTCAAAAATATAAATAGCAAAGTAAAGATACAGCTGCGCGGCATTGCCTCTAGTTGGGGAGCCTATTTAAGTTGAGTGGTTGTGTGGGTCTTTGTGTTGAGAATAAAAGGTCCTACTGCTCCTCGGGTCCTGTCTACTATGCATCGTGACAACGTTATAGCCTTATTCTAAAATGGATTTAATACAAAAAAAACTCCTCATTCTGTTTCCATTGATTATCCTTGAGATGTTTCTACAACTTGATTCGAGTCCACCTGTGGTAATCTCAATTGGACATGATTTGGAAAAGCGCACACACCTGTCTATATAAGGTCCCACATTTGACAGTGCATATCAGAGCAAAAACCAAGCCATGAGGTGGAAGGAATTGTCCGTAGAGCTCCGAGACAGGATTGTGTCAAGGATCAGATCTAGGGAAGGGTACCAAATTATTTCCTCAGCATTGAAGGTCCCCAGGAACAGTGTTCTCCATCATTCTTACATGGAGGACGTTTGGAACCACCAAGACTCTTCCTAGAGCTGGCCACCCGGCTAAACTGAGCAATCAGGGGAGAAGGGCCTTGGTCAGTCAGGGAGGTGACCAATAATCTGATGGTCACGCTGACAGTTCCTTTGTGGAGATGGGAGAACCTTCCAGAAGGACAAGCATCTCTGCAGCACTCCACCAATCAGACATTTATGGTTGTGTGGCCACTCCTCAGTAAAACACACAACAGCTCGCTTGGAATTTGCAAAAAGGCACCTAAAGGACTCTCAGACCATTCTCTGGTCTGATGAAACCAAGATTAAACTCTTTGACCTGAATGCCAAGCGTCATGTCTGGAGGACACCTGGCACCATCCCTGCGGTGAAGCACGTTGGTGGTAGCATCATGCTGTGGGGATGTTTTTCAGTGACAGGGACTGGGAGACTAGTCAGGATCAAGGGAAAGATGAACTGAGAAACGTACAGAGAGATCCTTGATGAAAAAAGGACAAGAAGACAATGACCCTTAGCACACACCCAAGACAATGCAGAAGTGGCTTTGGGACAAGTCTGAATGTCCTTGAGTGGCCCAGCCAGAGCCCTGACTTGAACCTGATCGAACATCTCTGGAGAGACCTGAAAATAACTGTGCAGTGACGCTCCCCATGCAACCTGACAGAGCTTGAGAGGATCTGCAAAGAAGAGAGGGAGAAACTCCCCAAATAGGTGTGCCAAGCTTGTAGCGTCATACCCAAGAAGACTTGGGGTTGTAATTGCTGCCAAAGGTGCTTCAACAAAGTATTGAGTAAAGGATCTGAATATCTATGTAAATGTAATATAATTAAACAAATATATGTTTTTGCAAAAATGTCTAAAAACGTGTTTTGCTTTGTCATTATGGGGTATTGTGTGTAGATTGATTTGAAAAATACATTTTAGATTAAGGCTGTAACATAACAAAATGTGGAAAAAGTCAAGGGGTCTGAATACTTTCCGAATGCACAGTGTTTCGATACATTTTTTGATTGAAGGCCAAACCATTTGGACACTACATAAGATTTTGTGAGAAGACCGATTTTTGGGATGCCTCATGGTCTGACAAACACAAACACTGTGGATTGAGATGCATTCAATGTAAAATAAAACATCTCTATTTTAAATTGAATAATTTTTATGGGTTTTTAATTTGATTTCCTCAGGGGCATTATACCAATAAATGCACTAAATCGTTCCATGACTCCATGCATAGCCGTGGGGTTAGGAGTGCTGAAATGTCGTAAAAAAAAAATATATTCATACAATTTATAAAAAAAAATATATAAAAATTATTCACAAATGTTGTTCACTAGGACTTTATTGGTTGTGTATTAGCTGTCTGCAGCACAGACCCAAACAAAATGTGCCCCCCCCAAAAAATCTGGTGTCTGTTGGTGGTGGGTTTTGTGTGTGAACGTTGGTATGCGTGATCTATTGAAAATAATAATACCACAAACTGTCTACAAGACATGTGCTCCAAAAAACTTTTCACACCCTTGCAGTCAGTTCTTTGGCATGGTAGAAAGAGTATATTCTATATTGTTAGTATATTCTTCTAGCCTATTCGCTATTGTTGGCAGTGCTTGTCTACTCAACAGCACAACCTTTCAAACTTCTCACCTTTGCTAACAGCCCATCTCAATGCCCCACTATTGACTGAGGGGAACAGAAAATATACCAGTCTACTGTACCCTTTTTTTGTTCTCAGATTAACATGGTTTATTTTATGGTTACACATCCTCATGATAGGTCTTGCAGTTAAAAAAAAATCTTCTGAAAGAGGTCTAAGCAGTTGGTGATGAAGAATGTGTATGAGGGGCTTGTCCACCTGGCTCTGGGATGCAGAAGGGACTAGACGGTTGTTTACAAGGAGTCAGAGTCACAGACTCATAAACACAACATCCCTGCCAACGTCGCCACAGTGCCAAAGCCTGCTGAACAAGCTGTCATTACCCAACACAAGAAGAGGTTCACCAGCTGAAGAACATTCTGGAACCTGCCTGGAACATTTAACCAACACAACATCCATATACAATTAGACTGATGTTGTAGTATAATATAGAATGCTTAGTATGCTCAAAACGTTGTCGTTGTATGGATATTGCTAGCTGTTGTACACATATAATGTATATAATGGTGTTTTAAATCATATTTTCTACAAGTGTACTGACAAGTGGCTAGATGCTTCCAACTGCATCAGAAACCAATATTGTTGACTTCAACTTCTTGATCAATTCATTGTTATATTCATGAAATGTATTTGGATAAATTAGCTTCAATTTTACTCCTAAAACAAATGATGCAGGGAGTTTGTTTATCATTTAAACTTTAATTTGTTGGCAAGTAAATATGTTTTAATAAAACAGTAGATTAGTCTGTCAATATATAGGTAGACATGGCTTGTATTCAAGACAAAGTTTATTTGCTCTGGAGACTGAGGTTGTAAGGACTTATGTTCAGATATGTCTCTGGAAACCTATAGTTTTGGCAAGTCGGTTAGGACACCTACTTTATGCATGACACAAGTAATTCTTCCAATTGTTTACAGACAGATTATTTCACTTATAATTCACTATATCACAATTCCAGTGGGTCAGAAGTTTACATACACTAAGTTGACTGTGACTTTATCTGTACAAACAATAGTATGCAAATATAAACACTATGGGACCACGCAGCCGTCATACCGCTCAGGAAGGAGACGCGAAAAGTGCAAGAAAAACAGCAAAGGACCTTGTGAAGATGCTGGAGGAAACAGGTACAAAATTATCTATATCCACAGTAAAACGAGTCCTATATCGACATAACCTGAAAGGCTGCTCAACAAGGAAGAATCAACTGCTCCAAAATCCATAAAAAAGCCAGACTACGGTTTGCAACTGCACATGGGGACAAAGATCGTAGTTTTTGGTCCTCTGGTACGATGAAACAAAAATAGAACTGTTTGTCCATAATGACCATCGTTCTGTTTGGAGGAAAAATGGGGAGGCTTGCAAGCTGAAGAACACCATCCCAACCGTGAAGCAAGGGGGTGGCAGCATCATGTTGTGGGGGTGCTTTGCTGCAAGAGGGACTGGTGCACTTCACAAAATAGATGACTGACCTAAGATAGAGAATTTTTACTAGGATTAAATGTCAGGAACTGTGAAAAACTTATTTGGTGAAAAACGTTTAAATGTATTTGGCTAAGGTGTATGTATTCTTCCAACTTCAACTGTATATACAGTAGATTAAATATACTAATAATGTTTATAATCAATTCTACAGTTCTACAAAGGGAATACTTGCATGTAGCGCTGTGAGCTGTTCAGAGTCACTTGGACACAAGGGGAGATTGTTATTATGGCACTTTTCACAGTTCCTCTTGAGAGTCATCAACTTCTTTCTATCCAAGCGGTATTGTCTTCAAGAGAAATATGAAAACGGTATTAAACATTCATGGCAATCGTTGTGAACTGTCTGTATTCCTACTGTAGCAGTATGGTGCACAATATGACAGACACACGTTAGCTAGCTAGCTACACAGAAAGGCATAGTTACTCCTAGACTAATATGAGTCATCAAGCCAAAGTCATTTGTTTACTCTCCGCCACCATCAAAACATTTCTCCAGTTTTGCTCCTAGTGAAAGGCACTAAAGCTAGCTAGGTTAGTTAGCTACCTGGCTATAACATTAGACTACAGTAAATGTTAGGTATACCAAACACAGCTAGCTAGCTAGCTATCTATCTATATACACTTGGCTAGCTTGGCTTGTAGTGGTACTAGCAAGCCCTGTTACTGCCAAATTGATCACTAAATTGTACTGAGCAACACTACATTGTGTAAAAAGAGAGCTTTTATTGCTAGCTAACTACTGACAGCAAAACAACTTATTTGTTAGTCATTTACTCTGAGTCCTGGTCGAGCTAGTCTAGGCTGCCGCCGCTGCTTGCTGGTCTCGCAATTATTTTTCTCACTGTCTCAACTCCTCTTCAGTAGATTTCAGCTCAAATAAATAAGGCTGTGTGTTTCTTTGTAAAATAATATAAAAAAAGGAAAGAAGAAATCATCAGAAGTAGGCATTGTAGCTAACTATTGAGCAATCATGGATAAACAGTGAGTGCTCCTGTGAACCTGTAAATTAGTAACACTCCCATTTAAAAAAAAACTCCTTTTGAGGAACGATAATGTATTGCTCCCGTCAGGCTGCAGTCTTTACAAAGCCAGGGAAATTGAGTCAACCTAGATCTTGCAATGTCCTGGCAGGTAGGAACATCATTGAGACAAGTCCAATGGCTCTATTGAACAAGGACAACCATATCTTATCGCTGCTAGCGTGATTGTGCAATCGGCAAAACACAAAGGCCACAATAATTGTTTGTGTTCAAGCTGTACTCAGCCCTAACCCTAAGAGTATCCATGAGGAGCCATCATCAAATCCTCCACTGACTTCCTCACCAGCAACAAACTGCTCAAGGTACTCTGCTTACTGTCTTCCTACTATTACTCTACTATTACTGTTGACTTCACATAGAGAAAATCCAATAAAATCAAATCAAGTTGTATTGGTCACATACACGTGCTTAGCAGATGTTATTGCGGTTGTAGCGAAATGCTTGTGCTTCTAGCTCCGACAGTTCAGTAATATCTAACAATTTTACAACATATACCCAATACACACAAATCTAAGTTATGAATGGAATTAAGAATATATATACATATCTGGACAAGCGATGTCAGAGCGGCATGGACTAAGATACAGTAGAATAGTATAGAATACTGTACATATGAGATGAGTAATGCAAGATATGTAAACATTATCAAAGTGACCAGTATTTTGTAGTCTATGTCTATGGGCAGCAGCCTCTAATGTGCTAGTGATGGCTGTTTAACAGTGATGGCCTTGAGATAGAAGCTGTTTTTCAGTCTCTCTTTCCCAGCTTCGATGCACCTGTACTGACCTTGCCGTCTTGATGATAGTGGGGTGAACAGGCAGTGTATATCAGTATATTACTGATGTTTCTTGGGATATGTTAGTCATGGAATAGTAACTAACTGTATGCTGTCCTATTGATTGAATAGTAATTTACACGGTAACAGGGCGTTGCTTTAGAATACAGTGTCTACATAGAAATGTGAGTTATAGAGCTGTAATTCTCATTAAAAGCAAGTCTATTTCTATGCTTCCCATTCTTAAGTTTAGTTTTCCATCTTTTACTTTCGGTTTTGCACACCAGCTTCAAACAGCTGAAAATACAATATTAGTTTATGGAACATATATTTCACAGCGGTTTAGATGGTACAATGATTCTCTACACAGTGACAGCTTGTTTTGTCACATAAACTGAAATTGGGCGAACTATTCGAATTTTAGCAACCAGGAAATGGCGGAGCGATGTCTGCATATTGCACCTTTAAAGGGATCCTTCTGGATGTTGGCATTGAGGCTAGACTATCTTGTGGATACCATGTTTATGTCTCTGTGTCCAGTATGAGCATTAGCACAATGGCTGGAAGTCTATGGGTATCTATGGGCAGCATGCTAGTTGATACCCATAGACTTCCAGTCATTGCGTTAACGCTAGTTAGCATTGGCTCGGGAAACTACCACAACATTTCTTCATAGGGCCTCATTGCCAAAATCCCTTTAAACACAGTGCTGAAATAACAGGGTAAAGACAGGAAGGTAATCGAAACAAAACTAAAACATGAGGCTACAAGCAAAGACCCTAAAGGTATGTTTATAGGATGGCCCACATACAGCACAAGTAAAAGTTCCAAGTACATTCTTAATAAGTATAGCCTTTATTATCGATAGTTCTTCAGTAACGAATAGTTGTCCCTGCATAACAACCGGCTACAAGCTAACTATTAATGGGTAATTACTGCTTTCCTACCTGGTTGTTACCATCTTATTTTGCTGTTATTTCCTGGTACTTTCCAGACATTACCCTCTTATTTCAGCACCGAAGTGTTTTTCTAAATGTTGTCGAAGACCATTCAATGTATTCTGCCACAAAATAACTAAGCAATGTTACCAGCAATCAACCATCCCAGAGCTGCAACTCTAGATAAGTTACTAGTTATGTTTCTCCATAGTCAATTCAGTTGCAATTTTACCAATGGTCTTAATTTAGGGTACTAAATTAACAGAACGCCTGTGTTGACTGAGTTCATGAACTGCGTTTTGCTCATATGGGAATCAGGGGGCTGCTGGATATAGATAGTATACATTACAGACTAAATGGTCTAAAAGCACTGCATTTACATTAAATCATGAGGCGTCAAGGTTTCTCTGGACGGCCATCCATTTGGACGATGTGAAACGAGGCATTACAGAAATAACTGTGGAGGAATTAGAACAGACAGACAGACAGAGAGAGAGAGAGAGAGAGAGAGAGAGAGAGGAGCAGCTGGTTGAAGAAGCCAGTCAACCTCTGGGAACTGACTTGGAGAGACTTTCAATGGATGTCAACCTACTTAGTTTGGAGAGAAGATGGAGGATCTACTGCTCTGTACTTCTCACTCCGGATATTGTCATAAACCGCTCTTACTGTACATGAAGCCAGGCCTACAGAAAATAAGGATAAAATCTTAAACATTTTACGGCAAAGCTGCATAGATTAATGAAACAAAACCCATTAAGAATACTTTTGTAGATGTGTATTTTTATTGGCTTTGTTCATGTGCTATTTGTGTTTGACTGGCTGGTAGCTAGTTGGTCGCAGAGCCTCGGGAAACAGTTGCTTCACACATTTGCCTGCCACTCCTGCCATCCTTAGCTTCTTCCTGACCTTTTGTTTTTACCTGAAGTCAAGGATACAATGTGAAGCAGAATGTGGTCATCGTGGCTTTCCCCTCACATAAAACAATGTCACTTTCAAACAGCGGCAAAAAACATTTACATGTTTAGCATTATGGTCTATCACAATGCTGGTACAATAATATTCTCATTTTGGAAGTTCATGATAATATACAGTATGTATTTGAGCAAGTAATCTACAATAACAAGTCCCACTACAAAACATACTTAGGTAATATTCTAATATGTACTAGTCTTATCATGCGTTGCTCCGGGGAGCTTGTTTTGACTTGTGTGTGTTAAGTTGTCCTCGGAATCTTAGTTGGGTTGATTAGTTTATCAAGACAGGCTTTAAAGTTTACTGAGTGAATTGGACACTACACTCTTTGCTCTGCTTGAGTGAACTGCTCATACAATAAACAGAACACCAAAGTGGAAGGGTATTTACTGGTAGGGAATGGCACATAGGGCTTCAGACTGCCTACTAGATCCACAGTGTTCAGTTGAAGCCAAAATAGCACAGCGTGAAATGTTATTCAGTAAAGATGACAGAGACCATATTTCCTGTCCTTTATTGCCACCATGAACCCTTATCCTGAAAAATCCCTCTCAACTTTGAGGTTTGAGTGTTGAGCCATCCATGCCTGTCAATACATTGTCATCTCTCACCCCTCTCACATAAAACCACAGGCTTAAAATGGAACCTGAATATTTGCATTCCAATTAGCATAAATGTAAGAAAGTGGAACAAGTAGCTTTGAAAGTCATCCAGAGAAAAGCGCATATAACTAGCAGTGAAAGAAAGGGGAAGAAGAAAAACATTTTGCCATACTGAATCATATTTCCTGGTTTGGATACATTGCTTGAATCACTGGGGTATTTCTTATATGAGCTTAGGTCTTCACACTGTGTGGTAAATCCCCCTGCTGCCTGGGTCTTTGGGCATTTAAAATGTCACTTTTTAATCACATTCCCTTCAGAGATTTCGATTTCTCTGATCAAAGACATAGAGACTTTAAGTTAACATGTTAACAAAGATAGGGTTTCAGGACATATTCTACTGCTTTTCACATGGGCTGGTTTGATGTTTGTTTGGGGTGGGTGGGGGAAAAGACAAGAGACGAGAAGGTACGGTCCTCACCATGTACCGCATGCAGAGGAGCAGAGAAGAAAAAAACCCTGCCGCTTTCGCATCAATGTGCAAATGAAGTGCTGCGCTTTTGTTCGAGCAATCTAGATAAGAGCTTTTCACAATTTATTGCAAGGGCCACATGAAGACTAGAAGCATGAGTTCAATGACGTTTTTCAAAAACCCTTGAGTTTTAATGTATGATAAGTGTGCGCATGTCACTGTGTGGTGGATGAGAAAAGACAGAGATAATCAACTACTAAATATCACACCTGAATAAATTAGTTAAAAAATCCCTCACCAAGAACAACAGAGAGATATGGGTTAGTGAAAACATAAACAGAATATAGGCGACACCTCTCAACCATGTCTGGCATTATCAGATACTGGGGTCTTATTGTGAAAGGGTCAATAGGCATGGTGAGTGGAAAGAGAAATATGTTATTAGCAGTCAAAGATGTATTACTCTTGATACTGTATATAGACTAAAATATCTACAACAAGCTCATTGTATTACGTCATAATTGTCACATCATGGAGAGCACTTAATAATTCATAAAATGGTGCCAGAATGGTAGAATGCCACCGTAGGATGACATTTGTTTTCACCCTGTTGTTGTCTGCTGGCATTTTACTGTAGCCTTTTCTTTTGCAGCGCCATCTTGCCATGGAAACTCGGAGCATGTCCATGCCTGCAGAGTCTCCCAGTGGGGTACAACACTGTAAGAGCTGCGTTTCTCTATCAGTGTGCACAGCCTGGCAGCATGAGACCGGTGAATCACCAAGCTGTCTCTATGCAAAACAATGCCGTGGAGCTGTAGGAATATCAGTCGGTTTATGAACTATAGATTAATTATATATAAACTACAGTATAGAGGATGTGCTTTGAAGAAATATTTGTAGTGTATAATATCACTGTCATGCCATTTGACTGAAGTCTCAAGGCAATAGTTGCCCAGGTAGAACTGAATAGGTGAATCCTGGCATATAATCCAGAGTGAAACAATTTAAGTGCTGTTCTGCATTTTGAGATGATCTCACCTAAAAAGACATTGAACCCTCCTAGAATTTGATTCTCATTCATATGTACGTCATAGTGAGGGTACCGCACGCCTCCGTCCGTTGTCATTTGGGTTGTCTCTTTAAGCCATGTCCATGACTGAGTTTGAGCTCTCTGACATAAATCTTAGTTTATTTTGAGATGAGAATAGCCATCGTTATAGCACCGATGTTACGATTCTAACATATGCACCCTTTGTAGCCTCTTTAATGATTGTTTCCTACATAATGAAGCCCTATAAGTGAACAAACATAATTAGCATTATTAGGCAGACTTAATGGGGAGTGAAAAGGTGAAATTATTCAGCTCTTTGTTTATGAGATATAGGTGTGTGCTAATTAGATAGGAGAATAAAGTTCATTACGTATGATCTAAATATTGTCCCTGTACTGTTTTAGGCTATGAAGTGCAAAGTAAGGTATAAAGTTGGTATGCATATCTTGCATTAAAATGCTATTTTTTTATGTACTGTATGTATCTAATACAGTTTCTCTGCAAAAAAAAAGTGCTGTTTTATTAGCCTTTGGGGATGGAATCAGTATTTTCTCAGGATACTGTACCTATGATTTTATGAGTTGTAGCTAGGTGTGCTGGGAATGGTCTGAGCGTGTGCGTAGGACTAATAACAGGGCAAGCGTTGCCTCTGAATGAAATACTACTCCCAGAGGCAAGTGTAATCCTGTCCTACATGACATATTCTGAAATATCACAACTGTAAATCTGGCATCCACTCAGTACAAACTTTTACAGCTCGATTGTAGACATGGAGGAAGAGTGTTCAAAAGAAAGTTGTGGAACCAATTAAAATAGTTTCAATAGCCTGGTATTATTACTAATCTTTAAAAATGGTTTTGTGTCCTCGTTCATTTTCCTCATGTGTATACGAGACAAGGAACTTAATTTATAAAGAAGACGAAAACCCACATGGGGAGGCCTAATGAAAAAAAGATCAAAAGATGATTTAATATTCACCCACGTTATTAAATACAATGCTGATCGTGAGCAAACAGCATATTTACACAAATCCTTTTAGGGCATTGGATCACTGTTAAGCTTCCATTACCATGAGCAGTCCCACATAGGCACCACTCTGCGGTCTAACTGTGGACTTATTACTGTTTATTCTTTTTTTATTTGAACTCTAATTCAGCATTACTAAAACAGCATGGAGCTGGTTACTAGACCCTGTGTTTCTAAGGCATGCGGCTAATGTACTGCACAAGAATCTATCCCCTAATGGCTCTGAAGATCACTGTACAGTACACAATCGACTAGAGAATGTTAGTGGCCAAACAACATAGCTTTGTTCAATGAAGTTGCAGTTCAATACAAAATGCAACAGTCTCTAGTGGCATGCCTCAGAGTTTAGAAAATACTGACCTTGGCTCCCTAAGTGTTAAGTTACTGTACCCAAGAGCTAAGAGTATTCTGAAAGAATGCAGACCGAGTCTAGCTGATGGAGGGAATGGAGGAAGCATTATCAGCAGAAGCAGCTAGCAAACGCCAACGCCCCACCACCAACTCTCCCCGACCCAAACCCCTCTGGGTAGTTAACCTCCTAACCCCACTCCTTTAGAGTCCCCTGCACTAAATGTCGCTCCCCATTGCGGCTACCATGTGTACATTATAAAGCCTCTCTCTAAGTCCTGTCTCAGGCCATTACAGTGGGGTTCCTGATTGCACAGACAACCACTTCTTTCCATTATTAATCTTAACGTTATGCCCTTATTCTCAATGCTTTAGATAAACTAGCTAGAGGTGTTTTATTGTTCTATTTATTGTCTATTTTATTCTAGAAAATAGTATCTGTCTGTACAGGCACACAGTTTTTAAAGTCTCTAAGGAGAAATTGCTTTAAAGAATGGACCCTGCTGAAATTCAATGCAGACATCACTGAGGTCTAGCTGAGCTAAAAAAGACCATCTCAATTCAATCGCCTTTTCCCCCGGATTTATACTTAAAATAGAGTGGATCCACTGTGTCAAGGAAGTGAGTCAACACACCATGACTATCTGTATTTAAGCCCAAAGTGCACAAAGATCACCCATCAAAGAGACTAAAATACTGACCCAATAGTTGGATTTAAATAATTTTTATATGATTTCATTTAATACTGTAACTTGGGACGAATAAACACAAATATTTTGTTTCATTACAATTCCACTTACAATTTAAACTTTTAAAGTAAAGGCTACCCTTACCGAAAAAAAAAAAAAATACAAACAAACAATCCAATTTGGCCTCAAATTTTTGTCAAGCTCATATTTGCTTATATTTTCACATCCAAATTAGTTTTGTGGTAAACTGCTGTGGCAAATGTACTCGTGAACTTCTGGCAAACAATTCTGGGACAATTGTGGTGAACATACTACTGTTACAAATGTGCTACAAACTCATTATGATAAGAGTTTTTGGCCGCTTTGTGTATTAACAACATTGAAATGAGGCACATAAACCAAATCACATATAACTTTAAATGAACTTGCTTCTCACAGAGAACCAAACTAAACTACACATACTAAACAATATGTATTCAATTCAAAATCCAACACAACATGAAATCATCAGCAGGTTAATGTATATTTCCCAAACAACATTTACATGTTTAAATGGCCAATTACAGAATGTACATGGTAACCAAGCAATGAGCTTCAAGCCAATGGATGTTTAAAATAAACTAAAAACTAAAACAACATTAGAATACTGAAAACAATTAATGAAACTTCTGTTTCCTAATTGTCCTTGGTAATCCTATTGCCTGAAATGATTTGTATATTATAAAGGTTATACCCTACTGTGTTTTACGTTGCTTGCTCCTGGGTAGATACATGATAATTACAAGTATATCCTATTTAACTACATTGTTCCTACATTACACTTGATAGCCTTTGAGCCAGGTCATAACACATTGAAAATGACCGGTTGTTAATGACAGGGTGGGCCTTGTTACAGTTGTTGCTATTAAGTCCTAGCCTATTTATCAACCCTGGTATTACACGTGTAGTGGCACCTTGTAGTTACATGTAACAAGATCATGATAATTCACATGTGACACATAGACTACATAGTGGAACAAGAAAATGTGTAACTAACATCAGTAGTTACACATTAACCTTCAGCAAATTAATGTGTAATTACACATTCTTTGTTCCAAATGTGTAACAACTGATTCCGCAGTAACTCTAATGCCATGTAACTACATAGTAAACCCTATAACTACTATGTTTTTAACACAGTACATAGTAATAGTGATAACAATGTAAAGCATCATACCACCCTACAGTATATTCCACTGATGGCTAAATTCCCATCATGGCCACCTAATCATCCCCAGCTTCAAATAGCGTCATTCCTCCTCTCCCCTGTAACTATTCCCCAGGGCATTGCTGTAAATTGTGTTCTAAGTCAACTTATCTGATAAAATAAGGGTAAAATAAATGAAAAATAAAGTGTTACCAACAATGTGTCTGCCTTGTGTACATGCTATATTAACAAACAATTTTACTAGCATAAACTGGGACTTAGGCCTACTAAATATACCTTTAAATGTGTGGCCAACTGTTCCTAGAGAGCCACAGTATATACAAATACTTTTGTACAACCAAGCCTCAACACAATTGATTCAAACTGATCAACTAAATATGATCTTCAGGCCGACTAGGGAATTCATCGTTAAGTGCCAGTTGTCTACAAGTTGTCTTTTCTTTCTGTCTCAGGTGTAAGGCAAGCAACATCAAATTGAGTCATGCCCTTATATGGCAATCAATATTATTTTTCCTAAATTAATTAGTGTTAACTTACATCTCAAAGCCATCCTTGAAAGAAGCCTTGACCTCGTGCACACATATTTCTCCAACTGTTATGATTAATCAGAAAGCAATTTACTACACACCTTGCACTTGGGTACAACCAAATCAAAACAAGTGGCAGGTACAGTCAATTCCTAAATGATCTTACACATGGCAAGGCCCACATAGTATTTGGTTTCCATTCGACATAAACTCAGGTGGTATTTGTATGAAAACAGATAATCTTCCAATCTGCTTTAAAGACTACATTATGAGATGAGGTATATCATGTTTGATTCAAGTAACACAGATTTGCCTGAAGCACTTTACGTGAACAACAACTGAGAATACTGTACATGTTCTGAAAGAATGCATTTAATAAAACACATTCAACTTAACTTAGTATCCCTATTTGATCTGATACTTGATGAAAATATTAAGATAGATTGGATTAACTCAGTGATTCATAGATTGAAAAGAACATGGATCTTTAATATTCTAGCACTTAGGCCTACTGTAAACCTTGAGAGGAATTTATTCAGTTGGAAGCTTCTGCTTTCAAAGACATGGCTTCAACACGGAAATAAAGGGAGTGTATCTGGTTTGAAGCATATATAATGGATATACGTGCACACAGCAGCAGATGCCATGGCAAAGTGTTTAAGCACATAACTACTTATCCATGTATGATTGTAATATGCTGTCGTATTTGGCCTCGACGGGTTTTCTCCATTGTCCTTGGTGAAATCCTGGTAATTACAGAAAATGGACTACTGCATCAGTGTTCTCTGTGGTCCCTACAGCCATATTTCATCTAACAGAATGAAACAGAATCAAAGACAAGTCTTAAAAACAATACAAGTTACTGTTTCAACTTATGTTATGTTTGTTATTGTTTTTTTAGTTTTTCACCTATTGGGAATTAATTAATAAATGACCTTGTTGTAAGAAGAGTGAACAAAGTTCAGAAAAAAGTTTTTAATAAAGCAACATCTCTGAAAGTGAGCAAGAGGTGTCATGCATATATTTCATGTGTTAATACACTCCAGATCTGGCTCCAACTAATTAACAGTAGAGGTGAGTGGAGAGGAAGATGGTCTCCCTTAGGGCCGAGCAGTCATCCCTGGGGAAACTCATTTACCTATTGTAGTGGATCGAAAGCTGCCTGCTGCCTGTTATAAGACAACCTCAAGTCTTAAAAAGACATAAACAACAGCCAGAGTCAGGAATGGTCTTCCCGCTACGGAGGTTCTTGTCCTCTATTGTACCTACTTTATGTTGAGTTTTAATCAAATGGAATTGCAAATGTTATACAGCTGCAACAATCCTCTCGACTCCCCTCCTTTTTTGTGATACTCTAATTAAAAAGATACATGCCAGCTCACAGTCACAATATCAAAGGTTATGGTACAGCCAATGTGCTGCTTGATAAATTACTTGAGACACAGTGTTAGCTTTTTAATACTGTCTTTCTTAAAACCTTTTGAATTCAAATGTCATCTTAGGCAATACTGTGATTTCAGAGAGCAATTCCACTGAAATCATTAGGGATCTTCTGATGACTGAGATGAGCATGAAATCACAGATGAGAGACCATGATTATTTGACATGAAACTAATTGCACTTTATCTTTTCAGGTAATGAGGTAAGATTAGGTTAGAGTTATATGCACAGGTGGCTGCTAAATAAAAGCATATGGTGGAGCATATATTAATTTGACTTTAAACGTGATGTTTGATTTAAATGATTGAGCTGTAATACCCTGTTGGGCCCATGTAACTTCTGCTGGTGTGCTTTCTGCAAGAGCCAGGAAGAGTCTGGATTGGGAAACACACATTAGTACACTGGTGCCTGGATATCTGTCAGGGTGTATTGCCCTGTTCACTACCCTCAACCCATATCTACCAGTTAGCACTGTGCTCCTAATGCTGTTAAATGAGGCAGCAGTGTGTGTGTGTGTGTCTACGTGTGTATATGTGTGTGTCCTACATAAATTACCCATTTGCATTCATGCTTAAACTGCTTGGACAGTTATCTGGCAAAGCATGTAGGCCTACGTGTGTGTGCGTGCATGCTTGTTCTGGTCTGTGCCTGTGTGGGTTCTTATAGCATTCCACTCATATCATCTAGAAATTGCCTGGACAGTCATTTGGCTCATGCCTGGATTCCATTTTTTATCTTGGGTAGAGGGGGCATGAGTGGAGGGCCTCAGGACAGTAGCAAAATCAATTGCCTTGAAATGACATCTGCCAGGATCTGCCTTCGGAGCGCTCCTAGGTACCATAAATGAAATCACAAGTCCTAATTGTGTGCTGATTTATTCACTTGTCTGAGTGCATCGTGGCAGGAGAAAGCTGCCCCTGAGCCCTCTCCGACTGGTCATACATAACACATTTGTTTACCCCCACCCCCCCTTTTACCCCACATTTTATTAATTCAGAAGTTTTGTGGCAGAATGTAAAATGAAATAGCTGCAGAGTCAACTGTCACTTGGTTCAAGTAAGATAAATAAGTCAGCGCCCATAGTGGTTAGGGTGTATTTTTGGGTTTCGCCAACATCCAACAGTAAGAGATATATTTTTATTATTCTGTTTCTGTCAGGGTGATTTTTTGTTTTCTCGCTGATTGAGTGTCACAGGCGAGGCTGGCAGCTTTGTGGTGTGAGGTCGAGAACGGTATGGAGATTGCATGCAAACTCCCTCAGCTTTGTGCGGGATGCTTTGAAAGTGCAACATATACTGAACCAAAATATAAACGCAACATGTAAAGTGTTGGTCCCATGTTTCATGAGCTGAAATAAAAGATCCCAGAAATGTTCCATATGCAAAAAATGCTTCTTTTTTATTTTTGTGCACAAATGTGTTTACATCCCTGTTAGAGAGCATATCTCCTTTGTCAAGATAATCAATCCACCTGACAGGTGTAGCATATTAAGAAGCTGATTAAACTGCATGATTATTACACAGGTGCACCTTGTGCTGAGGACAGTAAAAGTTACCTATGTCGTGAACAGAGTGCCTCATGGTGGCGGTGGGGTTATGGTATGGGCAGGCATAAGCTATGGACAACGAACACAATTGCATTTTATCGATGGCAATTTGAATGGACAAAAATACCTTAGATCCTCAATGAGAAGCCACCGATTGTCCATAGTGATACTTCCACCGCAGGACTAGAAGGTCGACAACCTACTGAAACCCAGTGCACCTCTAAATAAAACATTAAACAATACCTACTAAAGTGGCTCTGAGACAGAAAATATAAAACATTGAAAAGCTCGACAGGTCACACAAGGAAATGTATCCAAGCTGTGAGTTCATCCCTCTCCTCTTGTCACCCTGACAACGGTCAGGGGGGTACAAACATGGCCCTGACGAGGAGAACAGACATTTCACAAGATAAACAAAGAGAGAGGGGAGAGAGCTAGGAAGAGATAGAAACATGGAGCTAGAGGGATAGAGTCATGGGGTGAGAGATATATACAGTATCATGACCAGGAAGTAGAGAGGAAGAGGGACTTTAGAATGATACAGAGTAAGATGGTGGAAGGAACTCAGTGATAGAGAAATGGACCATGTGGAAGCTGGAGACACAGAAGGAGAGTGTGTGTGTGTGTGTGTGTGTGTGTGTGTGTGTGTGTGTGTGTGTGTGTGTGTGTGTGTGTGTGTGTGTGTGTGTGTGTGTGTGTATGTGTGTGTTAGAGACATTTTAGTGGAGGGAACAGCTCTGCGTTTTCCAGCTCATTAGGAATCCCTTTCCTGTCCTAGACCATTTGATAGCAGCATTAATCTAGTGCTACACTGGGCTTATTCTCCCTATTCATGGTTATTTCATGAAGATTATTCCAGTCAACCATGTAAATGTATGCTTTTTCTGGCTATTGTGTATTGCAAAACCTGCAGCGCACCTTTTGTTAAGCACACCGGCATGCACTGGATTAAATAGCAGTGTCTCCAAAGCCCAAAACACTAAGAATCATGAATGAATGCAAACACTACATGGGAGTATGTGTGATTTTCCTGTGCACTTCAGTAACAAGAGGGCTGTGTCAGGCCAGTGCATCTCACCCTTAGGTAAGGTAATCGTCAGAGAACCATGAAGCTCTTTGCAGCGTCAAGACTGAACTCACATGATAAAACCCTTTTAGGACTTTGTCCAAGTTCTTAAGTGAGTGTTCCAAAAGCAGCACTGTGATCAGTCTGGCAGACTGCTGTCCTCTGCATCTTACTTTTTATTGGCAACGTGTGATGAGGCAGAGTCACTCTCCTTTGAAAAGAGCTTCCATTCATTGGATCCACTTGGCATTTACAGTCTGTCAGTAGTGTTTTAGTTGTCTCAGTCTTCTTCTCTTACTGTCTACGCAGTATTTTGAAATCAGTTATATTCATGCACTGTGAAATGTTATTGGTGCCTTGGAAGATATTTCATCCAGAGTCACAAAAGGCCAACTCGAGGACAGCCAATTCACCAACCAGTAGACTCATTCAGAGAGCTAAGGACTGTTACAAAGATTAGATCACAGGTAATTTATCTTAGAAAGGTTGCTGATATTTAAGTGCCCTCTAGATGTGAAAATTAATTAACTTGGATAGCTGAATAAACTTCACAAAAATAATTATCATGATTAGTTCAGGAAAATAATAAAAAATGTTTGCCTCACAGTCTTGTCTTCTGCTAATGGTCCTGACACTGTACAGGTGTTGATGATGATACCCAATGGTAGAAAAAAGCCTTCCCTGTATTTTCACAGACCCAGATGGTCTTTGTCGACTTTATGTGGGCTTGACAAAGGACATTTGCCCCTGGTTGTCTGCATCATTCTCTGTCATCTGACATTTAGACCTGTCGGGGGGTTGGTGGCAGGTGGTCATTTTACTTAGCATGGTCAAGCATGACTAGCCAAAAATTATATTAGAATATTTGTCTTGGTACTTGTATATCTACATCTGTTAGACACCATACAGGGCATGCTTTTTTATGGAAGTTAAATATTATATTATGGAGTATGGAATATTGTCATTGTATCCACCTTCTATGGTCACATGTGTACTGTTTTAGTAAACGTGGGGATTTGTTATCCCACCTAAAGAGTAGACATGCATCAGACTGTTTTCATTGGGGTGGATGGCAGTATTTTTCACTTCATGTGCATACTTCTCTCACAAATAGAAAGTATGCACAGATCACAACACACAGGCTTGTGTTTAAAAACGTAGCGATTTTAAATTCAGGTCCTGCCATTGAACAACAGTTGGCCATTCTCCATTAAAAATGGGAAGTGCATATTTATGTTGTGTTTTTTTTAGCACTTTTTTCCTCCCTCTACCGCCTGATTCCATGTGATGAATCTCAATTATGGCAAGGTGACCTCTCATTCTGTTTATCTCTCTGTTGTTATATTGGAACTGGCAGTACTTCCACACTATCATGGTGCAGTTATTGACGGACAGAGACATTGACATTTCCAAACTAGAGTGACAAAAAATGTGGTAGAATTACAGCCTCTCCTCTAATTTTGGGTGACAGAATTGGTACATCCACACTTCATACTCCGGCTGATGAACCTTATCATAATCTCTGGGCGCTCTCTGGAGATTTATTCGTATATGTTGTTCATACCCCATGTCTGTCTTTATATTTGCATTTCTGTGAAGCAATTGCTTATGATCCAGGGAGGCCTTCAATGCGTTGCCACAGAAAAAATAAGCATGGACAACTTTACTATTACCATATAATGAATAGTGTTTAGGAGCTTGGAATGAGGAGATGAGAATATCAAAACAGGCATTATGATATGCAAAAACATATCCTCGCATTTCCGCATTACATTTTTCATCATGATGCAACATTTAGCTGTGTTATTTGGTGTTAAGGATATATATACACTGGAGGCCAATAGTTTGGAATATGTCTCATTCATCAAAACTATGACATAACACATATGGAATCATGTAGTAACCAAAAAAGTTTTAAACAAATCAAAGTATATTTGATATTTGAGATTCATCAAAGTAGCCGCCCTTTGCCTTGATGACAGCTTTGCATACTCATGGCATTCTCTCAATCAGCTTTATGAGGACCTGCCCCAGAAATACCTCAGAGGATAAGTTCATTAGAGTTACCAGCCTCAGATTACACCCCAAATAAATGCTTCACAGAGTTCAAGTAACAGACACATCTCAACATCAACTGTTCAGAGGAGACTGTGTGAATCAGGCCTTCATGGTTGAATTGCTGCAAATAAACTACTACTAAAGGACACCAATAAGAAGAAGAGACTTGCTTGGGCCAAGAAACACGAGCAATGGACATTAGACCGGTGGAAATTTGTCCTTTGGTCTGGAGTCCAAATTTGAGATTTTTGGTTACAACCTCAACCAAATTTAGATGGATTGGGTTGAGTTGGACCGCAGTGAAGGAAAAGCAGCCAACAAGTGCTCAGCATATGTGGGAAGTCCTTCAAGACCTATGGAAAATAATTCCAGATGAAGCTGGTTGAGAGAATGCAAAAAATGTGCAAAGCTGTTATCAAGGCAAAGGGTGGCTATTTGAAGAATCTCAAATATAAAATATATTTATATTTGTTTAACACTTTTTTGCAATAAACAATGGCCGTTTACTTCAGCGATGCACTGATTTATTTTATTTCCCCTACTTTGTCACCTACACACATCATCTGAATGCTGTCTCACTGAAGGGTTTTGTCACATTAAGGGCAACAGACAGAGACATGCAGACGAGTTGGATGTTGAGTGGTGAATGGGGCTTGGAAGGAGACTTGGCTCACACAGGGATGGATTATACTGTCTTTTCAGACCTTCACAATGGGCAGGTTTTGGTCTGGGCTCTAGCCTTAACATAAAGCATAGAGCCACACTGTGCTGCAGTGCTAGGATTCCCAGACATCCCCACATTCAATGGAACAAGGGCTGCATGAGATGCCATTCTGGTCCCATAACCCACCTGGCATTGTCTGATAAATGATACAAAATAATAAGACACCCTCCTCCCCAGACATAGGAGTATACTTAGTATACATGCTATGAATACATTGTAATTCACATTGAAAATTACCATCAGATTTACTTTTAAAGAAGCATGTTTCAATGAGTACACAGAGTACTGTATCTGTTTCAATGAGTACACAGAGTACTGTATCTGTTTCAATGAGTACACAGAGTACTGTATCTGTTTCAATGAGTACACAGAGTACTGTATCTGTTTCAATGACTACACAGAGTACTGTGTCTGATTCAATGAGTACACAGAGTACTGTGTCTGATTCAATGAGTACACAGAGTACTGTGTCTGATTCAATGAGTACACAAAGTACTGTGTCTGATTCAATGAGTACACAGAGTACTGTGTCTGAACATTACTTTCCATAGAATTAAATTTCTTTCTAATCTGTTTAGAATTAATAGGTCAACTAATGACCCAAAAAAATGGGATTTGGCAAAACCAAAAAGGATTAATTACTTTTCTCACTTTGCAAGGTGACAGTAATTACTTTCATCAACTGGAACAATAAAGTAATTGGCAGACACTTAATTAAAGGTTACAGCTTTGTCTAAATTGTGAAAGACAAGACAATTAAAAGTCCCATTATTCAATCAAGATATACATGGAATAATTGGTATGTTGTCCTCTTGAGGAATTTGTAAATGTGGGGCTTTGAAGGGTGGTTCGTTTTTGTAAACATGTCCAGCCAAGGTTATTCCAGACCAAGTATTGATTGGGTGAATAGAACTTTAAAAAGTCAAATATGGCATAACGTCAACACTGTTTGATCTAATGGCTTTGTGTTGATATTATTCACACAGTAAAATACAGACCCATGACAGAGACAAAATGGCAATGGAGAGAGAGAATGGCTGTGATAAAGTCAAGTTTAGGCAGAAATCAATGGTAGAAAAAAGGTGGTAAATATTGCAAGCTAAAATGAATAAAAGAGCCTTACACTTAAATCAATGCACATTTTGGAAAGCTTATGGTCACAGTAGACCTTTGTCCATGCATAGACAAACACAATGGAAGGCTGTATAAGTAGTGACAGTGAGTCAGTAAGTCATGCAACCTTTTATTGTCTACACTCTGGCAAAAATCTTCACTAGAATCTATATGCAGGAATCAGACAATATCAAATCAGTTTCTCATATCAAAGTCAAGTAGCCCTGATTTCTATATGGAGGTCAAACTAAATCATACTACAAAATCAAAGCTCAAATTGCTTTCCATCACTCAACTTCTTCCATCTCTCATCATCCGATGATTGCTTGCCCCTTCAATCTGTCCTTCTCTCCCATCTTTTCTCCCCATGATGCAGTGAACCATGTACTCCTCCACTCTAGTAGACATGTCTGGATCTCTTCCCAGGTGTTCAGAAGAAAGGTCATTTTCCTCACGTGTCTCTAATTACCTATCATTATGTATTTATGGCTTCAGATAGTCATCATCACACTCATATCCAGCCAGGTCACCTGTGATGCAAGTCAGTATTCAACGTCCATCCATGTCGGAGGTTTTCGGAAGATGACGTGGAAACAGGCCGCTAGGGGCAACGGTGAGCTCTGTTACCTTCAAGTAGATTTCAGTTTTGCTAGGGCTTTGTGGATGGGGACGGTGGGTGGGTCTAAACATCTGCCTCTGTTTCCAAAGGTTGCAAGTTAATTCTGAGGTTTTTGTTTTAATCCTATCAAAAACCGTAACCCTTACCTTAACCATTCAGAATGAAATGAATCAAAGTTAATGCCTAACTTAACCCTAACCTTAAAACGTATGAGTTAATGCCTAAACCTTAAACACTTAGAAATGTGACGTTTGCAACAAGATCAAAATTTGACGTTTGGGAAACATTGATGAACGTCTAATTCTGCCGTGAGGCTGTGAGAGCTAGTTGTTCATATCTCCCATGATGCACAGTAAGAAGGAGGTACAGTATATGTCTCCCAGACAAGGGGACAAAACAGTTCCCAGACAGTTATGAAAGAAACTGAAGTCGACTATGTCTTACAGAATTATTTTATTATGGGACAATGCTCTATTGTAACAACGACATAGAACAACAGTAATAGTATTTACCGTCTGACAGTTAAAGTTCTCTCTTGTGCCTCAACACAAAAGTGTACATTGACTCCAATAAAAATTATATTGACTCCACATTAAAATTGTATTTCACCTCGTGTATCTTTTCCACCAGTAGGAATCTATTGTTCAGTTCTCTCCATTTGAGTTTGAGTGATTTCTTTTTTACACGGACAGTGCACATTAAACAATGTTTTACTTATTTACTTATTGCCAGCTGTTTTATTTGTGTTGGGAGATTTCTATCCATCCAATTACACTGGCTGGACCTCAATTGTAATGTAACCCAATCATTTATTGATAATTTCGCACATGCATTTTTTATTTGTTAAGTTTAGGCATCAATGTTTTTTCCCCCAAATTTGAGATCATATTTTCCATTATCGATAAACCTTTAAACTGGTCTCAATTCAGTCACTCACTTTGACTATTGTCTGATTTGTATTTGTAAATTAACCACATCTGGTTTCAATGTCTGTATATATGATAATGAAAATGTTGTGCACCTGCTTACGAACAGATTGAATCTAACATCACATGTAGATTCATGTAGACAATACAGCACTGTACTGTGGATTTCCAAGCTTCTTAGGAAGACAAGAAAACCTTTGTTTAACTGTATTTGCCTTGAAGGAAAGAACAAGCTAATCACAGCTGGTGGCCCTAAAGAATCCAATTAATGAGTTGCTTCATTTCCGCCATTTTCTACTTTCTAATGGGTATTTTTTCAGATCATTCCAGTGGCTAATTATAATGTGAAGTTAAGGGTCTAAATGATAAAAAGTCAGACAGCTGGAAGTATACAAGCTCCTTTGAGAATGTGCATACACATTTAGCTTAGCACATTTGGTTAAAAGGTAGGCTACCAAGTGGTGGTAAGGTGTTGTAGTCCAGAGTTTGAAGAAAGGAGATGAAACATCAACAATATGCTCCAATAACCATGGGCTCCTGTTCACAGAGCACTATGGAGCTGTCCACTGGGTTGTGGTGCTGAAATCCAGTCTGCCTCTGTTCCTGTGGTGTGCATCGTACATTTCTGGAACCACGGCTCATCAACGAATGTGCTTGCCACTCTGACGGGATGAAACCCCACAGATACTGATAACGGCAACCCAAAACCAAACAGCAATGACAAGAAGAGAAGCTCCAAGCTGTCTGGAGGCTTACGTAGAGACAAAGGGATGCACGCTCCCTGTTTCTTTTTTGTAAATGTTTGTCGTTTGGATAACACATGAAGGACATACGCTTGTTAAAACTGTGCGACCAGCTCTAAAGCTGGATGTTTGGATTTGTTTAATTGCATTCCTGCCAGGGGGCAAGATCAGAGAAGAAGTCCCATGAGCAGCCTCCTGTTGTTGTCTTATAACCTGCAGAGCTGCCTACACTAACTTTCGCAACTTTCCTCTTTTTTCATTCGTACAGTATTTATCACTGAAATCTATAGCACCGAATGTCTTATATCCGCAGCTTTGTATTAGCGTGAGATATCACTGGACAACTTGTAACCTAGGGAACTGAGACTGGAAATAGTTGAGAACAGAAATAGTTGAGTTAGAGTGGTGGAGAAACATTGCTGAATAACAGTATGGAGAAACACACTTAGATAGGGTGCACAATTCCCATCGTCCCTAGGCATTTCATGATACATTAAGCCCCATTAATTCATTTTGCGTACCTGGGGAATTGCTGGAGGGAAATTGCATGTAAGGAAAGTGGACACTAAGCAGTCTTTTAGGCAGCAAGGCAAAGCTGCACAGAGCCATATCCATCAGCTAAATTAGTAAAAGCTTACTTTCCCAGTGGAGCTGCCTAATAAGAACCTATCGACTGATTTTGTTTTTTTAACTTGCCCTGTATGGAGAGATGTCTGGCAGCCTCTGTAAATATCTTTTACATAGCCTGTTAATACAGAATATAACTCGTCCGAAGGGGGAAGATGTCAATGTGAAGGAGAGCAGGTTAGATTGAAGGTGCATAGCTGAATAAGATCTAACAGTTATGAAGATCTTAAGATCTTATGATGTTAAGTCTTCATTACTAGAGGAAACCATGGCTTGACATCAACTTAACTTCATGATAGGTATGGAAGATTACACCTTTGTATGCGGGGAACTCTTCACACAAATACATCTGTAAGAATGATTTTAGCTATGAGTCAATTGACGCATAAATAACATGATTGCTGGGGTGAATTATATCAAGGAACAGTCTTACTGTGGTAAAAAAGGGAGCTCACATTCCTTTTTACAGCCTCAGAAATTCAGAGTAGGACTCTGTCCATCCTCATTGACTGGCTGGTACTGTATGTTTCAGGATCACCCTTTTTGCTGTTTATTTTTCTTGCCTTTTATCATGCCTTTTTACAGACTTATTTAGACCTAGGAAGCCTCTTGGCAATCAGTGATATTAATTGATCAACTGCCAAAAAGATTAGCAGGAGGGCTTAGCTGTTGGGGACTGGAGTTAGGCACCCCTGATTTGGGCCATATCATTGAAATGGAAGAAGTCAAGACATACTTCAGCAATCACTCAATACTTATAGATACAATTCACTCCTTGCACTTTGTCATTCAATACAACTTGGCAAAAGTCCTCTGTGATATTGCAGCACATTTCAAATGATCAATGTTACACCAAGCAAAATTGATTGAAATTAGAATCGAAATGAAGACTCTCATACTGGAAATTCAATTCAACCCAGCTGAAGTAACTGCTGGGCCACTTCAGCTGGGTTTGAGGAAGGATTGATCTGTGCCGTCGACGAGCCCACATTAAGTCATCAATGGAAAATATCAATAGCGTACTCAGCATAACAAACATAATAATATAATAATATGTATTTACAATGCTTAGAGGTAATTTCATCAAACCGGTCAAGATAAATAAGAAACTTTCAAATAACAAAACTTCTGAAAGGTGAAACTGTAATCCAATACATAAACCATCACTGTTGCAAAGCAGAATTTGCAGGTAGGGAACACATCTCACCAGTGCTCAAGGCCAGATTATCATAACAGCAGGACACTATGCTTGGTATATGCAAATAGGCCTACATTAAACTAAACCATTTAAGTGTTATTTGGTCAAATGTATACAATGTCAGATTTACAGTGATCATTAACCTGTATTCCAATTTGGAGATGACATCCTCTAACACCTACATTTCATTCGCTTTAGCAGATAAAGGCCAAAGGCTCAGCCTGCACAGCCACATTGTATTACTGCAAATTGCTGTGGACATAAAGCTGGGGCCTGAGTGCCAGACAGGACAGTAATTCACCATCCACTCCTATTATAGGCTTTTCATTTCTTCCATTTACCTCATACAGACCGTATGAGAGTAAACTCTTCATCATCTGTGTGCTGCCGTCTCCCAGCATATATGCCCGCCAACAATGAGCGGTTCTGACAAATACCAGGATTCAGTCAAGCTTTAAGAAAAATAACAAAGCCGGTTTCAACTTTATTATGTCTATTGTCTTCACCTACTGAAGCAAACAAAAGCTCTTTCTGTGTAAATGACCTCTTTCTATGAACCACATTTGAGCAACACACCAAAATGTGAAACTAATCCCAAATTCATGAGATTAAAGAAGTTTGCATTGTGATGTTGGAAAAAAAATGTATAATCTAGACAGCCATTTCATTTAATTTCCAGTATGGTGATATGCAAATGATCATCATTTGCATAATCTTTTCACAAAATGAAAAACAGATAATCAAATACCATCACATCCCATTTATATTCAATTATAAGTCCTTCCGTTAAAATAAGTGGGAATAGAAAGTGGTCTGATGTGAGAGTTTTTAGAGGGACAGCTAAGGTACAAACCAAGAAACTAATACCCACTACCTGGCTGGGTGTAATGCTTTTCATTAAAGATGGCATAAGTTGAACAACATGTTTATTGCATGCCTGTATAGATGTTCAAATTCTAATAATTAGGAACAGACCTCATATGGCAGAACTCATATAATATTATTTTTCCTATTCTCGGTCTCTTCAGTAATGGATCTAACTGCAACCATGAGATGGATTTGAAGTAATTACATTTGTTGGATGAAGTTTTGTGGAATTTGAGCCTATGACGTTATAATCTCCTTTGACCCGTTCCGATTTTTATAGTTATGGTCATCCTCATAATTTCACATAATGAGTTTAGGGTTAAAGCTGTGTGGACCCGTCCTAGATGTGGTTCTGACTTGACCCATCCAGTCAGCCTCATCAGACTTCCAGTGTTGAATACTAATGTGCACCTGTTATGGATACAGGGCTTGTTGCTTTACGAAGACTAATCCAAGGATTCTGATTTAGTTTTTCAACACAAAAATATAGTGTGGAAATGGTGAGACGAATAGCAATTCTTTACATTGTTACTGATTTCGTACACGTCTGCATTACTGTGGGAATTACTACTTTCTCTCTTCCCACTTTCTCTTTACTTTTTCCAGTGAGAAATCCTCTTAGGAGAGGATTTTTTTTTTTTTTTTCAAAATAAAATTATCTTCAAACAAACATTTCACTTTTAATCATTGTATTTCCCTTATTCAATTCACCCTTTGAAGCTATTCTTTTTCAGCGTCTGTAGGGATTTGCTCCCTAGTGGTCTGTGTCCTTACTTACACCAAATCTTCTCTTTCAAACTGAGCTTTGAGTAAAAAAAAAAAAAAGAAGTCTCACAGGAGAATAGGTGGAGTGAGACTGATGAACAATTCAGTTGACAGGAAGACAAGTCTTATACTTCCATATCATACATCTCACCAAAACATGGAGATTATACACTACCTTGCTTGGATATTCACATGGCAATCAATTGAGCGGCCGACCGACCGATCAATCAGTTCATCGATCAATCAATGGGATGATAACATTTTCCGATGCTCTGTAGTTTTCTGAGGCAAAAGTCTTCCATTCAAAAGCAGGCAGTCGAGCCACGAAAATGCAAGTGATGGACACATGAACTTGAATGGAGGCCATATAAACAGAAGTAAAATAGTTGTCTAAATAGCAACACAGTGTATTTATCAGCTTCATCAACACAATTACTGTAAGACTCACTTGTTTCATTCTGTTATTTTACATGAGAACGACACAGTACAGTAACAAAGCAAATTGAACTGGGCCATTCGTGAGCCATCACAATAAATTATAAGGACGGCAGATATTACTCGCCTCTGCCTCTGAACCACATCTCATAAAGACTGTAATTCAACATAATAACAAGTATTACATGGCCATAGCTGAAATCTAGGGCAAATCTGGCACTCAATACCCTAGATGGTCAAAGATTGAAATGACAATTTCTTGAATGTTTTTATTGCTGAAGAACTCTATATTCATCTCGCGTTGCACATACACACATCCTCATATTATCTGTTACCTGTACAACCAGCTGCAGTAAAATAGGTAATGATGGGAAACAACCCTCTCTGTGTAAATCTGTAGTCTTAAATTTACATAACATTCATGAACAATTGAAAATGTTATTCTTTGTCTGAATGTGAGCAGATCTTGAAATTCAATTAACAACATAAGCCTGAACGGGAGTGAGACTAGAGCAACTCAGGTAAGCCTTTAACCTCGAAGACAGTTTAAGTGGTGACCTAACACAGTGTTTGAAGTTATGATTTATGGATTGGGAGATATTATTCTTTGTTCCATTCACAGTAGTGAGGGCTGATAAGCAATAGCAAGATTAGACCGGCGATTGGATACATTCCTGAGACGTGTACTGGTGAAATCTCCTCTGTGGGTTTGTAATGCAGTTCCCGTTGTAACAACAGGCCCATGATAATGTTATTGCTCATGGTTCATGACCAGAGAAGATAAGAGAAATGAGTTTCTGTAAGCCCTGCACAGGCTTAACCTCTGATTCTTCTTAGACCCTACAACCCCAGAAACCACACCTGCTTATGTCTATACAATCTCAATACTATTTGATTTATTTGAATATATCCTCATTTATGTTTAATTGTGACAATGTGGTTTTATTATCTACCCAGTTTAAGTAGTGCTTCTGTACCTTGTCATGACTAGCTTATATCTAAACAAAGTGAGCATACAGTATGCTAACCTTGCATGCAGACAGTGACATGCCAAAGCAATAAAGCACACAAATCTGGGATAATGTATATTGAGAATACTTGTCACAGCTAAGAGTATTGTTAGGCCCAGGGCAGAGGTCAAAGTCTAGCAACCCCCTAGCTGTGATGCATCTCACTGATTGATTTTATTAGGATCCCCATCAGCTGACACCATGACGACAGCTAGTCTTCCTGCGATCCGACATGTAATGTTTGCCTCTCATTTGCTACTTAAATATATTTGTTAACCTTTATTTAACTAGGCAAGTCAGTTAAGAACAAATTCTTATTTACAATGACGGCCTACACCGGCCAAACTCAGACGACTCTGGGCCAATTATGCGCCGCCCTATGGGATTCCCAATCACGACGGGTGACAACCTGGAATCGAACCAGTGTGTCTGTAGTGACACCTCTAGCACTGAGATGCAGTGCATTAGACCACTGTGCCACTTGGGAGCCCACACCTCAGTGTTTGAAGTTATGATTTATGGATTGGGAGATATTATTCTTTGTTCTATTCACAGTAGTGAGGGCTGATAAGCAATAGCAAGATTAGACCGGCAATTGGATACATTCCTGAGACGTGTACTGGTGAAATCTCCTCTGTGGGTTTGTAACTTCAGTAGTTTTCCGTAGCTACTCATTCATTGAATCAGATGGCTCATTCATTACAAAACCGACTGATATTGACAACTACTTTAATGATTTTTTAATTGGCAAGATTAGCAAACTTAGGCATGACATGCCAGCAACAAATACTGCCACTACACATCCAAGTATATCTCTAAAAATGATGAAAGACAATAATAATAATTTTGAATGTATTAAAGTGAATGTGGAAGAGGTGATTTTTTTGTTGTTTTCTATCAATAATGACAAGCCACCGGGGTCAGACAACTTGGAAAATTACTGAGGATAATAGCGGACGACATTGCCACTCCTATTTGACATCTCTTCAAGCCTACTAGAAAGTGTGTGCCCTCAGGCCTGGAGGGAAGTAAATATAATTCCGCTACCTAAGAATAGTAAATCCCCCTTTACTGGCTCAAATAGCCGACCAATCAACTTGCTACCAACCCTTAGTTAAAGTTTTGGAAAGATTGTCTTTGACCAGAGACAATGCTATTTTACAGTAAACAAATTGACATCAGACTTTCAGCACGCTTATAGGGAAGGACATTCAACAAGCACAGCACTTACACAAATTACTGATGATTGGCTGGGAGAAATTGATGATAATAAGATTGTGGGGGCTGTTTTGTTAGACTTCTGTGCGGCTTTTGACATTATCATAGTCTGCTGCTGGAAAAATGTATGTGTTATGGCTTTACACCCGCTGCTATATTGTGGATAAAGAGTTACCTGTCTAACAGAACACAGAAGCCTCTCCAACATAATTCAGGGTGTATCAGGAATTCCCCAGGGCAGCTGTCTAGGCCCCTTACTTTTTTCAATCTTTACCAATGACATGCCACTGAGTAAAGCCAGAGTGTCTATGCATGCAGATGACTCGACACTATACTAGTCAGCTACTACAGCAACTGAAATGACTGCAACACTTAACAAAGAGCTGCACTTAGTTTCAGAATCGGTGGCAAGGAATAAGTTAATCCTAAATATTTCAAAAACTAAAAGCATTGTATTTGGGACAAATCATTCACTAAAACCTAAACCTCAACTTAATCTTGTAATGAATAATGTGGAAATTGAGCTGACTAAACTGCTTGGAGTAACTCCGGATTGTAAACTGTCAAGGCCAAAACATATTGATACAACAGTAGCTAGGATGGGGAGAATAATAACCTTCCTAACAGCACTATCTACAAGGCAGGTCCTACAGGCACCTAGACTGCTGTTCAGCAGTGTGGTCAGGTGCCACAAAGAGGTTGCAAATGGCTCAGAACAGGGCAGCACGGCTGGCCCTTGGATGCACACAGAGAGCAAACATTAATAATATGCATGTCAAGCTCTCCTGGCTCAAAGTAGAGGAGAGATTGACTTCATCACTGCTTGTATTTGTTAGAGGTATTGACATGTTGAAAGCACGAGCTGTCTGTTTAAACGACTAGCACACAGCTCGGACACCCATGCATACCCCACAAGACATGCCACCAGAGGTCTCTTCACAGTCCCCAAGTCCAGAACAGACTATGGGAGGTGCACAGTACTACATAGAGCCACGACTACACGGAACTCTATTCTACATCAGTTAACTGATGCAAACAGTAGAATCAGATAAAAAAACAGATAAAAATAGACCTTATGGGACAGAGGGGACTGTGAAGCAACACAAACAAAGCCACATACACACACGTACACATGGATTTTGTGTTGTAGATATGTGGTAGTGGAGTATGGGCCTGAGGGCACACACTTAGTGTGTTGTGAATTCTGTAATGTTTTTAAAATTGTTTAACTGCCTTAATTTTGCTGGAACCCAGTAAGTGTAGCTGCTGCCAAGTGGGAATCCATAATAAAAACAAATACAAATCCTTACCTTCGCTAATGCCTGCTAACATTGAGTTCTGCTAGCTAGCTAAGTTAACTTTGCAGAAATATAAAATATGGAGTGTGCCTTTAAGTCGTGTAAATCTCAAACAAAGCCAGTGATTGCTGTATAGAATAAATATGACCACTGGAATTGAAACTGACAAAACTAAATTGTAATCCATCTCAGGATATTAAACATTTCAAATTTGGGAATTAAGAACTAATAAGAGTGTGAAGCTCAGTGAGAGATGGATGACCCTGGTTAACTAACAGAAAATGACTGTGTTGCGAGTGAAAGCCATAGGAGCTGACATAATATTGTTGAGGGAAGTCTATAATTATTTCACTTTCAAGTTCATGACAGTTCCTTTGATTCATGTATCAACATAGAACATTAATAACATGTTAGATAATTACATGGAGGCTGCTAAAAATCCACTCTGGAAAGTCACCAGTGGGTTATAACTTTTACAAAAAAACATCCCTAACTTGCCACAGATTCCAATTTACAATGTTTTATGAGGTAACGGTAAGGATGCACAAAAGGTTTCCAGAATAGTTTTTTTTATAACATAATTATGGAACAAAAGGAATGGTCAATCAAATATCTGTCTAAACCTAAGCTGCTATTCTGTAGTACTGTCAATATGGTCACTGTGTGATACTGTGGTGTGGCAGATCCCCTGTTGAGTTTACACACCTGTCATCACTGGAAACATTTAGTGGATGATTATCTACTGGGAAAATCATAATTGTCTAAATGGCATTAACTACTGTCTTTCGGTTTGGAGTTGAGTTCCCCCTCTGTGTAAAGTGTAGTTGTGATTAACATGGTATTGTTGAAATAATATAATTTAAAACATTTCTATTGTCAAGAAAGTTGGATTATAGTATTTGTAAGAAGTTATGTAGACCAATGTCTATGCAAATGTAACGGAAATATTTCAACACACTAAACAACCACACAGGAAGAGTAAATTACTTTTGAGAAAATCCTGCTATTTTTCATCCAATGCTATAACTTTTCACATCTTTGAGTAACACTTTGAGAGTGTGCATAAGTTTGTGTAATGTGCGTCTTGTGATATTTGGGGAATTACTGTTTATGAGGGATCTTGACGATTTATTCTGGACAGCTGCACCACTGACAGGCTATCATTAGCGACAATTCCTTAGGTTGTTGCATTCCCAGAAGAGGGAAAAACGGCAGAAGATCTTAATTGCTTGTGAAAATTAGGTTTTGTTTATATGAGAGAAAATGTAATTGCACACTGAGTAAAACGATTGTTAGAGAGATTATTTTGTCAAGTATTTCCCAGTATTGTCTTACTGATTTGACAGTACTGTATGTAGTTGCCTAGTGTAAGTGGATACGTGCGTGTGTGCATGTGTGAGAGATAACGAAAAAGAGAGAACAAGATCGAGATAGCGTGAAATGGGTATGGGTACAGGGACGAAGAAGGACTCCTCCATCGCAAGTTGAAATTGAATGTGAAAGTTTCTCAGCAGGGTTGGAGCCTATAAAATACACTCTGGTGAAATGGAGGCCATTAGCATCGGGTGCAGGGGAATCTGAACACATTAGGACCATCTCTGGGGACACGCAGCTGAGGTTTTGGGGCCTTGGTGCAATTCAGCAGGGGAATAATGATGAGGAATACCCCAGAATTCCAATTCTCTAAATAGCCATTTCTTGCAAGGAGGCATTAAGAGTCAGTTTAGGGCCAAGTTCATAAAAGCTCACCAGCAGAGAGAAAGTCTCTGTTGTGGGATAAAACAGCATCTCAAGTTCAGAATAATTAAATATTGCTGTAAATACACTACTGTTCAAAGTTTGGGGTCACTTAGAAATGTTTTCTTTCTTGTTTTTGAAAGAAAAGCTATTTCTTTGTCCATTAAAATAAGATCAAATTGATCAGAAATACAGTGTAGACATTGTTAATGTTGTAAATGACTATTGTAGCTGGAAATGGCTGATTTTTTTATTGAATATCTACATAGGTGTACAGAGGCCCATTATCAGCAACCATCACTCTTGTGTTCCAATGGCACATTGTGTTAGCTAATCCAAGTTTATAATTTAAAAGGCTAATTGATCATTAGAAAACCCTTTTGCAATTACGTTAGCACAGCTGAAAAGTGTTGTGCTGATTAAAGAAGCAATAAAACTGTCCTTCTTTAGACTAGTTGAGTATCTGGAACATCAGCATTTGTGGGTTCGATTACAGGCTCAAAATGGCCAGAAACAAACTTTCTTCTGAAACTCGTCAGTATATTCTTGTTCTGAGAAATAAAGGCTATTCCATCCGAGTAATTGCCAAGAAACCGAAGATCTCGTACAACGTTGTGTACTAGACTGACGAGTTTCAGAAGAAAGTTATTTGTTTCTGGACAAGTGAACCCAAGTGACCCCAAACTTTTGAACGGTAATGTAAGTATCTTCAATGGGTTCGAGAAATTAAGGTAACTGCCAAAATAAAGGAAACACTTGAGTAAGTGAAAGATACAAAGTATATTGAACGCAGGTGCTTCCACACAGGTGTGGTTCCTGAGTTAATTAAGAAATTAACATCCCATCATATTGGGGTCATGTACAAAAATTCCCAGTTGGTCATTATTTTGGCTACCATGGCTAGAAGAAATCTCAGTGACTTTGAAAGAGGGGTCTCAAAGGAACATAGGGGGTTTTAAGGGTGTGTGAGTAAGTGTGTGCGTGTGTCTCAGTCACCAGATTTCAACCAAATGTAACACTTATTGGAGATTCTGGAGCAGCGCCTGAGACAGCATTTTTCACCATCAACCTCAACAAAACACCAAATTATGCAATTTCTTGTGGAAGAATGGTGTCGCATCCCTTCAATAGAGATCCAGACACTTGTAGAATCTATGCCAAGGCGCATTGAAGCTGTTCTGGCGGCTCGTGGTGGCCCAACGCCCTATTAACACACTTTATGTTGGTGTTTCCTTTATTTTGTATGTACAGTATATGTGGACGACTAGAGCTGGAGTCTACTTCGACCCAAGGGAAGAGATCTCACCTCTATAAAATTTGTAGCAACTTCTCTAAAACCTTTGTAGCATCTTCCTTTTCCAAAGTGGTCTCCCATCCACATTCTCAACCAAGCTATGGATGCCAATGAAGAGACATTAGATTGTGCAGCTTTAGTCAGATGATAGGTGAGGAACCTTAACCTAAACACCTAACCCTAATCTGTTAAGTATTAGCATTTAGGTTGATTCATCGGCAGCACAGCATGGCTTATTGAATCTATGTCTCCAGACTGTGGAATATTTAAAGATTCGTTAACAATGAATGATCTGCATACCCTTTAACGGCCATTCATAAGTAGCCTTTGATTAAGTATTCTTCATTAATATTTTACAGAGTATTGCTCTTTTTAAACTCATCAAAGCATTGATTTTTTTCCACATTCATGAATAATTCACCTTGTCAAGCAACAAGTCTGAATTAGGCATTTTTATTTAATTTATTCATTTATTCAAATCATGATATGTCTTGAAACTATGAAGAGGTGACCTTGTTCAACATTGTTAATGAAATATTATTTTCTATATTAACTATTCATTGCCAAATATTACACAAATAGCCGGATTAGTTTGGATTTCGAACAGAGCTTTAGGAGGAAACAACAGGCTGATGCAAAATGTTAAATATATATTTTAAAGGTTTTGTATAATTTCATCAAGTAATTTTTAAAATAGCACTCACTAGCCAAAACAGGTCCCTGAAAATTGTCATCCATTTTGCATGATACAGTACAATATATTACGAATTTGTAAGTGCTTAAGATCCCATTTAATCTCTTTAAAGGAATGCTAAAATCAACAAGTCATAACATTCCAGCCAAGTACATGGCAGAGTGAAGTTCAGGAGAGATGTCCTCTTCCACTGACAACCAATGACTTACTACCGTAACTACAGTGTTCTCTCCATTGTATCGGGGAGGATTAAAATCTGTGTGAATAATTGGGGATGATTTTTACAGATCCATGACCTGCAGTACCTTTGTACCAAAGATAATGTAGTCCTAAGTGTTATGGGTTCCTAAAGAGTTTCTTTGCTCCAAATCGGACAAATCCAATTTTGGGGGAAAAAAGTTGGGAAAAATCTGAAAGAAATAGAATTATGACAATCACATTCTACTTTACAGTGACCTCATGACATACTTATCTGGCCCTTAGAATCAGTGTTATAGGTTCAGAGGTACTCTACATTGAAATGTAAATTGTGTTATGACTGCAGTTTGCAATCTATGCAGGCTACACTTTAAGCAAGTTGTGAATGCTTTTTTGTCATGCATCATTAGTCACTGTGAAATCTATTCAGGTAATGGAGTGGTACAGCTTTTCAAGCTTTTTTCCCAACTCAGGAGAAATTGAGTGTGATTGATGGTAGATCACTCCAAACTGCTTTAGAGAACTTTCCATTCATGACAAGGAAAGTGCAATTTTTTTCTCAACCTACTCCATCTTGAACCAAGCAGGGAGACTCTGCCCAGTTCACTGCTGAGCCCAACAAAAAAAGTATTATTAATATTGCCCTGCATCAGCATCCAATTACATATGCTTTTGACTTTGATGGTATGGAGACTGCCAAAATGAATAGATGTGTTTATATGTTTGATAATTAACACAAGGACACCAACCTGAGTGGATGAAGCAGAATAATTTGTTCATTTATCAACCTGTCACATATTAACCATTGTGAGTGTCATGGTAGAATACACATCTGCGTTCTCTAATATCTCAGAATTTGTGTGTTTAGAAATTCTACATCTCAGCATATTTTAATTTAGAAACACTATCTAAGCATCTTTCAAATTCCTCAATGTAGTGTAGGGTGGTTCTGGGAGTTTCAGTTGTGTGTTTAGCAGTCTTGTCTGAGACATAAATACTTTCGTTCATAGAGCTAATGTGTATGTGTTAGCTCAATGGGCTAAGCTGTTTTGAGGCACGTGGATGACCCTAGTGCAATAACTGCTTGGTCACACAAACATCATCTACTGCTACTAATGTCATCAGCAGGATGATAGTCAGCCACGTGCAGACTCTTCCACGAGGAAACAGAATCAAAAGAGTATTTTCTTGTAATGTCCATTGGTGGGTCGCTTTTGGAGTCAGGTCCAGGAATGGTTGTTATGTCATAATATCAGGGTTCAGATGGACCTGCAAGCTGTACAGTATATTTTTGGGGCAATATTGGTAAAAATGTTACAAATAGGGAGGTTCATCACAGTAAAATGGAGCAATGTAAAATAAATCAATCAAAATCAATTAGCAAAATGGGATTATACTGGGAAAGATTAGTTAATCTGTGGACATCGGAGGTTTGGTGTTCAAAATGGGATTATACTGGGAAAGATTAGTTAATCTGTGGACAACGGAGGTTTGGTGTTCAAAATGGGATTATACTGGGAAAGATTAGTTAATCTGTGGACATCGGAGGTTTGGTGTTCAAAATGGGATTATACTGGGAAAGATTAGTTAATCTGTGGACATCGGAGGTTTGGTGTTCAAAATGGGATTATACTGGGAAAGATTAGTTAATCTGTGGACATCGGAGGTTTGGTGTTCAAAATGGGATTATACTGGGAAAGATTAGTTAATCTGTGGACAACGGAGGTTTGGTGTTCAAAATGGGATTATACTGGGAAAGATTAGTTAATCTGTGGACATCGGAGGTTTGGTGTTCAAAATGGGATTATACTGGGAAAGATTAGTTAATCTGTGGACAACGGAGGTTTGGTGTTCAAAATGGGATTATACTGGGAAAGATTAGTTAATCTGTGGACATCGGAGGTTTGGTGTTCAAAATGGGATTATACTGGGAAAGATTAGTTAATCTGTGGACAACGGAGGTTTGGTGTTCAAAATGGGATGGTGGATTGGCCGGTGTGGGTGAAGATCCAGCCCTTGCAGAAAAAGGAAATTAGGAATATATGTATATATCATTATTTTACTCCATGTACCGTACATATGAGCGAAAATAGCTGCAAGTAGAAGTATTGTTTTCCTTTAGTTTACTCCAATTAGTGGAGAGAAAAAAATGCTTGGTCACACAAATATCATCTGCCATCACCGACCCTACCATTACCTGTGACCACTCATACTGTTAATACTTCTACTACCATTACAACCCCAGGATCTATACAGTTTGATTAGTGAGGTTGTTTCATTCTACTATACATCTAACATGCAGAAGGCTGTAACAGTGGTGGCAGCAGCTATGTTTCTTGTCAATTGTTTTTCAGCAGCCTTTGGGAGGGTCTGGGTTTTTCCCCCTAAAGAGACATCATACCACTGAGCTGGTTTCTGGAGATGAGATATATTTCACAAGTCAATCGATGTGGTACAATCCATTTGGGAACGTGGGGATGCTCTCTGCTCATGTTCTTTTTCCTTCACTGTACATATCCAGGGAATAGCCATGATGAGAACACTGAAAGGCGGAATTTGTCAATGTATCAAATACAGGCAACTGAGAATGTCTCGAAAGATGCATTGAGGATAACACCATCTAAACTTTTCTGCACCACTTTTCTCCTGCTTGACTGAGAGGAACCATATTATTTTATTTTTTGTTTGTACAGAACAACTCAAACATATCATTAGTATCATCATCTTAAAATTTCACATTTTATTCGATAAAGTCAATCGACATTAATCATATTTTGATAATTGTTGTTCAAAAAGACATAACATTGTGATAGTTGGTTGCCTATGTCTCCTAATGTTTATCATCTTCAGCGTTTTGAAGTTAATCAATGTCAAATAATTGAAGTAGAGTTGAAGTAGAGATATGAAAACATCTTACACCCAAACACCTGACCTTTGTTTTGAAACCAGGAAGATCCAATGTGAAGTGACACTTGCCTGCAGCGTTCTCTGGGCTCTGTCCAGTTTGCATCACTCCACAAGCGTCCTCAGGAGACTACAGGGCAGGGGGACATTGGAAAACAAATGACCCAAAGAGATTTTGTACTTGAAAACAAACTAGTGGTGTTTTATTGCTAAACTACTTATTTTATGATTTCATAATTAGGATGTGTTTTTTCTCATTTTCTGCCATCCATCCCATGGCATCAGGAAGCTAAGAACATCATTGTTTATCTGATGCTGTGATGTGCCTGCTTTGTCTGTTCCCCATAACCATGCTTCAGATCTTCCTTTCTTCCGCCGAATCCCTTATTAGAATCATCCTGTGATAACCTCCATTTTTATGGTTCAAAAGTCATTCCCACAAATTCAGCTGTTTCTCATAATCACTCCCCTCCACTACAGCTTATGCAGACCAAGCGTGGAATTTGATAATTATCTTATCCACCGTAGATGTCTTTATGCTCTGCAAGTGTAATATGATATCGAAGGTTCTGGCATCACACTCATTATAATACATCTGTCCAGTATAATCATCCTTTTGCCCTTGTGCTGGAAAGCCACATATATTATCTTATCAGCATCATCTGATTATCGTTGACTGTAGGCCTGATTCAATGCAAAATGAATAATTCATGTTTATTTTATCTATTTTTGGTACAATATAGTGAAATCTTTGTCATATGCAGTCATTAAATATTCTCGTTAGCTTGTCATAATGACTGTGAATAGAAAGGAACTGCACTTACCGAACTCTTTGACTGTGTCCAAGTTCACAGTTTGACATTTGAAAAATTGCTGTTTCTACTTTAAATTAAAAACACCTGTATTGTTATCCAGACACTGTTTGCAAGTTGCAACCATAAGATTATCTTATCAAATTATCATCTTGGAAAAGGATGTTATGATACCAACAAATGTACATGATATTTCAAATGCAGTCTCAGAACATGGATAATGTCTTTCCCTGGAAACAAGGTTCCAGTTTTCATAAATAAGGCCCCTTGGTATCTGGTATCTAGAGTTGATGTGTGCAACACAGTGTTCTACCTACTGGCAGCAGTTGAGAGGCTTGATCCCTCATGTTCATCCATAAACATACAGAAAATACGACAGTACATAAAGACAACTGTTTTAGATATATTTTGTCTCTCATAATCTTAATTTCCAGAATGTTCCCCAGTTTGCAGTCATCCTCCCTGATGCTTCTCCCATTATAAATGCAGGACTGGCGCGTGCTGGAGCTTTCCTTTTGTCTGCCATCCAGCGTGGGGGCTTTCTTCAAGCAAAAGAAAGCACAGACAGGAAAAAAGCTAAGCTCAAGCTAGAACAAGGATTTATGACTTCCAACATCATTTGCATAATTGTATGCATCTCACGCAGTGTGAGTACACTTCCTGCATGGATGATCAGTTCTTATCTTAAAAAGGCACCAGAAATATAAAGGGAAACATGCAGATAAAAAGTCATCTTGGTTCTTGCTGTACATTTTCAATTAATGCAATAGCAGCAAACGGACATATTGCAATCACGTTATGATGCCAACAGTTGACAAAGCCTTGGGTTTTAAACCAGAAACGAGAGTACAAACAAGGACATCCCTTTGTTAGTTTATGGTTTTATTTCTATCCATAATTTTTCTCTGTCCCATCCCCTGCGACTCTGACACTGTTTCCACTGCTGAGGGGGGATCTTGAAGGAAGGACACCGTCAGCAGCACGGGCAGACACACAGGCAAGACAGGATAACAGGGCACACTTTGCAGTGCAGGGTTCGCCGGAGACCCCCAGTGGAGCGTTCTGGGTGAACTGACTTCACAAAGGTTCCCTGCCCTTTTATTTTGCAGGAATTATTAAAACAGCCAGCTTCTGACAACTCAATTGAAAAAAACACCACTGGGTCTGTTTTCCTTCTGACTGTTAAGATCCCGCAGTGGGAATGGAACAACAGAGGAAGGGGAACAAGAAAGGGAACATTTTACAAGGCTTGGAAAGACAGTGGCAGGTAGAGCACTTTTGTGGAGGTAAAATGTGTAAGGGATGCTCTCTGTTGGGGGAAATGACTGCCAACTGTTCCTCGGTGTGTGACTCTCTACTTGGTGCAAAAGTGTCACATCTAGCTGGTCATGCTTCAAACAGGAGTGGCGAACTGGCGATGTTGGTGAAGCCTGCCCGTCATTCCCCAATGGAAGCCAATGTGTGTCACATTTGCCCTTTCTGCTGTGTCACAACCCTCTGATGGTATTTGTATTTTTTGGCATATTTTGGAGCGCTGTCCCCCTCATGTGCCCCGTGCCAACGATAGCAGCATGTGACATTTAAAAAGATGTGCGTAAGGACAGGGTTTAGCATGTACATATTCTAGTTGTATTCTCCATCCTCTACACAAATGAGCCATGCAGCTTGGACATAATCCATTTAAACCTCTTAGATTATCACCCACGAGTAACCAGCAGATTTACCAAACACTCAACTGAACGGACACCATTACACATATCATGCAGTATGTATTTGTTGGGGAATGAGAGAAGTAACTTTTTGAAATATTATTCAATAAAATAATTTCAGGAAAATAACTACTACTGTTAAACATTTAAAATGGAAGTACTACTTCAATTTGTTCATAGGAGGAAGCTTATGAAACATACACAGGTTATTTGTGTGGGGATAACAGTAAGTAGAACACTGTGCTCAGTAACACTGTTATAGCCATAAACTGACTTGATTATCCAATGTTTTTTCCACCATCCAAGTCAAGCTCTTCTTCCATTCTGTTACAGCACATTGCTGCAGGTATAGTTGACTTACAGAGGGTTAGGATCCTGAGAGGCCAAATCCCAGGACTGGGCCTTGCTCCTAGCCAGATGGCTCTCATCAGAGAGAGTGGTCATCATTATTTAATCTAACAAGCTAGGCCTCAAGCACGGGCCACACTGCGCTCCTGTTCCCTTAGTTGTTGTTTTTTTGTTCCACTAGAGAGGAAGTTGTCATTGCCACACTACTCCTTGTAAAATTCCTACTCACCACAGCACTACCTGTAAAGTGCTTATGTACTATGGTTGTAGTATGTCATTTTATACACAGCGATATTTGTCTTACACTGTAAATTCTCCATCATAAAGGGCTAAATAACATTGTCATTATCCTGACATAATAGGTTTCATGAAAGTCATGACAGCTTGGTGTCAGCTTATGTAACTGACTTTGAATTGCCATGGCAGATTCTATTCATTAGTCTTTTAACAAGCTAACTTGACAGAAAAAACACCCAAAGAAAAACACATACAAAAATGCTCAAACAAATTATAACTCACCAACGGTGGATCTGTGGGAAAACCTGAACTTCTTCCACTTATGCAACTAGCTTTCTTTAAACGTTTCAGCTGACAATGCCTTTGCTGACAAAATTGAACATTGAGAATGGACAAACATCCAACTTGTTATTGTCATGATGAGGCTTGCATCTGAAATATTGTATAAACGATAAAAATATGATTTAATCTTCTTCAATGAAAATTGTTTGTAATACGGTAACTTGGGCACCGCCAGTGGCCACACCCAAGTGAACAGACATTGAATGGAAATGATAAACCAACCCCCTTTCTACTCCACAATAAAAGCCCCCGAAACTATCATTATGTCAGTTCCAAATAATCAGTGGACTTGTCCCCACGTTTTAAAGGGCTAATTTAATTTCAACTCTACAGGCCAGAAAATGAAGGAGCTTGCCCCCACATGAGATGGTATGAACTCTGAACTATTTCACTAAAGAAGAAGTGAATCCTAGATTACATTCTAACAGTCTGCAGCTGGAAAGGTGTTCAAATCTAGTAAGAACATTGACCAACGTGGACGCTCTCAGACCACATGAACCACTCACACGACGACCAGGAAGAGTTTACAAAGGAACAATTATGACATCGACTGGGCATACAGTACCAGAGCCTCACCAGTCCAGCTATCGATGCCAGCTTCACGTAAATACGAATTACATAATTTTATCTGAATGGGCGATCATTAGTGGCATACGTATTCATGTGAGAATAGCGTCCCATGTCCGATAAAGACAATCCCTTGGTCTTCCTTCCCTTCCCCCTTTCCTCTCTGAATCTATCGGGTTATAACCAAACTGTCATTGTTTTGTTTAGTCCACTAGGGACGGTATTTACTGTATAAGGTTATTATGTATTGTATATTCTGTAATTGTTTAATTAGCTAGCAAATAAATAATTGAGCCAATTTGTGTATGGATGATTCATAAGTAAAACTGGGTTCGTGCAAACTAGGATTTTATGACTTTCAAGAATGAGACTGATGGAGGTAAAATTCATTAATAAACGACTGTTGTTAAAATAGATATAAATTATCTGAATAGTTATTGTCTGGAATTGCTAACTCTGTAAACAACAGATTCCAAAGGTGCTCCGACTTCCTAGATAATTAATGTTTAGATGGTTAGTTTAATCACATAATCATTAAACCTAGAGAATCGATTTGATAATATAGCAGTCTTCACTTTTAGTGATAGTCAAGACATGACATTATTCATTGGTTTTCAAATTGTCCAGTCACAAGTTTGCATGGCCTATATGAAAGCTGTTATGAAGAGTATTTTTTTTATTTACTTTTTATAGTGGTATTTTAAATTATCCAAGTTGCAGCTTCATTGTGCCTGTGTATGTTGGACAGTTGCCCTTTCACCTGTGACTACAACAAAGTCTGCTAGAACTCTCTCTCTTATGAACACCCATACAAAGGACACTAAGGAGGCAGGGGAAAACAAGGTACAATTGGCCAAACCACCATGCCTTAAATGCTGCAGTGGTACATCATGTAGAGAAGAGGTTCACCTGATTGTAAGAGATTCTATTTAGTATCCATTAGCCGAAGCAGCTTTGAGCTGAGACATGCTCCCTGTTATGATAGTTCCTTCAAGCAATTGTTCCAGGTTCAGACGAGGTCGTAGGCAACACAGAGGACCAGAGGGGAGCTGGCAGAGGTCAGGGGGTATTTGCAGTCCAATGGGAGTGGGTGAAGGAACTCACTGCATAATTGCTCCTCTTTATTTCTAGTACGTGTGCAAGAGTGTGCTGATGCGTAACAAGGCGTGAGGAATGACAAGAGGGGGACAGCTGATCAGGGACATTAGAGTAAATATTCCAAGTTTTGTTCTAGAGAGGAAATACTATATCATGGGTTACTTTTAGGCTTACACCATTACAAGCCCACCAAATTTAAGGGGCAATTTAACTTGACCCAGGATTGTTAAATTGACATATGTTGGCTCACATTTGTGTCTTGTTGTCTTGTGTATCTGATTGTAGATGATTTACTATCTTGTATGGTCTTGTTTACATGTTCTTTTCTATTAGCTTTGACAAACGCAAGTAAGGAGTTAATGTTTACTATTGTCCCAAAGCTGGTAATGGCACTTGAGTAACTCAGCGTGCTGTCATTTTGATCTAACCCATGCAAACATACAAGTAGAATTTCATTCCAACTGCTCTACAGTGCATTGCAGGCTAATGATGGTGGTCTGTTAAATCTGGATCAGTGAGCACAACATAGACTCCCAGACAAGCTTCTGATCTGCCATGCATATAACTAGCACCCCGAGCTAGTAGTTGTACACAAAATATTTGAGTAATTATTTGTGAGGATAGCACAAACAACAATCAGATGTTGTTCTGAGATATGCATCACACTTGTGGCAAATATTGGTGCCCCAATAATTAGATGTTGAGATTTTGATCTATGACTGTTGTAACAAGAATGCATACTCTGAACTCTCTGGCTCTAGATAGCATTTGGAATGTATGATATCCATTCATACATGAATGTTCACCACATACTATATAACGGCCACATGAATCAGACAACTTTTTAGATTTAGAAAGACTAGAATTTGTCATTGACAGTATTGATAATGAAAGATACTTCATACCCACATATACTAAATTGAAGAAGAGTCTTCAAGGTGGGCTGTTTTCAAATAAAACATAAACACACAGATCATTGGGGAAGTATTCAGACCACTTCCCTTTTCCCACATTTTGTTACGTTACAGCCTTATTCAAAAATTGATTAAATAAAACATATTCCTTACACCACATAATGACAAAGCGAAAACGGGTTTTTAGAAATGTTTGCAAATGTATTAAAAATAAAAAACAGAAATACCTTATTTAAATAAGTATTCAGACTCTTTGCTATGAGACTCGAAATTGAGCTCAGGTGCATCCTGTTTCCATTGATCATCCTTGAGATGTTTCTGCAACTTGATTGGAGTCCACCTGTGGTGAATTCAATTGATTGGACATGATTTGGAAAGGCACACACCTGTCTATATAAGGTCTGACAGTTGACATTGCATGTCAGAATAAAAACCAAACCATGAGGTCAAAGGAATTGAAATGATAAACCAGAGCTCTGAGACAGGATTGTGTCGAGGCACAGATCTGGGGGAAGGGTACCAAAACATTTCTGCAGCATTGAAGGTCCCCAAGAACACAGCGGCCTCCATCATTCTTAAATGGAAGAAGTTTGGAACCACCAATACTCTTCCTAGACCTGGCCACCTGGCCAAACTGAGCAATTGTGGGAGAAGGGCCTAATGGTCACTCTGACAGAGCTCTGGAATTCCTCTGTGGAGATGGGAGAACCTTCCAGAAGGGCAACCATCTCTGCAGCACTCCACCAATCAGGCATTTATGGTCTGACACTCCTCAGTAAAAGGCACATGACAGCCCGGTTGCAGATTGCCAAAAGGCACCCAAAGACTCTCAGACCATGAGAAACAAGATTCTCTGGTCTGATGAAACCAAGATTGAGCTCTTTGGCCTGAATGCCAAGTGTCAAGTCTGGAGGAAACTGAGTAAAGGGTCTTAATACTTATATAAATGTGATATTTCAGTTGTTATTTTTTGTACAAATTTGCTAAAATGTCTTAAAACCTGTTTTTGCTTTGCCATTATGGGGTGTTGTGTGTAGATTGATGATGGAAAAACACAATTTAATCAATTTTAGATTTTAGAATACGGTTGTAGCGTAACAAAATGAGGGGAAAATCAAGTGGTCTGAATACTTTCCAAATGCACTGTATGTACATTTTGTTCACCTTAAACATAGTAGACACATGCCCATGTTCTTGGAAAGGTTCTGAAAACAAGCTTGGACTCACTGAGGCTTGCATAAAAACCAATGTAATCTTCAGAATCTCTCAAAGTGACTGGTGAGTGTGTGCCCCACAGTTTGTGGTAAAGCATACTGTGAATGAAAAGGCCTTCCTGCTTCACACAGACATAAAACAAGATGGGAAGAAAAGAAAGCAAAGCTTCTGCCATGTAGGCCGTGTTGAGCAAGCTACCTACATTTTTGCGAGCACACTAATTCTAGCAATGCCAGGCCATCTGCTCAGCATTTGTAGACACATCGAATAATAATTAATCAGCCAATCCATTGCATCTGAGCTCTGTCTCTCAATTTCCGCATTTAAACTCGCAAACGTACTGTATTTCTTGATGCTTCATAAATCAGGAGCCAATTAAGATGCAATTGGAGAGGTATATTACGATGAGCAATTCTTAAGAATGCATTCATGAGATGATATAGGATAATGAGAAGGTTCTAACCGTCATGAATTAGACAGCGCAACATAGCTAATAGCTCTTCACTACATAGTCAACCAAACAGATCACAATCAAACATGTTCAGTCATATGAGAAGATTGAACTAGGCTACTCATGCAGATGCATTGTTCAGCTGGTCATAAATAAGGTATAAGACATTGCACATACAAGGATGTATCATCAATATCAAGTTATACTTCTCTTCTGTGTATTCCTGAAAGCATATTATAAAATGTTGTGCATTAAATGACCAGTGTGTTAAACGATGGTTAAAAATAAGTTAGAGCCCTTGATTTACTTGGCAAGAGCTTTAAAAGCCAGTGTCACGTTGTGGTGTAATGATGGACCAAAGCACAGCGCTATTAAAGTTGGACAGACTTTATTACAGTGAACTTAACCCAAAACAATAAACAAAGCAGGTAACATGACCACAAACTGAGTGCGAGCTCAACATGAACACTACAATAATCCACAGCTGACATTAATTGTGGACCAACACAAAACCACCATAAAATTACAAGATAACCCCTGTCAGGCTCTGACCTAGCCAACCATAGACAAAGCCAGAGGCTTCCCTATGGTCAGAGCCTGACAGTACCCCCCCCCCCCCCAAGACCCTAAAACAAAAAAGGGGAAGGGTCAGGGAGAGAACTGGCGTCAGTGGTGGTTCTGGCCCCGGCGCAGGGCATAGCCCCCCATCCGGTGGCGAGCCGAGCGGGGTACTGGGTCCGGGGCAGGACTGGGCACCCACGCAGAGGAAGGCTCCAGCAATGGAGCGGGGCTGTCGACCGGTCCCGGACGGGGCATCGGTGGAGAGGACGGCTCCGGCTCTGGAGAGGGGCAGTTGACCTGTCTTGGACTGGGCACCGGTGGAGAGAACGGCTTCGGCTTTGGTCTTGGAGCTGGGTCGGGCAGCCGCGCCACCCACGCTCTCCACCACCTTTCCTGTGTCTCTAGAGACCAGGTGATAAAGCCCTCCGCAGGACAATCTCTCCCCCGATACAGTTCCATGTCTGATGAGCAAATGGGAATTATCACCAACACGCACAAATGGTTCTATATAATGCCAAATAAGGGTTCTTTGACTTGTAACCATAGTGGATCTCTTTTTGGTGCTATATATAACCTTTTTTTTGTGTTCATTTACATGTTCAATTAGGTGTGGTAGCTCTGGAACAGCTGGGGGTCATTGAGGAGTGAATTGAGAACCTCTGATTTAATAAATTGCTCTTTATTGATAAGACTATAAATGACACCATCATTAGCCATTGTCATATATAACACGTAATGGCATAACACAACAGTTTAGATAAACTGGAATGACACACACTCATGGTTGCACAAAAGGATTTGTTTGAAGGGCTCAAACGGTTCTTTGAGTTATTATGGTTACACATAGAACAATCACCCATCCCAAAGAACCCTTGAGGAACCCTCCTTTCTTAGTCTTTACATTTTCAGTCACAAATCAATCTTTTTAATCTAGACAATACGCAAGCGAATGCAAAAGATTCTCTCTAATGAAATGCCCTGCTGTACCATGAAACATTGTCACGAGAGACAATAATATGATGCTAATTAGTAAGACATACGATCACAAAAAGTATGTTATGCTTTTGGGCTTTTTTGATTACCGTACAACACTTTGGAAGCCATGCTTAATCATTGTTCAGTGTGCTATGTACATAGCTTGTGGAGGTTAGGCGGCTGATGGAGTAGGCCTTGTCACCTGACAGACATCTGTCCTCAGGCCAATGGCAGATATAGAAATAGGTGAGATGAAAAGTACATTAACTTCTCTGCTGGAGGTACGTGTAGTAAGTGATCACCCTGAATTCACTACTGACAGAAAGGTGGGACTTCCCACTAACATCCAGACACACACCCTTAGATACCAACAGGATGGCATTGAGGTACTAAAGACCAGAAAACTATTGAGCAAGAGGAGAGAAAAATAGACAGAAACCCTGCAAAAGAACACTGTCTTTCAGGAGGAATATAAGCTTGAGTTATTTCTGTCTTTATGATGCTTTTTTAAAAATATGCAACGGTGATGTGAGGAACAGTGAGAAATAAAGGTGAAAGATAGCAAAAGGCTGAAACTGATGTGATCTCTCGAGATACATTTTTCGATGGATCTCTATGCATGCCATGTGACAGTGCACTGTATTTACAGGTTAATAAAATCAGAACGTCTTTATAAAATAAGGTGGGTGAGAAAGTAATCCACAAAAGCTGCGGTGTGTAAAATTGGATTTTCCATAGGAGTTGTGGAGAGGAACAGTTGTCGATTGACGTGGATACACAGTGCCTTGCTTAGAATTTTCCCTGCTTTGATTTTATTAACCTGTAAATACAGTGCACTGTCACATGGCATGCATAGAGATCCATCAAAAAATGGCTGAAAAATGTATCTCCAGAGATCATATCACATCACCTTTATTTCTCACTGTTCCTCCACATCACCGGTGCGTATAAATAGAAGGGGCGGGAAGGTAGCCAGCGGTTAGAGCGTTGGGCCAGTAACCGAAAGTTTGCTGGTTCGAGTACCTGAGCCGACAAGGTGAAAAAAACCTGTCGATGTGTCCTTGAGCAAGGCACTTAACCCTCATTTGCTCCAGGGTGCTGACCCTGTAGGTAGGCCGTCATTGCAAATAAGAATTTGTTCTTAACTGACTTACCTAGTTAAATAAAGGTTAAATGATGAATAATACCATGTATTTTATTTTCCAGATGCACAGCACGACGGCCATTGTTTTATAGGATTGTATCACTCTGGGTGACTTTCCTATTTTTTGACGCTGGTAGAAGGAAAACATGCTGCAGGTACATGAAATAAGTGACCAGTAATATGATTTATCACACAAAACCTTTTACATTTTGAACATGTTCTCTATTTTTGTCATCAACCAATCCGCGTGGATGTTTTCCATCAATTATAACACATTTGTTGAAGTACAAACCTCATGAAATGACGACTCATTGGCAGAATGAAATGCCTTGCAGATCTACGGTGTCTTGCAGATCTGATCTGATCACAAAGAACAAATACCAGTTAATATGTTAATGCCAACGTGTTCATAAAATAACCACTGAAATATGAGCCAATTTGTTTGCCCCATTATTGATGACTGAGGCAGAGTTTTTAGATGAGGAAAATGTCAGCCATAATCCTTGTGCCATTGTTAAACTTGCCTTTACTACCTTGTGTTCAGACCATTTTACCATTTTAAGATTAATTTGTTTATCCTCTGCAGTCAGTACTTTAACATTGTCTAGTCTTCTCTCTGCCCAGACACCTAGTTTAATTGGTGTGAAGACATAAACAGTAGAGTGGTATAGAAAGTTGTCCCTGCAATAAATCATCTATCAAAATGACAATATTTGATTTGCTTCATGCCGTTCCAGCAGGACCTTCTTTCTGCCTGCATAATTCGTTTGATTGGACAGCTCTACACGGATCCCACAAAGCCGGGATATGAGATGCAAGATGTGGACCTACATTAGTGCCGGCTGCTCTTTCAAACAGCTCCTCAAGGCAAGCTTCTCCAGACGTAATTACCATCACTATATTTACCAAAGGGGTTTTCCCTGGTGTCCCAGGAATTCATTTTCTTACTTCAATTGTAAACAGGCCATGAAAGGAATATACAAAGAATTTATAGACAAATCTAATCAATAGTCTTTCAAAATCCTTCCAACCTTCAGTAGTTGATGATATTTGTTGAAGATGTTGGTCTGTACAAAATATTGTTGAACATGATCGTGTGTGTGTGTGTGTGACACCGACCCACACTGCACCACAAGGAGAACTGAAGGAATTCAACCCATATGCAGGCTGTTGACACATTTTAAGCTAATTGTATTCAGGCCCTGTGTCTGCTAAACCAAACATTAGATTCATACCTCAACACGGTCATGGGTCAGAGACTGCAGTGTCATCCATGTCCCATAGAGTCCCACTGAGAGTGACGTGACTGAAATGATGGCCAAAAGTCTTAATGTTGCTGTGGGAGACTGATCTCATCTTATCTTCAATTCTTTATCCAGTATGGTTAGAATAACTTGAAATGTCGGTAAGAGTAAAACATTGTTTGTTTGTGTGTGTATGTGTGTGAGTGAGTGTGTGTGACAGAGAGACAGAGAGAGGGAGATACTTACTCACTCTAAAGGATTGTGTCCCGTCCTCGGGATGCTTGAGCTAACGTGCGCTAATATGATTAGCATGACGTTGTAAGTAACAAGAACATTTCACAGGACATAGACATATCATATATGGGCAGAAAGCTTGAATTCCTGATAATCTATTTACTCTGACCAATTTACAGACCTGATTTTGAACAGCAATGCAATGGTTCACTGGATATTTCTAAACCTTTGCACGTACACTGCTACCATCTAGTGGCCATAATCTAAATTGCTTCTGGACTCCTAAGTAATATTATGTCCTTTCTCTTGCAGTTCAAAGATGACGTGACAAAAACACATTGTAAGATGTATTATCTTTTACCAGATCTAATGTGTTATATTCTCCTTCATTAATTTCACATTTCCACAAACTTCAAAGTGTTTCAAATGGTATCACGAATATGCATATCCTTGCTTCAGGTCGTGAGCTACAGGCAGTAAGATTTGGGTATGTCATTTTAGGCGAAAATGTATAAAAAGGGTCGGATCCTTAAGAGGAGTATTTTCCACAGTATTCAAACGAGGTGCTAGGTTCATAAACAAACCATCAGCATATTTGCCGGACCATTATTACAATGTATATGGCATATACATTTCCGTATCTTATTGTTTTAGTTTTGCAAGTTGTAATATAGTGAAATAGAATGAGTGACAGACTCTTTTTATCATTACTCTTTCCCTCCCCATCAGTCAGTAGCCTAATTAACCTAGAATCTGTCATCACTGTGACAGGGCAAAATATCAAACATATCCCATTAATAAACTTCAGAGCCATGCTCATGGCCTCACTTAAAGTCCATGACCTAATGCTCATCTAGCATGTGGTGTAATTATGGGTCATTCACAATCAAACCAATGGTAATCATTATGTGTCTGATAAGACCATTATACTGTACCTGTAAGACTTCTAGGAAGACACTTTCTATCCGCCAATTGCCCTTGCAATAAGTAAAGGTGTGGAGATATTTCCAAAACAACAGTTTTGTAGACAGACATTCATAAATAGCAGTTACAGATATGGGTGGTTTAGTTTTTGTGCCCTTTTAAACACAAAACACAACACGTAAATTCAGGCCTTTGTTTTTAATCTCTGATAATCTTCTAGCCATATTGTGGACATTATATATTTAAAGTAAAAGACCAGCTTATTCTATTTTCACAATTTTCCCCCTAACTGGTTTGGCCCTTCTAAACTTCCAATAATACAGACCATCTTTCATGACATCTGGAGGGTCTAACATCTTACATGACATATGGACTTTAGTGTGCATTGGTGACAATGTGTTTGCAGTAATAAAATGTTCCCGTCTTTGAAAGCTATTTTGTGTGACAGCGAAATTGGAGCAATGTTAAAAACATTGTGCAGTGTTTGTCATGCTTAGTTGTTTAACCTGGCATGAATTCAGCTAACAGCAGAAGAGGGTTATTTGTCTTGGCCAGCCATTGCCCCAGGCTAATAACAGCAAAGCACTTAATGGCAAATAAGTGACATCTTTTTCCAAATGATTCAACAGTCTTCAAAAATGGAGCTGGCCGGTGCCCCGTAGCTATTGTCAGTGTCTATGGTGACTTATAGCATTATGTCACAACGCCCTCGGAGGGGCAAATAAGGGCTTAGCATAAATTAAAGCCTCCAAAAATAACTATGTGTAACTTCTTGAAAAACAATGGCTCTGGCTTCCAACAAATCATGTCTGTTCTGTTACCAATCTTCATCTGAAGCTATGCTAGTGTTGTTGGATACATTGCAAACCTTTGAGAGGCTGCACTGCCCATAGTAGCTCACCCATCCTTTGCTAGCTGTCAGACAAAAGCTTTAGAATGAAAGCCTTCCTAATATTGAGTTGCACTCCCTTTTGCCCTCAGAACAGCCTCAATTAATCGGTGAATGGACTCTACAAGGTGTTGAAAGTGTTCCACAGGGATGCTGGCCCATGTTGACTCCAATGCTTCCCACAGAAACACATGAGAAACTGTTGAGCACGAAAAACACAGCAGCGTTGCCGTTCTTGACACATTCAAACCGGTGCGCCTGGCACCTACTGCCATACCCCATTCAAAGGCACTTAAATAGTTTGTCTTGCCCATTCACCCTCTGAATGGCAGACATACACAATCCATGTCTCAATTGTCTCAAGGCTTAAAAAGCCTTCTTTAACCTGTCTCCTGCCCTTCATCTACACTGCTTGAAGTGGAATTAACAAGTGGCATTAATGGGATCATACCGTTCACTTGGATTCACCTGGTCAGTCTATGTCAGTGTATGTACAATGTATTTCCTCATTCATGGCCCGCACAAGTCATAATGAGTTATACGGATTTTATGCTTTGCTTTATTACAAATGATTGCTGAATCACAAAGCATAATTATGCGTCAGTTATATTTCAGATTGAAAAACATAAATTACCAGTTAAACCTTGTGGATGAACACAGCGCGTGTGTATGTGTATAGTGGAGGGATTGACTGTAGCCTACCATTCTTTATTAATGACTTCCATCTTTCTATGCATTTTAATGCTCTGCGATATTGCAGTGTGGTGAAAAATTTAACAGCGTGTCTTTTGGCCAATTGGTCTTGTGCCTACTGAAACAATCTGCCAGTGGGAAGGAGGAGGCCCCTATTGCCCAGCTTGTATGTTAGCACAGCTTACAGCCTCAGACTAACACACTCACTGAACTGACAGCATGATGCTGATCACCTAAAAGCCTCTTCTCAGCTCATTTTGTGATGGTAGAATTATAGTAGGACTGTACTTCAGAATGAGTTAGAGCCGTACATCAATAGAGCCAGTGTAACGTGTGTTCATTTATGTTGTTCCTCCCCCTTCAAACGCACACACTGCTCTTCGTGACGCCAGCGCTCCACTGACAACATTCTCCCTCTCATTACCAGGTGTTCTCAACCACCAGACCTAATTACATAATTATAGAAAACAATCATCTGTGGATAGTTGGAGCCCTCACTGATTTAATTAAAAACAACATTTATTAATTAAGCCACCAGTGACATTGCAGTTATTCCGGAACTATCCCATGTCCAATGCAACGATGTCATCATGAAACGATCCATGTGAAGCCCAAGGGTTATTGTACACTGAACAAAAATATGATCGTAACATGCAACAATTTCAACGATTTTGCTGAGTTACAGTTCATAAAAGGAAATAAGTCAATTTAAACTCATTCATTACGCCCTAATCTATGGATTTCACATGACTGGGCAGGGGCGCAGCCAATCAGAATGAGTTTTTCCCCTTACGCCCCATCTCTTCCCCCCTCCCCGCATCAGATGATCCAGCAGGGGAGGAAGCCGGATATGGAGATCCTGGGCTGGAGTGGTTACACGTGGCCTGCGGCGGCTTATGGTAGACAAATGAAAATTGAATTATCTGGTAACAGCTCTGGTGGACATTCCTGCAGTGATCATCTATTTAAGATTGGCCTTTTATCAATCCCAGCACAAGGTGCACCTGTTCAATGATCATGCTATTTAATCAGCTTCTTGATATTAACACCTGTCAGGTGGATGGATTATCTTGATAAAATATAAAAATGCTCACTAACAGGGATGTAAACAAATTTGTGCACAGAATTTGAGAGAAAAAAGCTTTTTGTGCAAATGGAACATTTCTGTGATCTATTATTTCAGCTCATGAAACATGAGACCAACACTTTACATGTTGCGTTCATATTTTTGTTCAGTGTAGTATCCTTCAATGTTACGCTACCGACATTAATAACAGATTCCTACATATGTAGGAGCTTAATTTGATCACCCTGTTGCATGAGAACTACATGTGGAACTACATGTAATTTCCTATAAAGAAAATTATTAATTATAATCCACATAATTATTAACATTTCATGTTTCTGCAGGATTATTTTCCTGCTTTAGCAAACTTGCTCAAATACAGTATGAGATTATTGTAATTGAATAGCTTGATGTCTTCACCGCTCTGAATGTTTTTTTAAGTGCTAGACCGCTCTTGGTGTAATCTGTATGACCATACACCCTGACTCTTATCATGCCTTTATGCAGACTTTGGTTCTTCAAAACACAGCAGTCACCTAGACATTTCCACCTCTGAAGTGACATTTTCCATGGAAATCAATCGAGCCACCTCACCCTCCATCATTTAGAGCCCAGCACTTGTCACACTGAGAAGCCTGACTTAATGGCTGCCAGCCAGGTTTCAATAGACCAGCCATTGATTTGAGGGTAGGCAATTCTTTGCTACAAAAACTATTTGATCCCTTACTTCCACAGCACCACCACCACCACCATACATATAGATGGCAAGTTCATTTTTGAGAGAAAAAATGAAAGAATCAAATGTAATAGAGCAGCAATCATTCATCACGCAAACATTCATCACCCAATCATTCATCACCCAATCATTCATCACCCAATCATTCATCACCCAATCATTCATCACCCAATCATTCATCACCCAATCATTCATCACCCAAATGTTCAATGTAATAAAATAGGATGAGGAAGGGAGGTGATTTTCCCTCTCTAACACAGTGAGTGTTTTCACACCTCCACCTAATGCTGCCGTTGATTGACACTCTCATTGGGGGTGTGAGGAGAGAGCCTTTTACCCAAGTGTTGAACCTCCTGTGCTAATGATGGCTAGGCCTTTTCATGTGTTTAGTGCACACCTGTGACCTGATCCTCCGATCCTGAGGAGTCGTTAAAGCACGCTGCTCTCTCTCTGACCATGTCATGCACCACTACAATAGCCACATATAGATATCACACTGATGAATATGGACAAGACTTGACACTCCAGAATAGAATATATTAACATGTAGAGGAGCACACAGACACTGTCTCTTAGATACAGTGACAGCCAATCTTGTTTAAATGACATTCATTGTCCACATCAACCTTGCCAGGCTTCTTACTAATAGCACTTCTCCACTACCAATGTGCCCTAATTTTTCAGATGTGTTCTCTGTGTTTATGAACTTGCATATGATGTATTTTGTCTTCATTCCTCCCCACCTATGTATGCTGCAACACACAACTTATTTGATCACAAACATGATAATAGTACCGTGCCCTTCAGTCCAGACTGGCCATCACATTAAAGTCTGCTCATAATCTGCCTAGGCGAGAGCTTTGCCACTAGGTGTAGCTGACGGACTCAGGTACCAGTAACTCCACCAAGCAATAGATGTCTAGTATATAATACAATCTTAAGGACTCTGAACTCCTTTCATTGCGTGGGCAATGAGCAAACAGAGGCAAAGACTCAATATTTTTTATTTAAAAGGAATGGTTGCTTTTCCAATGGATCTATTCTAGCAGGCCCTTTTCCTTATCAAAGCCAGGTCCATCAAAGCTCTGTGTTACATTGTCAGTATACAGTATTGTCTCTGTATCACTGTATCACAGGTTCAGATGGTGGCTTGCTCATTATGGAGATGTTTCTGGACTGCCTCAATCACTGGATCGGCTCTCCAATCCTACCGATTACGAGGACGGTGGAAGATGCCGGCACTTGACCTGATTTCTCATAGATCAGTGATCGTTAGCTTGGCTCCTGGTTTTTCGCAGCACATGTAACTTAAAGTGACACTTGCCTGAAGCTCCCTTGGAGCGCAAAGCAAGGTTAGCTCTCTGAAACCATATATGACAAGCAGGAGAGAGCTTGCAGGGGAAGTGTTTGCCGCGGTACCACTGGGAAACCATTCTCTTTTATATACAGGAAATAAGTACATTTGGGTGTGGAGAGAGGAGCGAGGCCTGGCATAGAGAAAGAAGAAGAGTTTATCCATATGTTTGTGTGACCATGCCAACAGCTCAATGGTGATATTCAACATGACTTAGGGGTTTGGGTGTGGTGTGAAGACTAGCCTGCATCCCGCTCTTCATTTAGTAATGCAGCAAGAAGGAAAAACGCATACTGTATAGTACACAAGATGATCAGTCTATCTATCTATCTATCTATCTATCTATCTATCTATCTATCTATCTATCTATCTATCTATCTATCTATCTATCTATCTATCTATCTATCTATCTATCTATCTATCTATCTATCTATCTATCATATTTTGTCTCAGTGACATCAATGTGTAGCTTACAGGTAAACACATTGTAGCTGTAACAATAATTACGACAATAATTATATGTGTCGACAGCAACTAACACATGTGATTCCCACTTCTGCATTTGAACAGAAAAGTCTTGGCAACAAGCATTAGAAACTGACCTGGTGCCTGCAACATAAATGTTTTATATGTCGTAATATGAAAATGCTTCCATGGGTATTAAACACTTGCAACCCACATGCAGAAGTGAAATAGCTTGTCGGTCTCTGTTCAATCTTTTACAAAAGTCCTGAATGGAGCTGGTTTTGAGCTGGTTTCCATTAATAAAGTAGGGCTCATTGACAGTGCTGGATGGATCATAATCTCTACACTAGCTAAAGCTTCAATACTTTTAACTGTATATGATGGGGGGTTGCCACTTCAAGAAAATGAAAGAACGAATGAAAAAAGTTAGATACAGAAAGCTGTTCCAGAGCAGTGCTTACAGCCTATTCATTATTGCATGATTCAAACTCTCTGCTCTAACAATTAGTGAAAGTATGTTTTACGAGGTGCTTTGGGAAAAACTCGCAAACCTACAATGTACATTGCTTAGATTCATCATTCAGCTCTATCACTCTCAATAATCACCCCAGATATTTCAGTCCCCACTATTACCCCTGTAATTATATGTTTGAGTATTATATTTTGTCCAAACACAGAATAAATCCATATCCCATACCAATCTAAGAATAAATAAGTGCTGCCTTGCTTGATAAAAAGCATGCAGTATACACACACACACACAAACAAAATAACGTATAGAGCCCAAATGATACTGTAATTAATTCCATTAATCATCGTTTGAGCCTTTGCATGGTTCAATGAGGGTTGAACATAGAAAGGAGAGATAAATACTGTAATTAGCTGAGAGTCAGAGGCAATGCCTTCCTCAGATGCATAAATAAAACATTGGCCAGAGTTGAGATCCCAAAGTAATCTGTCTCCATGAACTCATTCCTTATAGGAACATGTAGAACCTGAAGGTCTACGTGATGATACCAGCACTGCAAGGCCAAGAGGGAGGGTATTTCTGGATTTGTTATCATTCCAGGTTGTCACATGGGTCGTTTATCAGAGCCATCATTACATAAGAAGAAAGATTGTGTCTGCGTTCAGCAAAATATCCGTTGAATATTCACTGCTGAAGTCCTACTGTTTCCTCTCTCTTTCTAGGCTCACCATTATTGTGTGAAAAATCTAGACTCACTGCATGATGCCCTCCTCTTTTTTCAATGAGGTTGTTAGTGTGTCGATATTGGAGATTTCTATGTTCAAACCCTTTCTGTGTGACTGAGTGGCAATGCACAGTGAACTGGAGAGAACAAGGTATTTCTCTCACAGACCTGAAGACTGAAATGCTCTCCAGCCTATGGCTTGCCATGTGGTAGTCTGAATCCATTCAGTCGTTTTCCTTTGATAACCTGGTCTTGATTTACTTGCTGGTATCACAGTTAACCCCTAAAAGTCTAAGACTTTGGGGGGGTGGGGGGTCATACTAAGCTAACATATGGAAATGTTTTAAGATGGTCATACCGTGGATCATTTAGATATATTAACTCAATATTAGAAAGGCGTTCCTAATGTTTGTTATACTCAAATGCCTTCACACCAGTACATTAGCATACTTTACATACTGTTACATACACACTGATTACATAGTATTCCATAAGGCCATGCAACCTGAGTGAGGTGCACATGTACAGTACATAAGCAGATGCATGCGCCATATATTTATGTGGTGGACACTTGATACGGTCACATGATATTGTTGTGGTATGTCACAAAATTATGTTACGACCACACATAATATATCAATACTTTGCTAAGTCTTGATAAGTGGATGGGTCTCTACAGAAAGTGTAAACGGTACAGACAAATGGTTACTTGCATAGTAGCAATATCAGAAATAGATAGTGTCAATATATATAAAATAATATACAGTATGTACCAGAACAATATTGATAACGATATCAGTAGTAGATGAGGTAGTTATATGCATACAATCAGGGGTAAAGTGGCTGAGGAGCAGAAAAAAACATAAATATAATATTTGTTTCTGTCCTGCCCTTTACTTTGGTGCAGGGCATGTGATGTCCATAGCCTCTTCGTCACAAAGCTCCCTGATCCTCTCAAAAAGATACGTTTGCCTAGCTGTGTCCAGTCCAGGTGGTACTTGTACAGGCAGATCATCTATGGGAGGAAGGATGTCAGCGTTGCGCAGCAGCTGAAAACTGGTCCTGACAGTCCGAACGCTCCTTGGCGACAACACCACCAGGCTCCAGAGCATCGAAGCTGTAAAACAGGAAATAACAACAACAAAAAATCTGAAGACATTACAACCCTGCACAACATCAATTCACCTCCCAAGTTTAGATAAGAAGAATAACCTCATACAGTCCAATGCAAATGATTTTCACCTGAAGTGCTGGTACTGCTTGATCTGTGGCAGCGGCCTGAAGTACAGAGTCAGGTGTTGTTGCCAGCCATAGCTTGCTTGGGCCAGCTCTCTGTTTGATGGGAGGCATTAGACCATTCTCCCTGTATGACTGGTGGAGGAGAGTCAGGCGTTTTCTACTGATGCTGAAAGACAAATTCCTGATACAGATACAGTAACGTTAGTAGCAATACAAACCGATTGTCACAGCTAGCTAAAGTTAACCAAATCAGTTCAATGTTAGCTAACATTCGGCTATAACTAGCAAAGCGAAATGGCATTCTGAGAAAACACACGAATGTTACACACACTGCATACACATAAATTAATGTTAGCTAGCAAGCCAGCCATCTAACCTCAGATAACGTTAGCTAGCCAAAAGCAAGATTTAACTTGGGGTCTTTTGTTTAGACATAGCTAACAAATTAACAATAATCCCAATCCGTAGAGTAACGTTACTTTACAAACTGATTGTCATAGCTAAAGTTAACGAAATAAATTAGATTCAATGTTACTGTTAGCAAGCAAGTCAGCCATCGAACTCCAGCTGGCTAGCTAACAGCAAGCTTTAACTTGCAATAAAAACAACTTTCTGACAATTAGAAATGTATAATATCTGAAACTGTAGCTATATTCTTACCTGTATACATGGATGAAAGCTTCACGGTAGACTGCAACCTATTTAATGAAATAAGACGTCCAGTGTTGTTTCCGTTTAGTTTGCAGCTTGTTTGGCCACTGATTTCAAAACGCGGTCAACTTCTTCCGTGACAACAACACTGATATTGATCGCCGTTTCTTCCCCATCTCCGTCCTTAGAAGACTCTACTATGTCTTCTTCAATTAAAATGTTTTTACCTAAATCAGGGATTTCCTCATCGTCTGATTCATTTTCAGAGTCAGCGAGAGTCAGTCCAGAAAGTAGTCCATCACAACTTTTTCACACTGATGTTTGTCGATTGTGCCTGATAAATTCAGGGCAGCAATGTTATTAAGCGCAGAAGCAACATATTTGCAATTCTCCATGGCTAACGTTATATCTTTCGAAAAAACAGCAGTAGAAAGGAGTATCTTATAGACAATAGATGCTACATCGCAGACCAATCTGAAACTCATCTCTCAGCATGTCCAGCCCACTCATTATCTCAGACAATCATGGTTAGGAGGAAGGTTCCTGTCTATTTCTGTGGCTAAACCGACTAGGCTCGTAATTTAACAACTTTATTCGTTTTTTCAGATGGCATACAAGTTTGGTATTAAGGCACATGAAAGTTCACATCGTTGAAGGCATTTCTGCCCAAAAATATGTTTTATGTTTAAACGGCTCTCTTGTGAAGTCGTAACTTGCGACATACACTTAGTTTCTTGAATCGGGTCACATATATATATTTTTGTTGGCTCAAAACTACATACATACTTGATGATACCGAGTTACACTTGTGGGGGTCGTGAAGCAAAACGTAAAATACCATTGTGATTTGTGAGAGTCTCCCCTTTCCATAGGGGGTCATATCAGTTTGGTTCAGACACTACAGACAGAAGTTGGCACATCAACGGTACCGACGTAAGACTCGTCCCATGACACTTGTGGAGATTGTAGAGCAAAATGGAGAACACCATCGTGATAGTCGCATCTTTCTATAGAGTGGTCATATTAGTTTGTTAACCTTTCGGACACTTTTTTTGAGAAGACAGATTTTCGTTATGTCTCCTAGTCTGACAAAACAGCACTGTAGCTCTGCCACTTTCCACCGCAGATGCAGAAGGCTGACATACTGTAGATGGATGCGGTACCAGCTATCTCTAGCTTAAACAGACAGATTTGGATGGGGAATTTTTGTCTTATGTTAATCGATTGACACACTATTAAGGTTTAAACACCTGGCAAAATAAGCATCTTGATTTTCTTGCACTCTATTTGCACTCTAAACCATATCAGGTTTTACTAAAGTTTACTGAAGTTTGAAATAGAGGAAAAAACATTTTTTACACCGAGCCAAATTATTCCAAAATGTCAGATTGTCTATCTAAAAACCATTTTTTTTCTAAATTGTGGAATGAATAAGTAATAACTTCAACACTTTCTGGAAAAATATTTTTAAATCACCTGCCAACACAAATAAAACCATATTGCTAACACGAAGAAATGCCTTCTCCAGGCATCAGCAGCTGGAAAGATTTTCAGCAACATTAATCCAGTGTTAATATGTTGATTCGTTCATATCCACAGGGTATTTCCCTGCCAAAACAAATATGCATCAGAAAATCTGACTGATAGAACTGTCAAAAGACTAACCTTCCGACAAAATTTCGAACTGCAACACAAGTGACAATGGAAAATAAATTAGAAAATGTAAATTTAGGAGGAAGAGCAACATGGGAAAACAAACTGTACAGGAAGTAGAAGAGAGCTTCTCTCCCCTACCAGGGAATAAAACATATCAGAGCATCAACGTAGCTTGTCATGATAATGCAAATTGGATTTGGGAATTTCATTTCCATCTCACTAATTATCTGATGCCTCAGAAGGATATTGAATGGTATGAGAAATATATTTTTTTTAAAGAAGAAAAATGTATGTATAAAAGCTGTTTAGTGGAAGTTGGAAACTGGCTTGCCAAATTCCATCATCTTTCAGTAGATGCCTGCCATGTCACATGTTGTCGGTGTCATATGATGTTCTAACCCCAAACAAATGAGAGACATTAACCTGAGGGGATTTTACAGCTCACTGTAGTTGTTTTTTGTGTGGATGACCTATATTGCCATAGTTGTTGATTGTTGAACAGTTTGGTCGTCTCATACAGTAAACAGGATCAACGTCTACTGGGTTGTGGCACTCAAACATCTTTTGGTTGAATCAGAAATTGTGATTACTCAATGTGCTAAGACATTCAAAAACAGAGATAATGCATATTAATCTTGATCTTTGGAATTCTTGCTGTCATCCTCCCTCTAATCATCACAGTCCCCACTCTGGGTGATAATAATTAATCAAGCTAGCATTAAGTAGACGGGGTGCAGCGGTAATAGATCAATTGACAATTGATAAGAATCGATGGGAGAGATAACCTTGGACAACGTGGAAAGTCTGGATGAGGGAAGAGGGAACCATGGTAATTTGGCTTACTCTTACTTTATGATTGTTGAGAACAAAAAGGGTTTGGCGTTCTTCCACCGAAGACAAAAGTGCTGTGTTAAAATCAGACAGAGAAACGCTGACCTCCAACAAACAGTATTTCATTGATCTACCTTACTTGAGTTTCAATATACACATTCAAGATCTTTTGATTCAAAGGATCGTAGATACAGTATTTATTTATTTGTTTAAAGGGGAATTTAAAAAAAAAAGCTCATAGTGCCTTGAACCACATGGTAATTCTACAGCATTATTTTTTGCCTTTTACAGTAGTGCTTAAATTGACATTATATCTGGTCTCAGCACACTCAAGTAATGACAATCTTCCCACACAATTGAACACATTTATCTGATGAGGAATCAAGGCAATATTTATTACAGACTTTACTGCATATTATCATACAGAAGTGCACTGTGTGGCAATGGGCAGAAAATTCCATGATCATCGAAATATATTTTAGTTGAAAGATATGTTCAATGCTTTGTTCAAGCATATTTCAAGTCAGACAGTATGACTATCTCTGCTTTATTTTTTTGCCCTAATGTATAGTACACAGTAGTAGTCAACTCATAGGTTCAATCAAGTATATGTTCTGCTTGCAGATGTACAGTGAACGATACAAACCCTTGGCCATTTTATCGAGCCTTTCAAGCTTTCAAGTTCATTAACTGCAGTATCTCCCTGTGAGCAGGCCCAATAATCATCATGTTTTATCCCTCATTTCAGTGGATTTGCTTGAGGTCGGCTTCTGAAGTCCAACAAGTGGTCACTCTGGATCTCCCTGATCCATTTGAAAGTAAATTAGTCTGAAATAGCCATTATAATTCATAGAGATAAGAAGTCATTTCAAACACAGAGCCCACAGGCAAAGTGACCGATCTCAGGGAGGTCAGTGTTGAAAATCAGTACAAAAAGGCTTCCAAAAGAGTTTTCTGAGTAGAACCCTTTTGGTTCCATGTAGAACCCTCTGTGGAAAGAGTTCTACATGTAACCAAAAGGGTTCTTCAAAGTGTTCTCCTTTGGGGACATCCAAAGAACCCTTTTTGGTTCTAGATATAGCACCTTTTTTTTCTAAGAGTGTAGACAAGGAAGGACAGGAGTTGACATGTCTGAATTGCCATTGGATTGCATTGCAGTGCACATCCAGTACAGTGATATAACCATGCCAGCTCTCTCATATGCTGAAAATGGTGTTAATGTGAAATGTATTCATCAAGCAGGCTTACTGGAACATGCACATGCAGGGGTTTAAGGAGGGAATAATGGGAGAAAAAGGAGTGTAAGTGGATTTTCTGTCTTCTCCATTGCTGCTCCCCTGCATGGCACTTACTTCAGAGGCCTATTTGAAGTGTTTAGTCTTGAAAACATTAATCCCTGTAATTTTAGGTCGGGTGTTTCTCAGCTGTCAGGTACATCAGGTTGCATTGGAGAAGCACTAAAACAGTGAGGAAGCCTGGTGTCGTCCGCCGATAATTAGAATGCCTGTGTTCATCCCTACAAGGTAAAACAGCACTTCTTAAATGAAGGGCTGTCACACTTTAATTGTCTCCACTGAGACAGAGAGAGAAACGAGAGCGTGGGATGGATAATTCTACAAACACATGGTAAATCAGAGAGAAGCAGAAGCTGAAAGAAATGACTGCAACAGTTGAAATGCATCAATGCCTCATTTCCAATGAGGTGGATCATGTCAAGGCCTGTTATTTCAGTGGACATGCCACGTGCACTGCTTCATCACGCCAATGTAGTAAGATAGTTGTGTCAACCAGATTGCAAATAAAGAGAGAGTTTAGGAGTGGAGGATTGTAACACGTCAGCTGACAGTATGAAAGTCTTAATTCTTTCCATGTGAATAAAAAAAAGCTGGCCTTGAGCTGTCTGAAAAGTGGTGATTATCTGCAAAGTGCTCCACCAAAGCCTTGGGGATTTGACCATAAATTAATCACAACATCCAAAAAGGTGCTATTCATCAAAAGCTAATGCTGCTTACAGTAATGAATAATTCCCTTAAAAAAAAGCATTCTTGAAAGTAGAGGCATGTCAAACATCTCCAGTAGGTTAACCGAGATATGCCACAGCATTTCTAAGGTTTATGTGTGTAAGTTATGAGAAAATAAAGTTAGAAATGAAGATAGATACCCACACACAGATACCCCCGTGGAAATGTAATTAGCATAATAAAAAATCCATCAGTTTAAGCTAGAGTTATTTTTGCATTGGATCCATCTCACTCCACCACATCCGCTTATTTCGCACTTCCGCATCTGTGGTGAAAGATGACAGGGCTAGAGCTGTATTTGTCAGACCACAAGGCATCATGGAAATTGGTCATCTCACGAAATTGGCTGTATCATCTGAACGGTTTGGCCTAAAAACTACTGTGACCCTTCTATGGAAAGATGAGACTCTCTCGAACACGATGTCCTCCGTTTTGCGTCAGGAGAAGTGTCAGGAGACCCGTCTGAAGTCGGTACAGCAGATCTGCCAACTTCTGTCTGTAACCTTTTTTTTTTGCTAAGGTGAGACTCTTACAAACATGTAAATGTCAGTTATTTCTCTAGGAGACCACACAAGACTCGTCTGAAGGTCCCCAGGTACCAGTTGAAAACATTTATGGAAGTATACTATATGGAGACTGTTTAAAAAAATGTTTCCTGATCTCTCAGATATAGGAGAGACACTTCAGAAGAAACTTGCTTTTGATATTTTTGGGGACTATCTGTTTGTTCCATGTAGTGAATCTGTTATTCCATGTGTCTGTATAGGCTAATAGCAGTCCAAAAGTCCCCAAACATTTTTGTTGATATATTTTGTCTTAAAATTCCAAATCAAAAAGGCGATCCTTGGTATGACCTTCTTAAAATAACTCCATATAGTAGAACCCCGTCCCCTCCTCTGGCTTAGACAGGGCTTAGACTCTGTGTTAACGCTACCACAGTTAATTGTGCAACGTTTTGACCTGTAAGGGCCCCTGTTTTTAATGACATCTGAATAAAGGTGACTAAAAAAACGCTAGACTAGCCAATCAAAAAAATATTAGTTGAGTGACTGTCAGTGACTGACATAACAAGAGAAAAACTCCTGATGCACACAACCAAATTTCGAAATTGTACCTTGTGCAGGGGAAATTGATCCGGGGCCTACAATAGGGGCCTACAGTTGCCCATCTCCGCACTAGAAGATATAGCTGGACAAAAATCTGTTTTTTAATTATATTTGTTAGGTTGCTAGAGAAGTGCACTGGTCCTTAGTTATATTTGCATAGTTGTTATGGACAAGCACTGATTGTTTGTTCTTACAAAACTGATTGCTATACAGTCTGGCTAAAGTTGTTGTCACTTGCTAGCTAGCCAACTTCAGCTAACACAGTCATGTCGAACATTTTAGTTGGCTTTAGCTACATGTATATCCATAATAATGAGGCTCATGTGTGATTTCGCCTGGCTCAGAAAAAGTTGATAGTCTGGACACTTTCCCTGTCTATGACACAGGGGAGATCGCATTTTCATAACTGAAACATTGTTTCCGAGGTCGGTTTATAAATCGCCCCGCTGTTACAAACCAAACGCTAAGCTAGAAGCAAGGGTAAATAATGTGTGTGGAGATAAATGTAGGAGATGATTCAGACAACAGCATGAACATGATGATATTCTTTTGGAGGCGCAGGGTTATTTCAGATGGAACTGTTAGCAGGCATAGGTGTGCCAATATCGGCGAATAGCATGGCTTGGAACACTGCTCCCCCAATAAGCATCCAGGATCAAAACATCCCTGTTTTATAACCGGAATTAATGACTAAACTTATTAACCCTTCTGCCTAAATTTAACCAAAACTTTGGAATAGATGCCTAAACTAATCGGTTATTTTGCTTGTACTTTTGAGCAGTTTGACTGACAGCTAACAGACAGCAACACATTCCATAATTAAACGGCACCACACCCCGTAATTAAACGGCACCACACCCCGCAATTAAACGGCACCACACCCCGCAATTAAACGGCACCACACCCCGCAATTAAACGGCACCACACCCCGCAATTAAACGGCACCACACCCCGCAATTAAACGGCACCACACCCCGTAATTAAACGGCACCACACCCCGTAATTAAACGGCACCACACCCCGTAATTAAAGGGCACCACACCCCGTAATTAAACGGCACCACACCCGTAATTAAACGGCACCACACCCCGTAATTAAACGGCACCACACCCCGTAATTAAACGGCACCACACCCCGTAATTAAACGGCACCACACCCCGTAATTAAAAGGGCGACACATTCCTTAATCTCTTGTTGCCTACAGTTACGACAACTGTCTTCATTTGACTTAGACTCAAGGTTGCGTTGTAAAATCACCATACCATTGGTGCAATCAATGACATTTACATCACGCAATCGGAAAGACGTCTGTTCACAGCTCTTGAAAAATCAAGGCTTATCATTCATTATCATTTCTGGTAGAATAGCGTCGCAATGAGATTGGCCTTTAGGCAGTTACTCTTTCGTAGACACAGACATGGTTCATGTTCATTTAAAGCATTTAAGACCTAATGTTCAGTGTGGTAAAACTGAGAAAATAGACGTTATTTATTCCATTATTATATATAATTATTATCTTAAAGTTGCTCTTAAGTCCTCCTCCAAGGCTTAGCAAGTCTGAAAACTCAAAATTTGTAGAAATGTCATTCTGCTCCTTTTGGATCTTGAATTGCCCTCCCCAGCCACATTCATTCTCATGAAGGGTGCAATGGGAATGTGCATTGTGATGCAACAGCAGGCAGGAAAAATAATACAGCCCTCCTTCTCTCCCAAGTGAATGTATTCATCTTCTCTTCCTCTGCTGGTGGCTCCTGGGTTTGCTGTTGCTGGAGCTCAGGCCCAGCCTCAGTGCACCTGATTCTACTTCCTCTCCCCAAAGACCAGCACTGAGTCCCCCATTTGTCATCGGTAAACATGCAGACGCGCTATACTTCATACATTTGGAGGGAGGGAGGGGACTTCGTAAGAAGAAAACACAGGGACAACAAATTCAGCATAATTCTCTGTGACATGAAACCCTCATTCCACAAGAGAAGTTAAACAAAATACAGCAGTTATCTTGACGAACAAAATACATGTCATTGGTATAGTTAATTCTAAGGACATTGGTATACAAAGAGTGTATTTCATGGGAAAATATCCTAATTCACACCCAATAATAACAACAACAACTCATACAACCACGCAAACATTTTGAACTCATTCATGGAGCATCATGCAGGAGAAAGCTTGTGAGTAGTTGATCCCTTTGGTTTGATTTATTGGACACAAGGGCTGAAGGAGTAAGATATCATTTAGAGAGGGGATATTTACGACATGGTTTTACCTACAGTCATTATAAATCCATTGACCACTGTTGTGTCACGTACCCTTACAAAAATCTGTCACTGCATTTTCAAAACAATTTTAAATACCCATGCTCAATAACTCTGTTGATGAATAGCTTGTCTCGTGCTCGGGAAAGGGGGTGGTGCGGTAGGGAAAAATCCTGATGAAATTACATTGTGGATTGATTGATCTCCGCAACTCTAGAGGATACAGGTTAAACTGATATATCATGATTAGTGTCAACGGTGGAGCTGAAGGACAATGCAGCCATTGTCTTGGTCCGTGGTCCGTGGCAGGGAACCAAAAGTTGTCCATCACTACCACATTGGAATTTTGAAAGGGAATGAGAAGGAAATCAAATGGTATCACAGTGTCAATTCATATTCACTAATGTAGTTCTGCATATTGTAGTATGAGAGCACACTCACTGACAAACACGCACGCAGGCACATGCACACACACACACACACACTCACACACATAAACAAACAATGTGTAAACTAGTTTACCAGGATTGATTTTGATTCCTATTAGTATGATGGGTGGTGTGCTACTGTGTTACTGGAGAGTCAGATGTGACTCTTCATAAAGATCTGACCTCTTAGACAGCGGATGTGCTCAATATGTAAATACAGTCCAAAGTGAATGTGATATATAACAAATGTGCCAACACTTCACATAATAAAACAATTATTTATCACGGTTTGGGATTTATCAAGGTTGGTAAGCCTCTGTGGTTCTCACTAGTATTTGGCAGAGAGAGAGAGAGAGAGAGAGAGAGAACAATATGGATATGATATTAAGCTGCAAGCTGAGCACCAGCGTCAGCTAAGTCAAGGACAACCACACAACCACAGTGATTGAAATCTTTACGGCTATAGCTAGGTGGATCTCAGAGCAACCCATGGTAGCATGGGAAATGAAATATTAATTAAGGAATTCTCCCAACCACTGGGCAAAGCAATATTCTCAGCCCACACCCATGTTATACAAAGAGCAACGATTACAGATCTGCTGTTTTCTGTTTTTTTTTTTATAGAGCAATTCATTAATGACAGCTTTACTACTGTAGCTGTGTATACACTGTATTTACCATAAAAGCTGGGATTTTCTAGTCCAACTGGTATCATTGGAAACATGTACTGTACATAGCTAATCTGGAAAGAAGTAGTGTATTTTAAAAGGAAAAAAACATGGGAACACCAATATAAACCAATATAAGGGCCCATACACTCACCTCTTTACACCTAATGCCTATGGTTACTCATTCACTCTGTTTGAATTTTGATATCTGACATGCACATGCTAATCTCTCAGTCAACATTAGCGACTGTTTTTTGAAGAGCTCTTCTCCAACATTTCATCTTATTCTGAGGAGGAGCTACTAGGGCTGATGTCTGTCACTGATAAGTCCTGAGCTCTGTAATTAGACTGGGAGGGGATTTCATTCTTCCACTCGCTGAACTGTCTGCTATTCTGCATCTCTCCCCCGCTGTGCTTTCTTGATGATGAAGCTTATTACAATGCCCAGCGCATATCTCCCTTTCTCCTAAACATGGCTATAATCCCCACACTGGTCCAAGTTATTAACTCCCATTCAAACTGTAGAACTCCTCTCAGCCTTACCTAGTCAACAGCATTGTATCGCCTGGGAATGGATCTGATTGACAGATTGTGAAGTAAACAGAGCGAAGGAAAGAGAGCAAGAGAGAGAGAGAGAGAGAGAGAGAGAGAGAGAGGAAGAGGGAAAGGGAGAGAGAGAGGGAGGGGAGGGGGAGGGGGAGGAAGAGAAGGAGAGGAAGGGGGAGGGAGAGGGAGAGGGCTTTAACTTCCACTACACTAGTGTCTGAACAGCATGCTGCCGGTGGCAAGACCATTATAATAAGAAAATGTCCCTTATTCCAAAACTTGCCAACCTTTGATTTATTCACAACTCTATCTTTTAAAACTGGCCTAAAACCTTTTTTATGGCATATCAATAAGGTTCCCAAACACCATTATGTCAGGGAAACAATTTACTTAGGGAATTATATATTTTCTGATGTTAATAACCATAAAGCAAACCAAATAATAGTCTGAGGAAAAGTTGCAAAACCAGGCCTGTTAACACTAGTGCGGAGTCTCCTGAGGTGGTTAGAGGCCACTGAGCTGTCACATGACATGCAATGCAGAGTTGGAACCAATGTCATTATCTGAGAAAAGAGAAAGTTGTCAGAGAACCTGGGACACGAGGGAGGAACATGTGCCCATTATGTCAATCCTCTACCGCCATCATATTAGTACCCTTTTGTCTTTTGTATTGGAGTTATAAAGTATTTGTATAGGAATGATACATGAATCCAGCTTTTCTATGTGGCTCAAAACCCAACACGTTCTAGGAATAAATTAATTCCTCTAAGTGTTAAGAAGGTTAGAAAAAGTATTGGCCTGACACTTATCTAAGCTCTATGTGTAAATACAGGTAATATACTGTATGCTGTAGAACATGCTCCACTGAGACTAATGCTCTGTTCAAAACAACTGGGAACTGGGAATTATTTAAATATTGCTGTACACATACTATTCTTCAGATATACTACATATTCTATCCATATACTGTTCATATTGTCTATACATCCCATCACATATACACACCGAGAGTACACAACATGCTCTTTCCATGACATAGACAGACCAGATTAATCCAGGTGAAAGCTATGATCCCTTATTGATGTCACTTGTTAAATCCACTTCAGTTGGTGTAGATGAAGGGGAGGAGACAGGTTAAAGAAGGATTATTAAACTTTGAGAGAATTGAGACATGGATTGTGTATGTCTGCATTCAGAGGGTGAATGGCCAAGACAAAATACTTAAGTTCCATTGAACAGGGTATGTTAGAAGGTGCCAGGCTTATCGGTTTGAATGTGTAAAGAACTGCAGTGCTGCTGGGTTTTTCACGCTCAACAGTTTCCTGTGTGTATCAAGAACGGTCCATCACCCAAAGGACATCTAGCCAACTTGACACAACTGTGGGAAGCAATGGAGTCAACATGGGCCAGCATCCTTGTGGAACGTTTTTGACACCTTGTAGAGTCCATGCCCTGATGAATCTAAGCTTTACTGAGTGCAAAAGGGGGTGCAACTCAATATTAGAAAGGTGTTCTTAATGTTTTGTGTATATTCAGAATTTATACTCCGGACTCCGACATTGCTCGTCATCCTAATATTTCCGTGAGTAACTCTGGTCTGTAATCACTCGTTCACTCAGGACTTATTTATTCATTCAGGTCTGTATATACATATTCATGCACAGTTGTTATATCATATCACATGCAATATTTAAAGTAATTCTTGGACTGAACTTAAGTAGTCATTCACTCAGGAATGTATATTAGTATCCTGTCAGTTGTATCTTTTTTCATTGCTTTTAGTTTATCAAATGTGCAATACGTGCAGTTATCTGTAATTAAACCCTGCACTAAGGACTGTATTTTAAGGGAATTACTATTATTACTATAAATTATATCATACACACATTTAGCAATTTAAGTATCTCTTCCTGTCATTTACCTGTACAGTTAATTTAACCATGCAAAATATTCACTTACCCGTTCATTTAACCAGACTGTATATTAAGTAAACTATTATTACCCTCACTTATATCATACGCACAATTAGCTATTTAAGTATTTCTCTGCCATCGACCTGTATAGTATAGTTAACCATGCAAATACTCCTTATTTATCTATATCAATTTGCAATATTTTTATCATTCTGGTATCTTTCTAGAGCACTGACATTTCAACCTCAAGATTACTGACGTTGGGCTCAGATGGTAGAGCACGGCACTTGCAATGCCAGGGTTGTGGGTTTGATTCCCACGGGGGACCAGTACAAATGAAAATGTATGCACTCACTACTGTAATTCGCTCTGGATAAGTGTGTCTGCTAAATTACAAAAATGTCATGATTTGACCTTTTTTTTTTTTTTTGAGTTCCCAGTTGTCTTGATAGCACCATGACCATCAGATGCAGGTACCATCAATCCAGAAAAAGTTAATAAGCAAATTATTTTAATTTATACTCGCAAGTGCTGCACCAACTGATCTATTTTCTTATCAGAGCTCGAGTTTTGAAATATAATATGGTCTGAGAAGAGCAATATTGTCAGGCCAGGCATAAAGCCAATATTCTGTGATAATGTATTAGGCCTACTGGACAAACCTCATTCCTACAGAACTGCTTTTATTAGGTTAATGTTAAATTTTTTATATCTGACTGATAGATCTCGGCTTACTTTTTGAATGTGAAAATGAAAATTGGTGACCACTGCTGTAGAATATAGATTTTAACCTGGTCCCATTAGTCAGTTTGGCCTTTAAACTTTAAACAGGTTAACATTCACAAGACTGCAGGGCCAGACGGATTACCGGGATGCATACTCAGAGCATGCGCTGACCAGCTGGCAAGTGTCTTTACTGACATTTTCAGCCTCTGACATTTTCAACCTCTCCCTGACCCAGTCTGTAATACCTACATGTTTCAAGCAGACCACCATAGTCCCTGTGCCCAAGAAGGCCAAGGTAAATGACTAACACCCCTGTAGCACTCACATCTGTAGCCATGAAATGCTGTGAAAGGCTGGTCATGACTCACATCAACACCATCATCCCAGACACCCTGGACCCGCTCCAACTCACATACCTCCCCAACAGATCCACAGATCTCTCCCACCCGGACACAAGGAATAGCTATGTGAGAATGCTGTTCATTGATTATAGGTCAGCGTTCAACACCATAGTGCCCTCCAAGCTCATCACTAAGCTAAGGACCCTGGGACTGAACTCCTTCTGCAACTGGATCCTGGACTTTCTGGTCTTTTCTTCCCCAGGTGGTGAGGGTAGGCAACAACATATCTACCACGCTGAACCTCAACACGGGGGGCCCTCAGGGGTGTGTGCTAAGTTCCCTCCTGTACTCCCTGTTCACCCACAACTCCAACACCATCATTAAGTTTGCCGATGACACAACGGTGGTAGGCCTGATCAGCGACGATGAGACTGCTTAAAGGGCCCTAAAAATTGTCAGACTCCAGCCATCCAAGTCATAGACTGTTCTCTCTGTTACCGCACGGCAAGCTGTAGAGATGCACCAAGTCGGGAACCAACAGGACCCTGAACAGCTTCTACCCCTAAGCCATAAGACTGCTAAATAGTTAATTAAATAGCATTGATCCTTTTTTATCTAACTTTTTTGACTCATCACATACACTGCTGCTACTGTTTACTATCTGTCACTCTATTCCTAGTTATATGTACATATCTAACTCAATTACCTCGTACCCCGACACATTGACTCAGTACTGGTACCTCTTCTATATATAAGTTATCATTACTCATTGTGTATTTATTATTATTTGTTTTATTTTTCTATTATTTCTCTATTTTCTATCTCTGTATTGTTGGGACGGGGCACTAAGGAAGCATTTCACTGTTAGTTTACACCTGTTGTTTACGAAGTATGTGATTAATACAATTTGATTTGATCATATCTGTAGTGAGAAGATTTATTACATATGATTTCTCCTGCCTTTGACTTTAACATACAGTACATTCTATTATAAAGCTTTATCATGCGTTATTATCTAGATTATCTTGGGAATGTCTTGAAAGAAAAAGCTGGTTAACATTGACATTGATAACATCTTTCCAGGTTCACCCATTAAGACTTCAGAAGATGGCGTTTAAAGAGGCATACCCTGCATCTGATGTCAGTGAGCAGTGTGAGAGGAAACGTTGACTTTAATCTGCTCAATTGAGGTACTCTGATTTCCATAGTGATTAAACTTGTGCCAGATGACCTCCGGTTTCTGTTCTGTGACCGACGTTGCTGTGCAGCTGTTGCTTTATGCAAAACTCCTCCATGGAGACAGGACTGGGGATTAGACTTGTAATAGCCTCTCTTGTTCATCTTCGTCACCTCAGGGCAGTTTTCTCAACATTATAGACAGCTCTGGACCTCAACTCATCCTCCAAATCTCACTAGGGAGACATGCCTGAGCCAAATGTGTGTGTGTTTGTGCATATGTTTAAGAATTGTTCTGCGTTATGTTCCTGTGTTCTCATACTATAGTATATGTTTCTGTACTGCATAGTTAAGTCACCATGGGAAATTACCATACACTCAGAGAATTAGTTTATGGATGCACTCATGAAGTGCACCTAACCTATTCAGTGTGGCCAGTTACAACAACAACAATAATTTGCAGACATAGAATGAATACTAGGCAATTATACAGTATAAGATCGAACACTGAAACAATTGTTTCATTCCATTATATGGTCGCAATTCCGCTAGATGAACCAAACCGCGCTGGTTGTTGGTTCTTGGTCGTTTTCCATTTGCTGTGGAACTGGAAACAGGACTAGGTTTAATTTGTGAGAAAAACTCAGTGGTGTAAACCACTTAAGTAAAAATACTTTAAAGTACTACGTAACTAGTTTTTTAATTCCCTACATTCCTAAAGAAAATTATGTACTTTTTACTCCATACATTTTCCCTGACACCCTAAAGTACTCTTTACATTTCGAATGCTTAGCAGGACAGGAAAAGGGTTAAATTCACACACTCAAGATCGTCCCAAAATGCCTCCTACAACGCAAAACTTTCTGGATCTTTAAACTAAGTACCACTGTATTGCCAGGTCTAAATGAGGAAAATGAGAGATGTTTTTGCTCTCCATGATTTTTTGTTCTGGTAATATGAGTTCATGTGTTTATTTTCCTTTTATGATATTGCATTTTGTGGTGTTGCATTCTCGTTATTTCATGTATATTTTTTTTATCTTTGTGCCTTAAATGTTTTCCCCACATTTTTTTAGATAGATAGATAGATAGATAGATAGATAGATAGATAGATAGATAGAAGATAGATAGATAGATAGATAGATAGATAGATAGATAGATAGATAGATAGATAGATAGATAGATAGATAGATAGATAGATAGATAGATAGATAGATAGATAGATAGATACTTTATTGATCCCCGAGGGGGAAATTTACCTGACCAATAACATATGGTAATGATTTTAGTCACTTCCTGTGAGAGTTGGGTTATACACCACTATTCTTTGTCACCCTTTTGTTTTAACAAATTCTTATTTACAATGACAGCCTACCTACAAGGTCAGCCCCTGGAGCAAATTAGGGTTAAGTGCCTTGCTCAAGGACACATCAACAGGTTTTTTTTTTCTCACCTTGTCGGCTCGGGTATTCAAACCAGCAAACTTTCAGTTACTGGCCCAACACTCTAACCGCTAGGCTACCTGCCGCCCATAAACAAAAGAGGCTTTGCATTTTTTTCACTCAATGATAGTGCCTTGATTACTTCTGGAAGTTTGTTTTGCCCAAAGGCTATTTCAGCATTGTTGATTATCTAGCATCAACTTCTTTTTATTCTATGCTATGGTGAGTTGATGTGTGTCCCATTGACTGGAATGGCCATCTCACATTCTATTGATAACCTGAGTCCAGATGGTCTGATCTGGTGTGGTAATTGTGATTGCTTCCACGATTTCCCTTAATTGCTCCAAGTAACTCCTGGGGAGTGGGTGCCGAGGTAGAAACTATTTCCCTAAGGAACATTACAAAATCATGAACCTGTAGTAACAATATACAATGTTATAGATGTGTTTCAGATCTATCACATGTTGCAGAGCCGCAGGTGAGCACCCACTGTCTGGACCCTGTGCCAGTCAACTGTGTGGTGGGACAACTGTGTTCCACAATTTACAGGCACCCAATGGATCGATAAATCCACATTTCGGCAGAGAATTTCCAGTTTCTCTGCAAGAAGCTGAGTCCTGTTCTGGAGAGACAGGATGCAGTGTTACGCCTTTGTGTCCCTCTCCGAAAGTGAATTGCCATTGCCCTGTGGAAGCTGGCCACAAACTCTGAATATATTGCTATTTATTGCTAAAGTGAAGGCTGGTGCTCTCTGTTGTGTAGGGAGGCAAAATAAAGAGAAAATGACCACAAGGCAAATAACAGATCTATTTTTTCTTCCTTTGTGATTTCCTCTCCCCTCTCACAGACACCCAGCTCCACTAACACCCTTTGGACAACAAAATGCCTGGACCAACAACAGATTTGCTAGCATGACAGAACAAGCCTGTTCCCTTAGCTCAGTGGTTCTCTCCTTTTTTTGGTTACTGTACCTCCTCTCACATGATTAATACACACTCTTAGAAACAAAGGTGCTATCTAGAACCTAAAATGGTTATTCGGCTGTCCCCATAGGAGAACCCTTTGAAGAAGCATTTTTGGTTCCAGGTAGAACCCTTTTGGTTACAAGTAGAAATCTTTTGGGTTCCATGTACAACCATTTTCACAAAGGGTTCTACATGGAACCCAAATGAGTTCTACCTGGAATCAAAAAAGGTTATTCAAAGGGTTCTCCTATGGGGACAGCCGAAGAACCCTTTTGGAACCCTTATTTCTATGAGTGCAGTACTAGTATATACTCGCTTATGTTCATTTTACCATTAGACATATGTTCTTATGTTCATTTTACCATTAGACATATGTACTTAAGTCAATTTTACCATTAGACAGTATGTTATGTTAATTTTACCATTAGACATATGTTCTTATGTTCATTTTACCATTAGACATATGTTCTTATGTTCATTTTACCATTAGACAGTATGTTATGTTCATTTTACCATTAGACATATGTTCTTATGTTAATTTTACCATTAGACAGTATGTTATGTTCATTTTACCATTAGACATAAGTTCTTATTAGTTTAGTTTTTTAGCCCCAGTGAACACCCTTCTACACAATTATATATTCTATTGTTGTTGAATAAAAGTGTGTCAAAATCAGCATACAACAGGTCTGGGTCAAGGTGGCACGTCAGATGAACAGGTCAGGGTTCCATAACCGCAGGCAGACGAGTTGAAACCAGTGCAGCAGCACGACCAGGTGGACTGGGGACAGCTAGGAGTCATCAGGGCAGGTAGTCCTGAAGCATGGTCCTAAGGCTCAGGTCCTCAACATCATACGTTCACAATCTAAGCTAGCATTCATCATCATGAATCAAGTCTACTGGCTACATCTTGTCATATGAAGATAAATAATGAAGAGAAAATATAGATCAAACGTATCGGTGCTCATCGGCCGTTGGATATAAACATTACACGGCTAGCTAGTTAGCGGTGCCAGCTAGTAGCGTTTCAATCTGTGATGTCACTCGTTCTGAGACCTCAAAGTAGTTATTTCCCTTGCTCTGAAAGAGCCAAAGCTTTTGTGGAGCGATGATTAACGATGCTTTGAGGGTCACTGGCTCGAGCCCAGGTAGGGACTAGGAGAGGGACTGAAGCAAAACTGTTACACTGCTTCATAAATTATGTAGGATGCCAGAGAGATGTGTACTGTATACTATAGCTAAGAAAGTAATACTAAGTGTATGTTGTGTAGTAAGCTGTTAGTTGCCCATGTGCCTAATAATTTGGTCTATTTTACCTCTTAATTTTGCCTACTGTTCTAACTTGGTATTGCACATGTAGCCTATAACCTGTTTTAGAGAAATGTAGTCATAGAATATTGTAAGAGATTTCATTGTCTGCTTATATGCCCCCTTTATTTATCCTACGGTTCAGACTTGGTGTACAGGGAGAACACTGTAAGAACGGCCCATGTTCTGAATTCTGTCGCTGTACATTTCAAAAGTGCTGAACAAATAGTTATATTGACTACGTCCGTCGTCATTAATGTCTTAATCGAAATTACAGATTGCCTCTTATCCGCTCGTCGTCCCCTTATGTCATAGTTTGTACATCTCAATTGTCAGTAGAAACCACACTTGTTTAAGCAAGTCAGCCATATCAGCTAGGTTTTTTTTTAAAGGCAGTAAATGAGGCTGAATGAACTGTTTCACTGCCAGACAAGGCTCCGCTGATAGCCAGGTGTAGCAGTTGTAAGGTGTTGGGACTCTGCTGTTGGGACAGCTTTATGTAGGCCCTAACAGTTTGTGGGCACCTTTGTCACTGTTATAGTGCAGTTAATGTATTGTTTAGTGTTGTTTTGTGGCTTTGCTGGTATGTATATATTTTTTTTATTGTTTGCCCCACCAAGATTTACTTGCTAAAATCGCCACTGGATAAGGTACAGGGAAATATATAGGCAGAAGTAATGTTATGTACATTACAGGAATGATAAGGTACGGGGAAATATATAGGCAGAAGTAATGTTATGTACATTACAGGAATGATAAGGTACGGGGAAATATATAGGCAGAAGTAATGACATGTACAGTACAGGGATGATAAGGTACAGGGAAATATATATGCAGAAGTAATGTCATGTACAGTACAGGGATGATAAGATACAGGGAAATATATATACAGAAGTAATGATATGTACAGTACAGGAATGATAAGATACATACTCCAAAGCAAACCTTAGGGCAGCCAGTGTGAGAGCAGTTTTGTTCTCCAACCATGTATTTTCTCATCAAATTGATTAAATCTTATCCAGCAAAGGCCAGTGTGGGGCCAACCAGATCTACCAACCAGATCTACCAACCAGATCTACCAACCAGATACACCAGTGATGCAAATAATAAAGGTCTCGGGTCAGAATATGATTAATTGAATCAGTGTGACAGTTTTACAGTATGTATAAATTCCTAGATCCATACTCTCTCCTTGAATAATGTTTAGGAACATAACCCTGTCATGACAAAAGCCCTCTGTGGATGAGATTGCACACCACTGTTGAAGACAGCTAAATTGTGTGATTAGGGCTAAACAAGTGAACATGACAATCAATTGATATTGAACTGCTTACCAACCAAGAATGGACCCTTGGCGCCTGGGGGAGCAGGGCTCAGGGGTTGTGGCTTCACCATTCGAGCACGCAGCTTCCTCTGAGTCGTCTGTAGTTTCAGGAATGTCCTCTGAAAAGTATGTTTGCTTACATAACGTGAAGACAAAAATGTAGTTAAGTTTATAGTCTTCCATGGATGTTTAAATTACAAGTTGTCGACCCTGGTTCACATCTCACGCAGTTGTCACTCTCACACGCTACGCAGTAATGTGTTCAAGAGTTATAAGGTCAATCATATATACATGTTCACCAGATAGACTGTAATACATTAATGTACAGTATACAGTATTTATGAAGTGTTTATTGCTGGAAGATAAATCAAGGTTCAGCCATGAGATAACCCGCTATAGTGTTCCAAGTTTGAGAATAAATAGTGAATGACCTTGTGTAATGCAAATTGATTAGTCAGAGTTTATTAAGGGTAGCCAATAAACAAATGAAAGAAAGGGAGTTGGCATTTATGAAAAACATCATTCATTTCAGAGAAATTCAAGGATGTTGATTACAGCCAGCCATGACAATATGCACTGGCATCATTTACATTTTCTTGATATTAGTACTAGTTGGAATCAATCAATAGTGGTCACGTAGCTATTCTGCTCCCAGCAACACTTGGAATATAAGCATTGACTTTAAATATGTTTACCTCTATATATAAAGTAAATTCTCACTATACAAACTGAGGAAAACGTTGACTACCATGGAAATGGTAAGTGTGGAAGAGGATGTAAAATGATTACTGCATACATTTTTGATCTGGGTTTCACAGCATGCATTACATCAATTATTTAAGGTAAGAGTGAAAGAAATTGTCCAAATACATTATCGAATGAATAGATGTCCGTGCTGTTTCCCCTCCGTCTACGATGGAGGACCTCCCCCATGATCGCCCAGATTGTACTCGTAACAATGTGACTCGCCACATGTCGAGATCTACGTTTTCATATCCGAGGGCAATGATAGATGAGGCAATCTGAAGTTGTGCTGAGAGATACATCAGGAGGGAGACAGGCATAGATATAGAAGACGGGAATCCAGGCCCTCATTGTCACCCGTCCACGGGTCCTTGGATATATAGTGGCTCCCTCAGGAGCAATAACTCACGTACATATGCAAAAAGTACAACAGCGCAGCTCTAACCCGGGCCAGATGCTAAACCACAGAAGGATCACGTGCCCTGCCTCGATCTCACCAACTACTCAGGCAGGTATTTTCTTCGGAGGTCCTCTGATGATGACCTCTTTTTGGCATTCTGTGTGTTCCTACTTTTTTTTTAGTTGAGCTTTAATAATTTATTTGCATATCTAAATCTATGGTATATCACCCAGGACAAAATGCTCATTTGTATCCTATTTGCATAGCTGAATATTTATTGAAGTGAGTTGCTGAAAGACTAAAGTGAGTAAGGATCATGGATGTCCTGATCACGGCGTTTAAACCGTTAGCATTGGTCTACCCATTTTACTGCTCTACAGTTTTAATAGTGTTATCAATGTGCAATCAGGAAGCATCTATAAGTCTCCAATGCATTTACCAAACAGGCAATAAAAAAAAAAAAAAGCTAAAACCTTGTTTTATTTGCGTTTGGTATTGTTTGATAGACGAACATGTTTTTCCTTATGCGTCAAAGCTCTCGGCTCTAATGTTGTTTATCGGTGTCTTTAAATGAGCTAAGTTCATTTCCTTTAAAATATGCAGTAGGGCCATATATCGATTTGGCTGGTAAATGCCTCCAAACTCTCAGCTCTGACTGACAAGGACTGACAGGGAAGAAAGAGTTATCAAATTAAAATAGCAAAATCCATTCACCTTAAATGTTTTTGTCCTTTCCCAGTACCTTTTATTGTAATTACAAAATATACAATTGAGTTGCAGCCATCAGATTCATTTATTGGAAGCATTTCCCCCCCCAGTGTTATAGTAGAATGATATTCCAATTTTATGGTTGGGTACCTTAAAAATATAAATAGAAGGAGTGCTTATATTTTTTTTATGTTTCTAAGAAATTAAATAATTTATTTTTCAATGCTGGATAATAGCTGCATCGAAAATATGGCCAACAAAAGTGCTTGAGAGACACAATTTGTGCATGTTTTTTATTCCAGTCCATCTCTAATATACCTATTTAAGATAATTTATTAAAAACATTATTTTAAATCAGGTGTTCTAGTGCTGTACCGTTTATGGCTGAACATGAGAAAAAGCATCCAGTGATGAGAAAATAAATAAATATCATGGAACACAATAAAAAAAGTACTTTGATAAAGGAATAACAATCCTCACTCTTGAAGTGATTGTATGAATTAACTTGTGCCTCAGGAGGACCAAATTGCAATATAAAAGCAGAATATTATGAAAACTGCCTACATTATGAAATCATACTGTATGTAAGTACAACACGAGGGTGAATATAATCACTTTGCTCTGAATGTGAATAAAACTTTAAATGGTTAATTAAAGAAGAGCTTGGTGTATATTTTCTACTTTCTCAGTAATTTAGAAAACACATTTCCCCAAGCAAGCTTCAGATGAGTTTCAAATGAGGGAGAAAAAAACGCACATAGAGGAACCATAGAGAGGAGAGGTGTGAACCTTTAGCTTCACTGCCAGCATAGCCATAGTGCTTGCCAATCTGAACACCTTGTGGTGAGTTCCCCACTGAAATGGACTGGGCCCAGGGGAATAGGAGCCAGGCTGCAGACTGTTCCCCAACCTCGGAACATCTGTGCTCACCATCTGCTTGCTCTTCGTGGTGGCTACCTGAAAGTAGCATGTTACCTTCCCCTTTTTGTGAAGGAGCAAGAATAGTGCTTTTGCACTCATACACCCTGATTCATGTTTTGAAGGATTGCTTTGAATAATCAACAGGTCATATAGTCATGTACTTTAACCTAATTTCCACCCTAAGGTACACACACACACACATACACACTCAAATGCACACACATATACACACACAAAAAACTTGTCATTGCCATTCATCAAAGTAGCTGTGTCATTACTTACCCAAATGAGATGGTGCTAATTGCAATGAAAGTTTGATACATTAGTGCAGCCTCAGTACATTCCGAAGCCTGCATTATTGCTTCATAGATGCTGACCAGTAAAATGTGATTAGAATACAAACTTTGAGAACAACGTTATGCCTATATTAGGTTGTCATGAACATAACTTCAGTATTGATATTACATGACAGGACCTATTGCCTGTAATCACATGTAATAGATGTTTTATTGTCACAGTTTAATGTGTTGTTTTACAGTGTCAGCCATAGTAGTATGGCGCCCCTAGAGCAAATTAGGAATAAGTGCCTTGCTCAAGGGCACATCAACAGATGTTTCACATTGTTGGCTCTGATATTTGAACCAGCTAGGCTACCTGCCCACATAATAGTAACTTTACTCACGTCATTTCATGATCACCTGTACCTGTGGCATGGTCTATATTGGCAAAACTACTAGGGCCGTGGTTTTTCTAGAACCTTAATAGTGTTACTTTGTGGTGTTAGTTGAAGGACTTGATCTTAAAATTGCACTTAAGTAACAACAACCATAAAGATACATTAAATATGGGAAGCCCAGTCCAAAGCAGTAAAACAACCCAGAAGTGCTCAAAATCAGAATTCAGAGAAATGGCTTTAATTAGCCAGTGGCTGTTTACATTTATAAACAATCCGTTAAGGTGGTAATGTTGATGAGACCCTCAAGAGAAGAAGCTGTTATCCATTAAAACATTGTGCTGCAAAGAAGAATTCTGTCTGACCTGGAGTAAAGTGAGTGAACATTTCAGAGACTCATCATCTAGCAATAATTATTCCAGAGACTCATCATCTAGCAATACGTATTCCAGAGACTCATCATCGTCTTGCGATGTGAGAGGAAAAGGAATAGTGAAGGTCCATAGTGGCTGTACCTCCCTCTCTTTAACTTGTAACCTAGACATCATTGCAGAGGCCAGAGAGCTGTGGTAAGCTTTGAAGCATCCCCCAATTTTAACTCTGCCACGGCGAGGAAATTGAAGTCAAAAGGATCAGAGGACCTCATACTATAAAAAATGATCTCCCCAGGACTGATGTATAAAGGGGAAAGGGACAATTAACCTGGTCACTTTTAGACAGCAGTCTGAAAAAACATGAAGGCCTGTTGAGGGTACTAGTAAAATACATAATAAAAGCAACAGCATTTGGCCAAGTTCAATGTCAGATAGTATTTAGTTGCTAGCCGGTGTAACAGTGCAGCAGAGGTAAAAATATAGGAATACATCCACTGGGGGATTAAATTGATCTTAATACCAAAGCTGTTATGCATGGGAAACTAGTCAATACAAGATCCATGGTTTTATGACAACCAACTAGCTATCAGCCTCAAATAAAATCCATCATCACTTCCCCTGGCCTGCACCACATCGCCTTCCCCGCCTTTCAATAAATACCTCAGTTACCTTATCCCTGTCTCCTCGTCTGAGTCTGCATTTGGGTTCACCTGCTCCACCCCATGTAACAGTATGATCCGGCCATAGATATGAACCCAGCAGACTTAGATTGTCTCCACCAAACCCTCGCTTGCAAAGGTGCCCTGCTCGAGTAACATGACCAAACCCTGAAAACCCAGTCTTTCTGTCCTGCAGGGCCTAACCTTTGCCCAGAGCTCGCAACCAGCCCTGAGTCCTTCTCCTCCGCCCCATGAGCAATTTGTTCTGTCTCCTGAGCGTTACGATGGCAACCTAGGAAGCTTGTAGAGCTTTTTTGTACAATGTTCACTAGTATTCGAGCAACAGCCCTACTCTTATGCTAGAGAATGGGCCAAGATGTCCTTCCTGATCGGCTGCCTCCGTGGAGCAGCGCTTTCCTGGGCCTCGGCGGTGTGGGAGAGACAGTCCCCCTTCTGCTCCTCCTACTCCAGCTTCACGGAAGAGATAAAGAGTCTTTGACCACCCTGTCTGTGGTAAAGATGCCGCTAAACGACTTTTGTCCCTCCGTCAAGTGCCGCTGAGAGCGGTTAGAATGAGGAGGCCCTTCGGGGAGCATTCCAGAACGCACTCACTGAGACCATCAAGGACGAGTTGGTGTCCAGGGATGAGCCTGATGGACTCAATGAAATCATCTCCCTCGCCATCCGCATCGACAACCGTCTCTGTGAGCGTTGGAGGGAGAAGGCAGGTAGGGTTGCATGCCCCATAACAACATCTGCTTCATTGCCTTGTCCTCCTTCTTCGATTGCATCCCTTCCCAAGTCTCTTCCAGAACCTGAACCCATGCAGCTCGGCCGGGCCCGTCGGCGAATCAGCGCTAGGAGCTGCCTATACTGTGGCCAGGTTGGTCACTTTTTCTCCACTTGTTCCCTGCGTCCAGCAAAAGAGGGCTCTCGGCAGTAGTGGGGGATATACAGTTAGGTCCATATATATTTGGACACAGGCACAATTTTCATACTTCTGGCTCTGTATGCCACCAGAATAAAATTAAAATGAAACAATGAAGATGAATTTGAAGTGCAGACTTTCAGCTTTAATTTAAGGGGTTGAACACAAATATCAAGTAAACATTTTAGGAACTGCAACCATTTTTATACACAGTCCCCCCATTTTCAGGGGCTCAAATGTAATTGGACAAATTAATATAATCATAAATAAAATGTTCATGTTTTATATTTTGTTGCCTTTGCAGGCAATGACTGCCTGAATTCTGGAACCCATGGACATCACCAAAGACTGGATTTCCTGCTTTGTGATGCTTTTCCAGGCCTTAACTGCAGCTGTCTTCAATTGTTGTTTGTTTGTGGGTCTTTCTGCCTTTAGTTTTGCCTTAAGCAAGTGAAATGCATGCTCGATCGGGTTGAGATCAGGTGATTGACTCGGCCATTGCAGAATACACTGTTGTCTACCGTGGACGTCCAAGCCTTTTTATGTTGCTGAGCTCACCAGTGCATTCTTTTTTTCCAAACTGTTGATTTGGCCACTCCTAATGTTCCTGCTATCTCTCGGATGGATTTGTTTTGTTTTTGAAGCCTAATTATGGCCTGTTTGACTTGCATGGAGAGCTCCTTTGAACGCATGATGAAGGTTCACAGCAATAGATTCAAAATACAAATACCGCACTTAGAATCAACTCCAGACCTTTTACCTGCTTTATTGATAAAGAAATAACGAAGGAATAGCCCACACCTGTCTGTGAAACAGCTTTTGATTCAATTGTCCAATTACTTTTGGTCCCTTGAAAAAGGGGGGTAGCTACTCTCAAGAGCTGTAATTCCTAAACCCTTCTTCCAATTTGGATGTAAATACCCTCAAATTAAACCTGAGAGTGTGCACTTTCAGCCCATATCCATTATATAACTATAGCTTGAATATGTTTTGGTAAAAACCTAAAAAAATCTAAAATTGTGCCTGTGTCCAAATACATATGGACCTAACTGTACTTTTGAGCCAAATCGCCTGCCCATCTTCCCCCAGACCCCTGCTTGAAGGCAACCTCGTGTGGCCAGGCTTTTCCTCTGTCTGCTCTCATCGATTCGGGCGCCGACAAGAGCTTCCTGGACCGAGGTATCGTTACCCAGTTGGGCCTGGAAACTGTCCCACTCGATTCACCCCTTGAACAGACACGGACAGCTCCTTGCCCGTGTCTGTGAGAGAACCGTCCCTGTCATCCTACGTCTGTCTGGAAACCACCAGGAAAAGATCCACATAATCAACTGTCCTCACTCTCCCCTGATTCTTGGACATCCATGGTTAAAGCTGCACAACCCACAGATCGACTGGACTGCCGGAAAGGTAACCACTTGGAGTTAATTTTGTCACTCTAATTGTCTACATTCTGCCCTTGCCCCTGTCTGTGCCCTAGTACATCTGCCCCTGCCACGCCCTCTACTTCTCATCCTGTGTCTCCCTAACCTGCCACCACTTCCCCAGTGTGCTCTCCCTCTCTGTGTGTGTGAATGTGTGAGTGGAGACAGGTTTGCTGGAGGCAGAGCAGATCCCCACCAGCTGCAACCTGTTCCATAATCAAGACTGTCTCCAGTCCCTCGTCTCCTCAGTCCTGCTTCCCTGCCCTGGTCCCCCGATCTACTGCTTCCTTGGATTCCGCTCCAGACCTGCTTACCCTGTCCCTACTCCCCTTTCCCCAGCCTCAGCCTCAGTTCCTGGGTCCCTGCTACCTGCCCAAGCTTCCCCTGGCCTGCACCCCATCGCCTTCCCTGCCTTTCAATAAACACCTGTTACCTTATCCTTGTCTCCTCGTCCGAGTCTGCATTTGGGTTCACCTGCTCCGCCCCACGTTACAAATACTGTGGCACTGTGGAGGAAACAACAAAACAACTCTTCAACAAAATAAAACATTCCAACATTTTTTGACTCAAAAGTACAAAGTAAAACCTTTGATGATATGTTATACCACCCCACTTTTCCTTCTCTCTATGTGGATGACTTTACTTTCCAACAACCACTTGCTGGAAATTGCCTTTCTCAAGTTCATTGAGTTACCCTCTGGTTTAAGATCTCTCTTCTCTCCCTTCAGATGACATCCAAATATGTGCAGATTCACCCAATATAAATTGGGATAATAAGGGTAATTACTGAAGCTCAGCTTACCTCCACTGTCATGTATGTAAAGATGAGTAAAAAGTAACCAATTTAGAGACACATTAATGGTGTAATTAATGAGAAATGAATGGCTTATGGGCAAATATGTCTGATAGGTCTCAAAGCAGACATAACTTATTTTCCCTCTTTCCCATTGGACCTATGCCAGAAGTGGCTGATAATCATTGATCTCTGAATCTCAAAGTATTACCAACCCGTTAAAACAGCCGACTCTATAACCAGGAGATTATCAAGCCTTCTTATTATGTCAGCACTAACAGCATCCTTATGGAGTCCACTCACTGAGCAGAACTCATTTCACAGCATGGACAGTTCTCAAATCCCCCTATATCACACTGCTTGGTTCAGACCAATCCACGTTTTAAGGTGTTGTTTATGTTATAAACCAGTTAGTTGGTCTATAATTAGTTACATGTAGCTTTTCATCTGTCATTATACTGTATGTTTCCCTAGAAGACAAAATAAATGTTTGCATTATTTTTTCTTCATAATCAGTAGAATAAATGCTTAAATCTAGTTGATATTCTCTGTCACCTTTCACAGAGTGAGTACATTTAGAGACTAGGTCGAAAATGCAATAACCCCCCCAAAAAACAGGAAAGATCTTCCAAATAATCAGTTTGACCAGGACCTGCCGCGACTCCGGTGCCCCTGATCGGCTACTACACCGCCGCCGGCACTCCAGCTGCCAGCTCTTAGTGTTGCTGCAGTTCCCGTCCCCACCCACTTCTCCCAGGGGGCACCGGTGGTGTAGTAGCTGATCAGGGGCACCGGAGGGTGGCAGCCATTTGTCAAAAATATGTTTGTGTTACCTAGGGCGGCAGAACGTCCAGGGCCGGCCCTGAGTTTGACCAGGAAATAGAAATCTGTGAAAACAACCCAACATGTTTCTTATAAGATGTCAGTTCGGCTTTGATGCATATTTTATGTGATTGAAATACTATTATCTTTATTATCTGATTCTGATAAAGACAGCACTTATCAAGATTCTGAAATAAATAAATAATATTTCTCCACTCCTGTTTCCGAGTCAAAATGTTGCCTACATTTTACTGAAAGGATCCTATGGTTCCTACAGTATGGTTCTTAAGATGCTTTTGGGAAACCGGGCCCTGAACAGTAGGCTACAGTTCCCTTGACGTGGCATAGGCCTATTTGATGTCCCCGTCTTGAATTTGTATAGCTCCTCACAATCATCACACAGAAAATAGCCGACACTGCTATCATCTTCTTTTACCACTTCACCAAATCTTTCCCAAACATTACTTTTCTGTCCCTCCCTTCTCTTTATTTTCAACTCTCCATTTTGCAGCTTTTCTCTTATTGCATTAAACTCCGACATTGTCCTTTTTGCCTCCGTGGATTGACGTTCTCTTTTTCTGTTAGTTCCCAAAATCATTTTGGTGTGTAGGCTATTTGACGCATGCACAGTTATGCCCTAAAGCTAAGGCTTAGGCAATAATGCCAGATAGCCTAAAATAATGAAAGAAAAACCTGTAGCCTATAGATGTAAATTGCACAGGTATTGTTTTCTGATTATTCAACATTCCCACCCTTCATCCAAAATAATTTATGATTACAACCTGTCTGCCCCGCGGATATTGCCGCGGACGGAGAGGTTTAGGGTGATTACATTTTGTGAGTCAACCCACGCATCACTAGAGTGCTCTGCCCTCCGTTTCCTGAAGTCCATGATCAGCTCCTATGATTTGACGACGTTGAGGGAGAGGGTGTTGTCCTGGGACCACACTTCCAGGTCTCTGACCTCCGAGCCATGATCAGCCTTTCAAAGCATTTCCTGGCAATGTGAGTGCTACGGGTTGATAGTCATTTAGACATGTTACCTTGGCGTTGTGGGCACAGGGACTATGGTGGTCTGCTTGAAACATGTAGGTATTAGAGACTGGGTCAGGCTGAGGTTGAAAATGTCAGTGAAGCCACTTCCCAGCTGGATGTTAACCTGTTTAAAGTTCTTACTCACATCAGCTACGGAAAGCGTGATCACACAGTCATCTGGAACAGCTGGTGCTCTCATGAATGGTTCAGTGTTGCTTGCCTCGAAGCGAGCATAAAAGGCATTTAGCTTGTCTGGTAGGCTCGCATCACTAGGCAGCTCACAGCTGGGTTTCCTTGTGTAATCCGTGATAGTTTGCAAACCCTGCCACATCCGACGAGTGTCAGTGCCTGTTTAGAAGCTTTGCCGGTTTGATGGTTTGTCGAAGTGCGTAGCCTATTTTCGGCCAATCAAAGTGGCATTGTCTACAGTGGCTCCGTGTGTAGTAAGCAACGTGGGAGATCTCTAATCAATGCTAAATGTTAGTTAAATGAGTCTACAACAAGCAACCATCAGGTTTAATCTGAATGGAGTTGTCGTAGACAAGGATGGGAAGTGCAGCAAAATAGCCTCAATTAGCCTAGGTAGCTAGTTAGCTTGCTGGCTATCATAGCTTGCTATCTTAACTAGCTTCATTACATAAATTTGATGCTTTAAAGACAGTCACTACCAGATGGGATAATAGCTAACCTATGGCATCTAGTTAGTTAGTCTAACTAGCACGAGTCGGTATTGTCATGGCTTGAGGAGATGAAGGAGCAAGGTGCAGCGCGATCAATGTTCAATATGTTTATTAGAATGTATTTGACAAACAGGGATTTGTCATAACAAGCCTGACTGATTCACAGTAAATTTAACTGCTGCAAACTTTCAATTCACATGCAGTTGAGAACTTGCCTCACACTATTATTTTCCCATTAAGACAAGAACAATAGATCTCAGTAAGCCTGTTTTAATTTCTATTCCTTTTGTTTAATTAGGGGAAATGCCAAACTGGCATAGGAACTCTCTCCTATAGACATTCCAGCCTGACATTGCTTAGAGTTGCATCAGGGGGATTCAACAGTCCAAAACCACTTCCCAACCTTCAAATGTGTGTACAGATAGGTCCATGTTTAGACCTTGTGAATTAGTTAGGTGAATAAATTAATTATGAATCTTATCTGAATTTCAATGATGTCAATGTAAGGATGGACTTGGCTCCCAATTCTCCCATTTTGTTTGCAGACATTGAGAGGAAGCCTAATATGTAAACAGCTGATAGAATAAAAGTGACCAGAAACTCTTGTTTTTCATTGTCAGTTAATCTCCTCTCAAAGTGTTCATTAGACAAAAGGAGAGCAACATGCATCCAGATCAAATCTGTGAGCCAGAGATACTCCACAAACCCAATTTCCATTCACTTTCTGCTCCCAGTCACTATTAAGACAAAATTGTCATTCCAATTTTCTGTCAAATGAAATTAAAAGGATATTTTGATTCTTCTTCTTCTTCTTCTTCTTCTTCTTCTTCTTCTTCTTCTTCTTCTTCTTCTTCTTCTTCTTCTTCTTGTTTGTAGTGCATGCACGTACTGTATATGCAGTACTTAGGCCTATACTTCAGCAACAAGGCATGAGGGGGTGTGGTATATGGCCAATATACCACGGCTAGGGGCTGTTCTTAACATGATGTAATGCAGAGCTCCTGGATACAGCCCTTAGCCATGGTATATTGGCCAAATACCACAAACCCCCAAGGTGCCTTATTACTATTACTTAATTAGAACAGTCAAAATCAATGTTTTGTCATACCCATGGTATATGGTCTGATATACCACGGCTTTCAGCCAATCAGCATTCAGGGCTCCAACCATCCAGTTTATAAATACAAATAAAACACTCAGAAATGCTGCCATCGTATTTGACAGAATATATAATTTAGGCAATCATGAAAATAACCAACAATTCTACTTTAATAATTTACTCTTAAGGTCATGGATGAAATATAAAAAAGAATATAACAATTTCACTCTCCCAATTCTCCTTACCATTACATATACATATGGTTGTCCCACTGGCCATGATTGGTTTGCAGCAGTGAAATGTGGGGTAATGTTCAGTTTTCATTAGGAAGGACATGTTGAGGAGCATGTCCAGGCGCTGGGTTTGGGGAGCAGATTGTGTGGTCTGAGTACCAATTAAAACTGACAGGATGGAGGCCTTGGAGTTGGTGAGCCGCCTGATTACACCTCCTCTCTCCAGTCCTCCTATTGACTGTGGTTAGGATGTAGCCGTCCATTTCCTGCAGAAATAAATTAAAAGTCAGAAGTAATTTGCCTGATGTGGGATGCAGGTGGATTTTTTTTCTTCAAACTTTATGAATACAATTTCCCCCAGCCTGGAAATCAATTGAACCCCCCTCTTTGATGAGAAAGAGCTTATTTTCTGCCAGTGACAGTTTTGTGGCAGGAGAAAAAAAGTTGAGATTTGATTAAAGTGGAGATAGTGAGAGATTGAGGTCTTGTTCTTGCCATTGGAAAGATCAAGGCACCTAATCGTGTCTCCTGAGAGGCTGGGGCAAACACCATGCTACGCACACACAGAAACCTATCTTTATTTCCTGGGCTGAAATTTGTCCAGTACTCTCCATTATAGGGAAGAAAGAATGAGAGGACGAGAAAAGACAGTTTCTTCCATTCGTATGACCTTCTGTCGTTGAGTTCAACTGACTGTCCCTGCAAACAACAATGATCCACATCCCTGCCTATGCTAGCTCAGTTTTATCTAAAATAGTGCAGATTGTCAAAATTTTCAACTACAGAATCGTCTAAAAGATCTATAGATCTAAGATCTTTATCTAAAAGATAAAACAGTCATATTTTGTTTAACTGTCTTCCCTTTGAGGTTTTCCTCCCCCCCACCTGTATTTGTAGCTGTCCTCAAAATAACTTCCTTGTTGCTTGTTGCTCATACTCCTGTGGTTGTTCAGAGCAAGGTGAAACTCTTGAACATCAAAAAGCCTTTCATGTTTCTTTCATTTTAAATGGCAGCGTTTGTGTAACACCAGGAATCTGAAGATCAGCCTGCTCATCGCGGGGTGACAGTTTGCTGAGGCGGGAGCCACATCCTGTGAGGGGACAGCGCTGCTTGGATGGGCGGGGGAGTGAAGGGACAAGCAGGCCCTCTGCTCTCTGAGTGGCACAAATGAAATTCACATCAGGTGTGCATGATCAAAAAGCAGATAGCTCAGTGTCGGCTGTGTTTAGACGCTTCAGTTTGCAACTTCAAATAGAGATCCCACTCAAGTTATCCCATCTGGGAGTGTAGGGCCTCGCTTGAAGTGGTTCCCAGTTATGGTGACTTCAAAAATAGACAAAGGAAGGGTGTCCTCAGAAGCAGTGAACGTGTCAGGGCACTTTCACCTTCATAGAAGGAAATCAGTCAATTGAAATAAATTCATTAGGCCCTAATCTATGGATTTCACATGACGGAATAAAAATATGCATCTGTTGGTCACAAATAAGGTAGTGGCGGGGATCACCATTTGCCTCACGCAGTGCAATAGAGTTGATCAGGCTGTTGATTGTGGCCTGTGGAATGTTGTCTCACTTCCCTTCAATGGCTGTGCGACGTTGCTGGATATTGGAACATGCTGTCCTACACGTAAATCCAGAGCATCCCAAACATGCTCAATGGGTGTCATGTCTTGTGAGTATGCAGGCAATGGAAGAACTGGGACAAGTTCAGCTTCCAGGAATTGTGTACAGATCCTTACGACATGGGGCCATGCATTATAATGCTAAAACATGATGTGATGGCGGCGGATGAATGGCACGACAATGGGCCTCAGGATCTCATCACTGTATCTCTCTGCATTCAAATTGTCATCAATAAAAACGCAATTGGGTTCGTTGACCGTAGCTTATGCCTACCCATACCATTACCCCACTACCATGGTGCACTCTGTTCACAAAGATGACCTCAGCAAACCGCTCGCCCACACAACGCCATACACGCTGTATGCCATCTGCTCGGTACAGTTGAAACCGGGAGTCATCCATGAAGAGCACACTTCTCCAGCATGCCAGTGGCCGTCGAAGTTAAGCATTTGCCAACTGGAGTCGGTTATGAAGCCGAACTAAAATCAGGTCAAGCATGCAGATGAGCATGCAGATGAGCTTCCCTGAGAAGGTTTCTGACAGTATGTTCAGGAATTCTTTGTTTGTGCATACCAACAGTTTCATCAGCTGTCCGGGTGGCTGGTCTCAGACGATCAGATGAAGAAGCCGGATGTGGAGGTCCTGGGAGGTCCTGGACTGGCGTGGTAACAAGTGGTCTGTGGTTGTGATGCCGGTTGTACATACTGCCAAATTCTCTAAACGAACTTTGGAGGTGGCTTATGGTAGAGAAATTAACGTAAAAGTCTCTGGCAAAAGCTCTGGTGTTGCCTATAAAAAAACACAAATACATGGGGGGGGGTAAATGGGGGGGGGAATTAGTTCGTCGGTGGCGGTTCCGGCCCCGGTGAGGTCGACAACTTTGTGCCCTGTTCTCTCCTTATGACCGGGACCGGACCGGGCATCGGTGTGGTGAACGGCTCATGCCATGGAGCGGGGAAAAAAACCGGGCCCGGACTGGGCACTGCTCTCGCACTGGGGCGGAGCAGACGGCCGGACCCGGATTGGGCACCGGTGGAGCGGACTGCTCTGGCACTGGGGCGGAGCAGACGGCCGGACCTGGATTGAGCACGGGTGGAGTGGACTGCTCTGGCACTGGGGTGGAGCAGACAGCCGGACCCGGACTAGGCACCGGTGGAGCGGACTGCTCTGGCACTGGGGCGGAGCAGACGGCCGGACCTGGATTGGGCACGGGTGGAGCGGACTGCTCTGGCACTGGGGCGGAGCAGACGGCCGGACCCAAACTGGGCACCGGTGGAGTGGAATGCTCTGACATAGGAGTGGAGCTTACGACCGGACCCACACTGGGCACCGGTGGAGCGGACTGCTCTGGCATGGGAGTAGAGCCGACGACCGGACCCGGATTGGGGATGCTCCCTTTGGGCCCCCCTAACTCCAGCTCTCTCCTCTGACTCCTACACACCTCCCAACTACGCCTCAGTTGCTCCCTTAACTCCCTCCATTCTCCGCCGTTGCATTCCCCCACGCTCTCCTCCTCACGGCACTTCGCTCTTTCTTTATCCTCCAGCCTCGGCGCCTCGCTCATGGAGAGTGGTACTGGAGCTTCGACCTCGCCACCAGACCACCCCCATAGCCCCCCCCCCCCCAAAATGTTCTTGGGGTTGCCTTCGGGCTTCGCTCTCCTCCGCATTGCGCCGCTTGGTCTCGAAGTGGTGGGTCATACTGTCACGAGTCGGGAGTGAGCGAGACCAAGGCGCAGCGCATTCATAGTTCGACATTTATTTACACCAAATTACGAACTATACAAACAAAACCACGGGTACACAAAACCAACGTAATACACCTACTTGTGACCTGCGACATATAACGCTACATATATTATGACCCACAGCCCCGGTGTGGAAACATACATGCATATGTAGGATCCCTAATTAGAGACGATGCAATGCAGCTGCCTCTAATTAGAGATCCTACACAAACCACCTACAACCCCAGAAAATGATAGACCTGTCAGACTCTGACCATGGCACATAGAGAAGCAATAGGCTTCTCTATGGCCAGAGCCTGACATCTGGTCGACATTCCTGCAGGCAGCATGCCAATTGCACACTCCCTCAAAACTTGAGACATCTGTGGCATTATAATGTGTGACAAAACTGCACATGTTAGAGTGGCCATCTATTGTCCCCAGCACAAGGTCCACCTGTGTAACGATCATGCTGTTTAATCAGCTTCTTGATATGCCACGCCTGTCAGGTGGATGAATTATCTTGGCAAAGGAGAAATGCTCACCAACAGGGATGTAAACAAATTTGTGCACAAAACCTGAGAGAAATAAGGATTTTGTGCTTCTGGATCATTTCTGGGTTCTTTTATTTAAGATTATATTACTTGGGACCAACACTTTACATGTTGCATTCATATTTTGTTCCGTTTATAGAGAAAACAATTGAGAGAGCAGTAAAGTGTGCCGGAGGGAGCAAATCTCCCGTAGTAGCCTGTCAGGCCATGCAGTCTAAGGGGCTATAAACAAAATGAGTTTTCTCCCTTAACAAGCTCAACAGGACCCTCAGAGGGGATGTGACACAGAAACACCTACTCTCTAGGGTGACAGGGAATGTCTGCCACCAATCAGTCATGCCCTATGGTCAATGGAAACAAAGCCACTATGTGATTAATCAGAGAGAAAACACCATAGGCATCACAGCATGTACTGTATCATGTCACTTGTTTTCATGCCTTGTGCTAGATACTAATTATATACGATGTGAAATAGAAATATACAGTATATGCTAAATCATCTGAAAAATAATGTAATTACATTTTCCAGAAGTGCCTCTTCTTATATTACTTAGAGTGCAATGCATCACAAATACCAAAGTTACAGTAGACAGACACACATATCCTTCCTCCCCCTCCACACACATACTCACACACACTTAGACTGTATCTTCCTTGAAGGCACTGGCAGTGTTTTGAAGATACGCTCTCTGTCACAGAAATCATTTGAAACACCACTTTCAGAATGCCATAGCTCTGTTTGGGCTTTGATCAAAGCCAATAATGTCAATTTGGAGAGAACTGCTGTGAAGTAATGTATGATGAAATTGTCAGAAAGTTGCTTCTGCTCTCCTGTGCATCTTAAAATAATAATTCTGTTGCTGCCTCCCAAATGTCTTATATTTTTATTTGCAAGGATTTCCTCTATGGCTTTCTACATATGGAGCGACATGAAACACAATGGATTACCATAACTGTACAATATTCTAACTTGATTGTTAACAACACATAATGTGAAATTATGAGTGACATTTTGGTTGCATACAATGCCTTACACACTTTTAACTGGGGTATCTTCACTAACCCCTAACGTGAAGCACATAGTCTCAGTCTTGGGGCGTACACTTTGAGTCGTTGTATCAATTGATCAGACATCAGTTATTTGCAGCACACTATGTTTTCTTCAGGAAGGCCCAGCTGAGTTTATAGATCGGCACATGCCCTTGCAGTAAATTGTATGCTTTACAAGACATGGAATATAATCCTAAAAGAAGCTGACAGGGCAGATATTTAAACATGTATGGACGGCGCCATGAGAGAACATAATTTAACAACACTGAGAGGTAATGTGATGACACACTCTTTGAAATCTCTACTAGTCAGCAGCACTGCTTATGCCAAGTAATTTCTCTTTTTTTTTGTTGGAGGGATTAAAGTTGGGCTCATTCCATAGATTTGGTCCACCAATGCTATTTCCAATGGCTTGGAAAAGTGATCATTTCCATCACTAAAATGCCCATCGTGACATTGACAAGGACACAACATTTCTCCATGAGTTAAATGTTATGTATTAGTTGGCATACTTTGTAGATAGCTGTTTTGGAATGTATGAGAGTCCAAGACTTCATGCAGCATCCATTTACATGTTTTCTTCATCTTTCAGAAGATTACGAGTTGCTTTGGTTACAACCATATACCTTCACTCACCAGTCAGCTTAGTCAGCTAAAGTGTGTATCTCTAAAATATAGATACTCTTTTTCATGGAAAAAAGCTTTGATATTAAAACATCAATCAGATTTTCTGTGATACACCAAGTCCTTACTTGGTCATGCGAGACAATAGCACTTACTTGGTGAATGTTAAGCAGTGTGCGTCAGTGGTTTGTTTTCTTCAGGGACAGAAGCCTTTTGGACCTAGACAGGGAACGTTGCCCGGCAACGGAGACAATGGCAGACTTTTCCATTTTACCCTCAAAATTTTGCTGAATCAACTTGGCATTTTTGGCCAGCAATCAGAATTCCACATCCTTGAATACTTTTTTTAGTGCACAGTCTCTTCTCTCACACCTGACAGAGCTGTCTGACCTGCACTTACCTGTCTGACCTGCACTTACCTGTCTGACCTGCACTTACCTGTCTGACCTGCACTTACCTGTCTGACCTGCACTTACCTGTCTGACCTGCACTTACCTGTCTGACCTGCACTTACCTGTCTGACCTGCACTTTAATTACTTGCATTCTTGAATACACTAGTATCTTTAGTTTGAAAACTATTGTAACATACTGTAGTAACAAGGGTGCTTAAAAAAAGACACAGCATTTGTACTCTATTTATATTTGTGCGACTCACTTAGAACATACAGTGGGGAGAACAAGTATTTGATACACTGCCGATTTTGCAGGTTTTCCCACTTACAAAGCATGTAGAAGTCTGTAATTTTTAGCATAGGTACTCTTCAACTGTGAGTGATGGAATCTAAAACAAAAATGCAGAAAATCACATTGTATGATTTTTAAGTAATTAATTTGCATTTTATTGCATGACATAAGTATTTGATACATCAGAAAAGCAGAACTTAATATTTGGTACAGAAACCTTTGTTTGCAATTACAGAGATCATACGCTTCCTGTAGTTCTTGACCAGGTTTGCACACACTGCAGCAGGGATTTTGGCCCACTCCTCCATCCAGATCCTTCAGGTTTCGGGGCTGTCGCTGGGCAATACGGACTTTCAGCTCCCTCCAAAGATTTTCTATTGGGTTCAGGTCTGGAGACTGGCTAGGCCACTCCAGGACCTTGAGATGCTTCTTACGGAGCCACTCCTTAGTTGCCCTGGCTGTGTGTTTTGGGTCATTGTCATGCTGGAAGACCCACGACCCATCTTCAATGCTCTTACTGAGGGAAGGAGGTTGTTAGATAGATAGATAGATAGATAGATAGATAGGTACTTTATTGATCCCCCGGGGGGGAAATTTCATGGCCAAGATCTCGCGATACATGGCCCCATCCATCCTCCCCTCAATACGGTGCAGTCGTCCTGTCCCCTTTGCAGAAAAGCATCCCCAAAGAATGATGTTTCCACCTCCATGCTTCACGGTTGGGATGGTGTTCTTGGGGTTGTACTCATCCTTCTTCTTCCTCCAAACACGGCGAGAGGAGTTTAGACCAAAAAGCTCTATTTTTGTCTCATCAGACCACATTACCTTCTCCCATTCCTCCTCTGGATCATCCAGATGGTCATTGGCAAACTTCAGACGGGCCTGGACATGCCCTGGCTTGAGCAGGGGGACCTTGCGTGCGCTGCAGGATTTTAATCCATGACGGCGTAGTGTGTTACTAATGGTTTTCTTTGAGACTGTGGTCCCAGCTCTCTTCAGGTCATTGACCAGGTCCTGCCGTGTAGTTCTGGGCTGATCCCTCACCTTCCTCATGATCATTGATGCCCCACGAGGTGAGATCTTGCATGGTGCCCCAGACCGAGGGAGATTGACCGTCATCTTGAACTTCTTCCATTTTCTAATAATTGCGCAGTTGTTGCCTTCTCACCAAGCTGCTTGCCTATTGTCCTGTAGCCCATCCCAGCCTTGTGCAGGTCTACAATTTTATCCCTGATGTCCTTACACAGCTCTCTGGTCTTGGCCATTGTGGAGAGGATGGAGTCTGTTTGATTGAGTGTGTAGACAGGTGTCTTTTATACAGGTAACGAGTTGAAACAGGTGCAGTTAATACAGGTAATGAGTGGATAACAGTAGGGCTTCTTAAAGAAAAACTAACATGTCTGTGAGAGCCGGAATTCTTACTGGTTGGTAGGTGATCAAATACTTATGTCATGCAATAAAATGCAAATTAATTATTTAAAAATCATACAATGTGTTTTTCTAGATTTTTGTTTTAGATTCCGTCTCTCACAGTTGAAGAGTATGTATGATAAAAATTACAGACCTCTACATGCTTTGTAAGTAGGAAAACCTGCAAAATCGGCAGTGTATCAAATACTTGTTCTCCCCACTGTATATGACTTGTTTGCGTACCTTGTTGATCTCACCTGTGGCAAACTATGAGAGAGTTATGCCATCAGGATATGATATGCAAATCAAAATATACAGTAACCCTTGACTTCCAGAAGCACATACTCACTCGCAGCATTCTGTTTTGCTGTAGTGGGTGGCACACATTGAATAATAGATGGACTTAATTGTCCTCAAAGAGAATCATTGTGTAGGCAACAAAAGCATCACCGACAGCAACGAGCAAGGGCAACAAAAACAACAACAAAGCAACACAAGTTGTCCAGAGCTACTGTAAAAATACATTGCAGATCATTTTTTTCAATCAAGCAGTTTGTGGATCAGTCTTGAAATGTATCCATAGCAGAACAGCAATAATCAAATGCAAAAATATATTTACAGAACTTCTGATCACTTGCGTTAGCACCTGATTTGCATATCTTAGACCGGGGTTTCCCAAATTCGGTCCTGGCCAAAGGAGAAATATGTGCAGAAGAGAAACGTGTGCAGTAGTGGTCACTATTTCCAGCAATCAGTAAATACTGCATGCAATTCTAAATCACCCCATCAGTGTCATACCATGTACATTATATGGAAAGGCAATGGGGACTGTCATTCTCAACATCTCTGCATGTCCAAAATATTGTAACAAATGAAGTTGGGATACTTCTAAGTAACTTTGGGTTACTCCTAAATCATCATCTCCAACACTGTGAAATAATTTCCTCACCTCAGGCAAACCCAATTAAAAATAAAATGGCAAAGGCAGTCATAAGACACACTAATTAGGCATTCTCTATGGCTGCAGCATAATAAATGCAAAATAAAGTTTTGCATACACTCAGGATAACCCACAACCAAATGAATAAATGGTTCAGTAAATGAGAAAGGTGTGTGTGTGAGATGGTAAAGTGGTAAAGGGGTGAGTGTGTATGAGGGTGATTGTGTGTGTTCATGTATAGGAGTGAGAGAGCAAGACACATTTTATTTTCAAGCATGTTTAATGTGATATACACCCCCATTAAGTTTTGTGGGAAATATACATAACAGGAAAAAGCTACTTCAATTAACTAGTGAGCAAAGACTGCTGGCTTCTGATTGCAAAGGGAAGCACATGACAAAACATATAATTTACAAGACATCTAATTCAGCCTCCTTGTTTGGAAAATTGAATACCCAATACAGTATGAGTATTTATGGGTGGAAGCGGTGGTTATTATTGATTGGTTTAAACTAATCTGTGATATTCGACCTCCATTTGACTTACGGAAAACAATGGACAAGGCCAATAGCCTTTAACCCAGTCAAGACAACAAGAAAAACGAGACAGACTTCCGAGGTTTGGGAAAAAACCTGGGTCATTCATTTTGCTCAAATAAGAAAAGGTACACACAATATTACATTCATGATATTGCTGCGATTGTGACTAATAATGTTACCTTTGTCATAGGAATCCCTATGGAAATATACAAATTCTGAATTGTTCTATACTACATGGTTCACTCTCCCGTATGAGGAAATAATTTAAATTTCACCTCTGGATGAGCATCTACTCAGGAATAATTATTTCAGTACAATAAATGGTTCTGTGTTGGAATAGTCTGCAGCGTTACCATGGAAGAAAACAATAGGACTGTATTAAAGCAGTAAATTACGCTTGACTTTAATGATGACGAGGAAAGTAAATACAACGTGAAATTATGATGGTGTGGGACACGTGTCAATTTTTATTATCGAACGTTGTCCTGGTCCGTCACGGTCAACTGATTTCATGAAGCTGGATCTCTACGAAGCTTGTATAAAGGTGTTAAGAGGATGCAGCGTGGCAGATGATTGAAGAGCATTGTGATTCAAGGGCCTGCTGGGTTATGGTTAATCATGTCAACCTCCTAAATTCAGACATATTTATCTGCTGTCATGGGGATATGGCTTTGCATGCCAGGGTGCATGTTGGACAGTTGAGATGATGAGAGATGTACTCTACTAGGGCCATTTAACGTCATGGTAACAAGGGGGGAGGCTGCTCATCGCATTATGGCTGGCTGACACCACTCCTCACATGAAGGTGAAATGTGAGGCAGGATGTTCTCACATTGAGGTGACCTACAAGACTGAAAGAAAACACAATGTGCTTTTGCATTTGTGTTTTCTGATTATTCATCATGATTCAATCTGTATCTCCGAAGTATTGCGGAAGATCCGCATTATAGCTAGATTGAAAATGAAAGGCAATATTCCCGTGTTCGCGGAGACTGCATTCACAGAAAACAGTGCATATGTCGGCTCAATCGGAAATTACCTTTAAATTCTAATGCAGATCTTCCGCCGTACGGATTAAATCCAGCCCAAAGTGTGGGAAGGGTTAAGGAACTCCTAATATTGCAAAAATAAACTATTATTTGTGTATTTTCCACTGGGACATAACATTTATAGGAATTCCATAAAGATAACAGACAGGTGAAGGACAGCACAGCAACACAACGCACATACAGTTTAAGTCAGAAGTTTAGATACACTTAGGTTGAAGTCATTAAAACTCATTTTTCATCCACTCCACAGATTTCATGTTAACAAACTATAGTTTTGGCAAGTCGGTTAGGACATCCACTTTGTGCATGACACAAGTAATTCTTCCAACAATTGTTTACAGGCAGATTATTTCACTTATAATTCACTATATCACAATTCCAGTGGGTCAGAAGTTTACTTACACTAAGTTGAATGTGCCTTTAAACAGCTTGGCTTTAGAAGCTTCTGATAGTAATAATTGACATCATTTGAGTCAATTGGAGGTGTACCTGTGGATGTATTTCAAGGCCTACCTTCAAACTCAGTGCCTCTTTGCTCGACATCATGGTAAAATCAAAAGAAATCAGCCAAGACCTCAGAAAAGAAATTGTAGACCTCCACAAGTCTGGTTCATCCTTGGGAGCAATTTCCAAACGCCTGAAGGTACCACGTTCATCTGTACAAACAATAGTACGCAGGTATAACGCAGCCGTCATACCGCTCAGGAAGGAGACGCGTTCTGTCTCCTAGAGATGAACGTACTTTGGTGCGAAAAGTGCAAATCAATCCCAGAACAACAGCAAAGGACCTTGTGAAGATGCTCGAGGAAACAGGTACAAAATGATCTATATCCACAGTAAAACGAGCCCTATATCGATATAACCTGAAAGGACGCTCAACAAGGAAGAAGCCACTGCTCCAAAACCGCCATATAAAAGCCAGACTACGGTTTGCAACTGCACATGGGGACAAAGATCGTACTTTTTGGAGAAATGTCCTCTGGTCTGATGAAACAAAAATTGTTTGGCCATAATGACCATCGTATGTTTGGAGGAAAAAGTGGGAAAAAGTGGGAGGCTTGCAAGAAGACATGTTTATGAGCACGTCATGTTCATTCCAGTATCTAGTCTTCTACCACTTACTGTAAATGTTACCTTGTTAGTACAGTCCAGTGTAGCTCAGATTGTAGAGCATGGCACTTGCAGCACCAGGGGTGTGGGTTTGATTCCCACAAGGGAACAAGACAAAAAAGTATGAACATGTTTGCACTAACTAACTGTAGGTCGCTCTGGATGAGTGCATCTGCTAAATTACTAGAATGTAAATGTAGTATTACAGTTGTCAACTCAGAGGTCTGTTTATTAGCTGAGACATTGTAAAAGTGGGTTTTTGATTTACAACACCATTACCAGACAATATTGGGACACTGGTCCAGTGTCAAAAGAGCATATTGTTATGTTGTTGTTTATGACAAAGTGGTTTGCCAGGGGGGATGGTAATTAGATCTTCTTTCAGTTGACTCCCGGCAAGGGAATTATTGGTAATCATCCATGTAATGCAATGCCACTCATTTTTCTGACAGATCTGTGAAACAATGGGTCTGCCTTTTTTTTTGTCATTTTAATGCACATTTTAATGCACAGGCTAGCCCAGTGAATCAATTTCAAAAGCAGAGCAGTTTTAGGTCCATCACTCTGGAAGATATTCATTGAAGTTTGTCAGTAGTATTAGTTAATTTCAGTTTTACAGAATACAACCCATTCACTTGGGCATATGTTGAGTGCCTGCTGCCTGCCAAGCCCCAAGAAAAACAACAGGATGTCATTATTAATTAAAGCACCCCATCTCTGCTCTTAAACCATTCACCTTCTCCAGGCTAGAGTCTTCCTCTCTGCATGAGTGGTCTGCTGTCTTTGTGTGGTGCCATTTAATAAGCATCCATGTACCCCTAGGGACCTGACCATGGTCCTTTCAGTAACTGTGTAGTGGCTAGAGTGGGAGACAGGCTCTCTGTCATACCAGCACAGGACTATCTCCATCTCCTAGCCTGCAAGATTCAGCATCCCATCTCCGAATCTGTGAGCTGTTGGATGCATTTATTCCTCTCATGGTGCTTTTACTTATTTATCAGAAAATATGCGTCAAGGGGTTGACTTGCAAGAAGACCTGCCAAGACACAACACTTCACTAGACACAATTCTCTGTAAATGTACAGCCTCATTGATCATGTCCTCAGTCAGTGCCAACTTCTATTTTGTAAGTGAACGCAAATATACCGACGCCTTAGTTAATTTGCTTAACCTGTACAAAAATAATTTTACTGTAAACAGCGCAAAGCTTTAAAACAATGAAGAAACCTCATGTCCTCGAGTGGAAGCTGCTCCGTGCCAAACACATTTTCATTCTGGTCTAATATGAAAGGCTCAGTGTTGTGATATATTTGTCTTATTTCTAATATGTGAGAGGCTTTGCCACAATATGAAACAAAGAATCACATTTTGAAGGCACTGGATCAAACATTCACAGGAGGAAAGGCAGATTAATAAATAAAGAATGCATAGGGTGAATATAACAGGCTTGCCTCCCCTGGCTCTTGCTGAGGTGTCTGCACACCTGCCTTGACTGTCAAGCACCAGTAGGCTTTAGGGATTTAGTTCAAGGTAAATTTAGCAGAAGTCGCTGAGGGTTTTACATTCAATTTGTTTTTGGAATACAATAGACCTTCGTTTAAAAAAAAACACAAAATAAATAATCTACAGGTGGGCAGTGAGGTCCCCATTCACAGACTTTGTCAAATAAAAAGTAAACAGAGCTGCCCCCCACCTCCTGCACCCCAACCTTTGGTCATGTCACGACTCAGGAAAAACAAGCTGTCCAGAAAATACCTTTATCCACACTAAAATGTCCCTTGCGAAATGCAGTTTTTATTATTGGATACAAATTCGTACTTGCATGTAGTCAATGAAGGTTTTCTTTTCCCGTAATGGCCTGCTACAATTCCATTCCAAGAATAGTCATTATTACAATTAGTAAGCCTTCACAAAGCCTCCATACTGGTTTAGTAAGATGTATGGTAAAACAACTTAATGTGTTCTTAGCTGACCTTCATCCCATATAAACAAGGTCAGGTGTGTGACCCTCACAATCACCAAGGGTTTGTCTAAACTTGTGTGTGTGTGTGTGTTTGCCATTTCAGTGAGAAAGAGACATAGTGGCTATGTGGGGGGGGGGGGGGGGGTATTCAATACACGTGTCTGCATTCAATCTGCCCAGTGGATCTATCAGCTGGGGCCAATCAGGCCCCTGAGAGGGGAAAAGCAACCCCTGCTAGAGCCACGTTTACTCTCACTTTCAAATGGGGCATTAATGATTTATAGATGTTTGCTTAAAAAAGTAATTGGCATTAATCCCATGGCTCATTAACTGTTTAATTAAAATTAAATTCTGTGTTAGGAGTTAAGGAGATTGAGAGTATCTCCTCCTGGTGGGTGGTTGTTGAATCACCTCATTTTAGGAAATGCTCCATATGTAATAACAAGCTTAACATGAGCAGAATTAGAAAAATATAATTGAAATGCCTATTGACCAGCACTGTTCTTTGTTGTACGATTATAACAAGTAATAGATCATGATCTTAAGACTATGGTTATAATCATAGTATAACAATGCATATTATTATTATTTTTCTATGTTATGTCACAAAAGCTTCTAATATGCATTATTATGAAAGAGTCTACCTTAGATACTACTAATACGTAGTAGTGGTGTACTCTAAAAAGTAACTTTATCACATTTATCTCTCAAGCTTATCATCAGGGCTTTAGCCTGCATCTCTGTTCTACTTAAATGTATATAACTCAACTCAGGCTGACAAATAACAAATAAGATAGTATGTGGGATATTTTAATGCAACAGGGATACAGGAAAATTAAGAGTCTATACTTCCTCAATAGGCTCAGTGGTTGCAGAGTGCCTTAAATTGCTTTCTAAATGGGTCTTTGTTACCTAATATGTGGTTTTGCTGTATGTTTGAACAACCTGAGGGAGAATTGCACTGAGGAAGTAAAAAACCTAAGATTGATCGCAGAGCTCCTTGTAGTAACACAACCCCAGTCCTATCCCTGAGCAGGTTCTCATAGCATTTAAAATAGCAACTCATTAATGGCAAACACAAGCACCTTGCAGCACAAGATGCGGTCTGAAAGTGCTAGGAAATGAAAGATGGTCAAGGGTATAAATTCTTGTTTTCCAAAAAACCTCTTTACAGATAGCATTTGGTGCCACCTTCTAAAATGACACATCTTTATTATGCTGAATATTTGAAATATGATAATGCATTAAGGTGTACTTCCACTTAACCAATTCAACTACTGAATTGTTGTTATGCTATACGTTTCAACCAATTTCAATTCCCATCACAGGTATTTACAATTAGTGAATAATTCATAGCACAATTGTCCTCATAGCTAGAACACTGGTGTTGATACAAGCCTTATTTTATGAGGTTCCACATTGTATTCTCTCTTACTACTCAATCAAAAACACTTTGAAATGGCTGCACCTTGTTCGGATGACAATAACTGAGTGGTTTTGGGTCATGAGTTTTATACTAATGCCTTTGCTAAGTCTGGCTGGGGTCTAGAGAAGGCAAGCTGGCAGACGCCTCCACATCAATATCTAAACTAGCCACAAGGGTCTGGAGAAACGATCAGGAACTTTAAAGATAGCAGCTGGTTAGTTAACGTGGGCTTTTCACAGTGAACTGAGGCTTTAGATTAATTTAAATAATGAGCCACAAACATGAATATATGTTGAGTGTTATCCTTAATTTTTTTACAGAAAGCTCACACAATTATCACCTATGACCGCCAAGTACATTTGAACTACAAATTAACAGCTACCTCAATTTTGACCTCGATTTATGTTCCTACTTAAACTCCGACTCGGCTGTTCCATGGCTTACTCCATTGTTTGGGCTACCCAAGTATCGGTACTCCCCTCTATTTTATTGGCAAATGTCCAGTCACTTGAGAACAAGATGAATGAGTGCCGTTCGAAAGTTTACTACCAAAGGGACGTGAAAAGTTCTATGTTATGCTTTTCAGAAACTTGGCTGACGGGCTGGTTTCTCAATGCTTCGTCGCAACCGGACTCTGGCAAAACCAAAGGAGGAGGAGTGTGCCTATTTGTAAACAACAACTGGTGCGCTGCTTCAAGTGTGAAGGAAGTATCAAGCTTTTGCTCAGCTGGGCCCAGATTAATAAAAAACTACTTACGAAAAAACCTCAGAAGCTTCTTAAGAAAACATATTTTTTTTTACATGTAATTCCTCAAAGAATTCTCAATAATTAATTTTCTTCTCAAATACAGTGGCTTTGGAAAGTATTCAGACCCTTGGCTTTCCACATTTTGTTACATTACAGCCCTATTCTAAAATGTAGCAATTTACACACAATACCCTATAATGACAAAACAAAAACAGTTTTTTTGAATTTTTTGCAAAATGTATTCAAAATAAAAAACAGAAATACCTTATTTACATAAGTATTTAAACCTTTTGCTTTAAGACACGAAATTGAGTTCAGGTGCATCCTGTTGCCATTGATCATCCTTGAGATGTTTCTACATCTTGACTCAAGTCCACCTGTGGTAAATTCAATTAATTGGACATGATTTGGAAAGGCACACACCTGTCTAAATAAGGTCCCATAGTTGACAGTGCATGTCAGAGCAAAAACCAAGCCATAAGGTTGAAGGAATTGTCCATAGAGCTCCGAGACAGGATCGTGTCGAGGCACAGATCTGGGGATGGCTACCAAATATGTTCTGCAGCATTGAAGGTCCCCAAGAACACAGTGGCCTCAATTATTCTTAAATGGATGAAGTTTGGAACCACCAAGACTCTTCCTAGAGCAGGTCGCTTGACCAAAATGAGCAATTGGGGGAGGAGGGCCTTGGTCAGGGAGGTGACCAAGAACCCTATGGTCACTCTGACAGAGCTCCAGAGTTCCTCTGTGGAGATGGAAGAACTTTCGAGAAGGACAACCATCTCTGCAACACTCCACCAATCAGGCCTTTATGGTAGAGTGGCGAGACGGAAGCCATTTCTCAGTAAAAGGCCCACTTCGAGTTTGCCAATAAGCACCTTAAGACTCTCAGACCATGAGAAACGAAAAAGATTCTCTGGTCTAATGAAACCATAGATGTACAGTGACGCTCCCCATCGAAAATGACAGATCTTGAGAGGATCTGCATAGAAGAATGGGAGAAACTCCCCAAAATAAGGTGTGCCAAGCTTGTAGCATCATTCCCAAGAAGACACAAGGCTGTAAATGCTGTACTTAAACAAAGTACTGAGTAAAGTGTCTGAATACTTATAATTATTATATTTTTGTTTTTGTTTTTGTAATTATTATTATTTTTATTTGCTAACATTTCTTAAAAGCTGTTTTTTGTGTGTAGATTGTGTGTAGATTGATGAGGTGATTTAGTGACTGGGGACATTGCCCTGTGTAGGGTGCTGTTTTTCAGATTGGATGTTAAAACGGGTGTCCTTACTCTCTGTGGTGACTAAAGATCCCATGGCACTTATCGTAAGAGTAGGGGTGTATAATTATTACGTGATTAAACTAACATTAATTAACTAGGAAGTCGGGGCACCACGGAAAAATGTTGTTTATAGATTTACTATCTCCTGAACTTAACTCTTCAGATATTTTAATATCTTATCGATAACAGTCGCTCATTAATGGATTCAGTCTCATTCTGAACAAAGTAATTTCCTGTAGTCTGCACGAACCCAAATTTTATTGATGAATCATCCCATACACAAATTGGCTCAATTATTTATTTACTAACTAATTAAACAATTACAGAATACACAAAACCTACTAACATTATACAGTAAATACCGTCCTTAGAGGACTAACGAAACATCATGACAGTTTGTTTATCACACAATGGGAGAGAAAAGGGGTGGGGGGCAAAGATGTTACTCTATTGGACACTGGGAAGCTGCGCTCACGCAAATACAAAATCTTAAGCAATTTAATGTAACCGGGAGGTATGGGATTAGATCACGCTCCTAGCTACCAACAGGTGTTTAAGAGTGAGTGATTGGGGAGGGCAGCACATTCAATGGTTTGCTGTGCAGTCAACCGGTCCTTTGAATGAGCAGCTAGCAACACGGTATGTGGTTGGATTTATTTGTCTGATATGTTTGTTTGTTACGATGTAGTTTTTATATAATCTTTGTGTACACTGTATAGCAGTGCGCTGCTAGATACGAGGCTGCATCAGTCGGAGTTGTGAACGCGTGACAACGATGTGAGTTAGTGTGTGCAAACAGAGGACATGGTGCGACATTTTAGTAGGTACGTGTTTGTATGCGTGCTTTGTTTTAAGTAAATAATGTATTTTGTTGAGAATGCTAATATTGCTGTGCTGGTGTTATTGCATAGATTGGCCTATGTCACTGTTCTAACTTACTGACTGATTTTGATATTTTGTAAACAATCCAGACCCTTTATAGTATTTGCACTTCTGATATTTTGTATAGGCTACAATAAACTAATTTTGTACAGAGTGATTACTGGTCTGTGCCTCTGTAAAGGAGGGAGAACCTGAGTACACTGTGTGGATGTTACAATTTAATAACCGCTCATTCGGAAAATAAATGCAATTTATATATTTACAATTGAGCTGGGCTTCGATAGTTGAGTTGGTGATGTAAGACTGGTTTGCCCAGTAGAGAAATTCATTGTTTTCTGTCTTTCTGGTCGTACTGGTTATTAGAGTTGATGTGTTGGTCGGTATTCTCATCCTAGACTTACAGTGGGGAGAACAAGTATTTGATACACTGACGATTTTGCAGGTTTTCCTACTTACAAAGCATGTAGAAGTCTGTAATTTTTATCATAGGTACTCTTCAACTGTGAGTGACGGAATCTAAAACAAAAATCCAGAAAATCACATTGTATGATTTTTAAGTAATTAATTTGCATTTTATTGCATGACATAAGTATTTGATACATCAGAAAAGCAGAACTTAATATTTGGTACAGAAACCTATGTTTACAATTACAGAGATCATACATTTCCTGTAGTTCTTGACCAGGTTTGCACACACTGCAGCAGGGATTTTGGCCCACTCCTCCATACAGACCTTCTCCAGATCCTTCAGGTTTCGGGGCTGTCGCTGGGCAATACGGACTTTCAGCTCCCTCCAAAGATTTTCTATTGGGTTCAGGTCTGGAGTGGCTAGGCCACTCCAGGACCTTGAGATGCTTCTTACGGAGCCACTCCTTAGTTGCCCTGGCTGTGTGTTTCGGGTCGTTGTCATGCTGGAAGACCCAGCCACGACCCATCTTCAATGCTGTTACTGAGGGAAGGAGGTTGTTGGCCAAGATCTCGCGATACATGGCCCCATCCATCCTCCCCTCAATACGGTGCAGTCGTCCTGTCCCCTTTGCAGAAAAGCATCCCCAAAGAATGATCTTTCCACCTCCATGCTTCACGGTTGGGATGGTGTTCTTGGGGTTGCACTCATCCTTCTTCTTCCTCCAAACACGGCGAGTGGAGTTTAGACCAAAAAGCTATATTTTTGTCTCATCAGACCACATGACCTTCTCCCATTCCTCCTCTGGATCATCCAGATGGTCATTGGCAAACTTCAGATGGGCCTGGACATGCGCTGGCTTGAGCAGGGGGACCTTGCCTGCGCTGCAGGATTTTAATCCATGACGGCGTAGTGTGTTACTAATGGTTTTCTTTGAGACTGTGGTCCCAGCTCTCTTCAGGTCATTGACCAGGTCCTGCCGTGTAGTTCTGGGCTGATCCCTCACCTTCCTCATGATCATTGATGCCCCACGAGGTGAGATCTTGCATGGTGCCCCAGACCGAGGGAGATTGACCGTCATCTTGAACTTCTTCCTTTTTCTAATAATTGCGCCAACAGTTGTTGCCTTCTCACCAAGCTGCTTGCCTATTGTCCTGTAGCCTATCCCAGCCTTGTGCAGGTCTACAATTTTATCCCTGATGTCCTTACACAGCTCTCTGGTCTTGGCCATTGTGGAGAGGTTGGAGTCTGTTTGATTGAGTGTGTGGACAGGTGTCTTTTATACAGGTAACGAGTTCAAACAGGTGCAGTTAATACAGGTAATGAGTGGAGAACAGGAGGGCTTCTTAAAGAAAAACTAACAGGTCTGTGAGAGCCGGAATTCTTACTGGTTGGTAGCTGATCAAATACTTACGTCATGCAATAAAATGCAAATGTATTATTATTATTTTCTGCATTTTTGTTTTAGATTCCGTCTCTCACAGTTGAAGTGTACCTATGATAAAAATGACAGACCTCTACATGCTTTGTAAGTAGGAAAGCCTGCAAAATCGGCAGTGTATCAAATACTTGTTCTCCCTACTGTACGTATGTTTTCAGCTGCAGACTGATAACGCGATAACTATGACGTATTACTTCTGTCATGATCGATAGTTTAACCATTTCCAGCCGTGTAGCTCACGCTCCACTCTGTCTGGTCTTGTCCTTTGTTAGAGTTGTAGTTTTAAACCATTTTAATGTGGGGACCAGCGTTTCCACGTTCTTTGAACTGATAGAAATTCAACCTTGGCTTACACCTCGGTCTGCGTGGTCTAGTGTGAATTTCGTCACAGGGGTTTTTATACTTGGGGTAGAAAAGTAAGGGGGTGTTTTATCATTCCTACACAGTGTATACAAACAGAGAAACAGCAATGTGTTTCTACTGTCTTTCATGATGTCACAAAATGAAACAAATTTGACATGGGCGTTTTTATTTCATCTTTATTTAACCAGGTTAACTTCTTTGATTTTCCAACATTCTCAGAAATATAGTTTAATTATCAATTTTAAGGATGTTGGAGTTTTGGCGGGAAGGATATCCATTGCTCTACAGAAGGTCTCTCCCTCCATACTGCTTGGCAAGGAAAGGTATTTACGACCATCATAAATGTCCCCCCATCTTTGTCCAAAGGTAGGTACACCTTTTCAACTGCTTCTTAACGCAAATATCTAATCAGCCAATCACGTGGCAGCAACTCAATGCATTTAGGCATGTAGACATGGTCAAGACGATCTGCTGAAGTTCAAACCAAGCATCAGAATGGGGAAGAAAGGAGATTTAAGTGACCTTGAACGAGGCACGGTTGTTGGTGCCAGACGGGCTGGTTTGAGTATTTCAGAAAGTGCTGATCTACTGGGATTTTCCCGCGCAACCATCTCTAGGGTTAACAGAAAATTGTCAAAAAATTAGAAAATATCCAGTGAGCGGCAGTTCTCTGGGCGAAAATGCCTTGTTGATGGCAGAAGTCAGAGGAGAATGGCCAGACTGGTTTGAGCTGATAGAAAGGCAACAGTAACTCAAATAACCACTCGTTACAACCAAGGTATGCAGAAGAGCATCTCTGAACACACAACACTTAGAACCTTGAAGCAGATTGCCTACAGCACCAGAAGACCACGGCGGGTGCCACTCCTGTCAGCTAAGAACAGGAAACTGAGGCTACAATTTGCACGAGCCCATCAAAATTGGACAATAGAAGATTGGAAAAACGTTGCCTGGTCTGATGAGTCCCGATTTCTGCTGTGACATTCAGATGGTAGGGTCAGAATTTGGCCTAAACAACATGAAAGCATGGATCCATCCTGCCTTGTATCAACGGTTCAGGCTGGTGGTGGTGGTGTAATGGTGTGAGGGATATTTTCTTGGCACACTTTGGGGCCCTTAGTACCAATTGAGCATTGTTTAAACGCCACAGCCTACCTGAGTATTGTTGCTGACCATCAGCAACTGCATGATGCTATAATGTCAATACGGACTAAAATCTCTGAGGAATGTTTCCAGCACCTTGTTGAATCTATGCCATGAAGAATTAAGGCAGTTCTGAAGGCAAAAGGGGTCCAACCCAGTACTAGCAAGGTGTAACTAATGAAGTGGCAGGTGAGTGTATATATATTTCAATTTTGGAGAATATCTAATACAATGAGTTATGTATAGTAACCCTAGGTGTAAAATGGTAAATAGTGGCTACTTCTCAGAAAGTATTAATGTAAAGAGGAGTAACTGACCACTAGAAAGGATTAGTTAATTCTTCTTTTGTACTCTATTATGAATGTCTTAGTTGATAAACATATGGAAATAGGGCGTCCTAAAATGAAAACCATTTCTGACACTTTACTAATAGAAAGCCTAAACATAAAATAACTCTTCTGCAGCAAAAAGAAAGCACCAAACACCATGGCTGTTCAACAACTACATATGCTTGTCCTTCTCAGCCCATGTCTGGGTCTTCCTCGCTCTGCTCTGTGATTCCTGCCTCCTCCATTCCACCCTCCATCAGTTAGAGGCCTGAAATGTGGTGGGTTCTTGTGGGACCATCCTGGCTCCTGGTCAGAGGGCTTTTGAGCTGCCAAGCCAACAAAGGCCGTTGGTCCCCTGTGAGTTATTCTACTGTGGCTGGCTGGACGCTGGCAGAGGCCCCACTGATTTATTGCCTTTGGCTACAGCACTTTCCAAAGAGAGGCAGTCTGGGATGTCATTTGTTTGGAGCACATTTGGCAATGACTGGCCTCTTGGCTATCTTTGAATTCAACCAACAGAGGCGGAATGAATGTAGGATATCAAAGGTGTCAACTTTGAGTTTTTTTTTTTTCATAGAAGAAGTAGGTGTACTAAACAAATGTGATCATGCAGCTCATCACCCTATACAGTACACATACAATACAAGTAGCTATGGGATAAACAAGGATGTGACTCTATGGATGGTGTAGTAAATGTATAGAAATACTCTAGTTATTGCTGACACCTTGTAAAGCCTCGGACACCGTTGTATAAACAACAGCATATTTTTCATGGTTGCGCCTATAAGACACACATCACGCATGCAGTGCCATATCTGTCAAAAGTACGAGGTCTCACTGTTCTTGTTCAATATGGCTGTCTTTTTTTCCATTTTAAACTTTGTCTACTGGGCACTTCAAGACATCTCTGGCATTCTGAGACGTCTTTCTGTCACACAGTTTCTAGGTGAAGTTTTCTTTCTTGATACTTATAGACAGGGGAAAACTGAAAGCTACAGTTGAGTGGCAGCATTTTGTTTTGCATTTGTCTCCAAACAGATGCATAGCTGTCATTCCTGGTCCCATTGAAGACTATCAAATATAATCTCTTCAAAGACTATTCCCATGGACTGGTGTTTACCGACACAGCTTTTTCAGGTGTCTGTCAAATCATACTGTGGAGGGCAATGTAGCAAACACTTCAAATATATGAGTTTAAATATAGATGGGGCCACGAAAAATAATAACTCATGTCAAGTATTTCTAAAGCTACACAATTGAGGTACCATGATAATTTCACTAGATCAGTGTTCAGCCCTTGTGACTATGTGAAGTACACAGGTATTCATTGTTATATGAGAGAAACACGTTTTTGTTTAGCACATTTATGATTTGCAATTAATTTAACTAATGACAATAAATTATCAAGGACATAAATTAATACATAATAAGACAAAGCCGTTCAACAGCAAAGACCTAAAGACGTGTAGTGCTAAACAAACCTCTGATTCAATTTGACCTATATCATCGTTACAGCAATGTCACAATGTGATTTAATCGTAATCAAATCACGTTTGATGTTTTGTTTCACGCTATAAACATGAGAACAAACAGGACTTGTTTGAATGACACCTCTGATTTAGCTTCTTTTTGCATTTTTCTTGTTTACCTTATTAAGCATTTGTTCAGCAAAATGTCTAGGACATCCGACCTACAGTTGTCCTTTGTAATATTTGGAACCAATCAGCTTATGGCGTAGTATGGATTTGCAATATTACACCTTACACCCTATTAAAAGAGCAATCAAAACCTTTCAGTCACATCAACCACCTACATCAGGTCGAAACATGTAGCTAGAGAGAGAAACATGTGAAATTCATCCCATTGCTCTTTTATTGAAATGCTATGAGATCTCCATGGGAATGGGAAGTGTTGTCATATCCAGGCAGACCATAGAAATATGCTGATTATTTCTGAACTGGTTTACCATGGGTAAACTAAACATAAGGACCTACAAAGAAGCATCTGTGCTACTAGAATGAATGACCATATAGAAATGTAAGCATTGTAAATTGATATGTCAGCGCAAACCAGACCTCTGTGGGTGATACTTTGGACAAAAACTGAGGGCACGCCTTATCCAGCTTGCCTCTAGTCTACTCAAGAAATGCAAAAAGCAAAGACATTTGTGGATGTATTATGTATATAGCCTAAGTTTTTTGGACGAAGTGGGTTAGATCAAAGTGAACAAGTCATCTGCAGCCATGGGCGTTATCCTTCAGATAGTAACAGATTGAGCTCCATACCATGACATCTCTGGCTCTGCTCATGGCACATCACTACTTTAGATCACACATCATTGTCACGCAGTCTGTCCCTGCCAGTGACAATATGATCACAGATCACAGCCAGTCCTACAGTAGCCTGTGTACCAGGCCCAATACAGGGAATAGATGTGTAGAAGAGATAGGGGACATGTTGATTATTTTGATATTTCTCATAACAAGTATTCATATCAAGTAATTTGCATAAATGTGTTTTTCAGACGGAAATGTAACCATCCCATTTGCTTGATTTGATAGCTTCAGCCAAGATAAATAGGAAGGGAAATTAATTGGCAAAACTTTAAAACTTCAAAACTTATACTTTACATTACAGTGTCCTTGCTGTGAAATTATTATTGTAAGCATAATAGGTAATATAAACATTTTGAAAATAGTATTATAAATGACTTGCTGGACCTGCTATGGGAAATAAACAACTGAAATGTACTCTTTTTACTAATGTACTAATCTACACACAAGGGTAATTAGGAAAACATACACGTAGTGGACAAAACATTTCTTTTTCCATGACATAGACTGCCCAAGTGAATCCAGGTGAAAGCTATGATCCCTTATTTATGTCCACTTCAATCAGTGTAGATGAAGGGGAGGACACAGCTTAAAGAAGGACTTTTTAGCCTTGAGACAACTGAGCCATGGATTGTATATGTGTGCTATTCAGAGGTTGAATGATCAAGACAAAATATGTAAGTGCCTTTGAACGGGGTATGGTAGTAGGTGCCAGGCTCACCGTTTTGAATGTATCAAGAACTGCAACACTGCTGGGTTTTTCACACTCCCGTGTGTATCAAGAATAATCCAGCACCCAAAGGACATCCACCCAAAGGACATCCAGCCAACTTGCAACAACAGTGGGAAGCATTGGAGTCAACATGGGCCAGCATCCCTGTGGAATGATTTTGAAACCTTGTAGTCCATACCCCAACAAATTGAGGCTGTTCTGAGGGAAAAAAGGGGTTCAACTCAACAGTAGGAAGGTGTTCCTCATGTTTTATGCACTCAGTTTATGTTAATTTTTCAATTTTTATTTAACTAGGCAAGTCAGTTAAGAACAAATTCTTATTTACAATCCTACCTACAGTGTCAGCCCCTGGAGCAAACTAGGGTTAAGTGCCTTGCTCAAGGACACATTTTCACCTTGTCAGAGGGATTTGATCCAGCAATTACTGGGCCAACACTCTACCCACTAGGCTACCTGCCTCCCAGAAAAATATGGTTAAATGCAAGAACTTATTCCATAGTATAATTAAGCAATAAGGCATGAGGGGATGTGGTATATGGCCAATATACCACGGCTAAGGGCTGTTCTAATGCACAACACATCGCAGAGTGCCTGTAAACAGCCATTAGCCGTGGTATATTGGCCATGTACAACAAACCTTATTTTTATTATAAACTGGTTACTAAAGTAATTAGAGCAGTAAAAATAAATGATTTGTCATACCCATGGTATACAGTCTCATATACCACAATTGTCAGCCAATCAGCATTCAGAGCTCGAACCACCCAGTTTATAATATAGAATATTTGCCACTGGAATGTTGAAGAGTTTGCCACCTTCAACATTTGGACATTAATAGCAGGAGATGAGGGATGGAATATGACCTGGCGCGAGAAACGGATACGATGCCCTCATGAAAGAACATGAGTTTGTTTCAGGCCATTGTTATCCATACGGAGATGAAAGGCTATCCAGCTAATGAACATCTGCCAAACCTGCAGAAGGACTCCAACAGACAGTGGTACCTTGAACTGACCATCAAGCAGAGCAGCTGCTCTGACCCATAATATTTTAAGGATGATGCAAATGATAGTAGGTAGAAAAGCAATTGTAATTGTAATAGTTGAGTACTTGGATAAGCAGTATATATGGCTTTCTTCCTATATGTATCTAAAATGCTAAAAAAAATATATTATTTAACCATTATTTAACCAATTTGTTTATCATAAAAGTCTAAAATGTTGATTCAAAAACCTGTCATTGAAATTACATTTAATTTGTGGAATATTAGATTTCTACATTGTGTAAAAGCAATACCTATATTGAGGCATTACATTGAACATTCTACACTGTCTTTTTAAGAGTGTCAAGTTTGTGAGTGATGACATGCAAGAAATCAGTCATTCATTCATTGCTATGATCATAAAATGTTTAAAATAATAATAATTCTAAAGAAGCTATACCTATCCCTTTCTTTCTGTGCCCCCAAATGTTTAGATATACTGGTAAAGTAACCAGGTTGTTAGCTAGCTAGCTAATGAGTTAACATGACTGCACAAGGTGTAAACAAATGTCTGTGAGTTGACCTGGTTTATTAAACTAACTTTGTGGTCCACCAGCCACTGTTTCAGGTAGATGAAAAAATCCACCAGACACTAGCCAATACATTTGTTCTCCATAATAACACCAAAGAAACAAACAAAAAAATGTTTTGGTTTTCCCACAGTTCTCAAAATCATGCTTAAAAAATGTATTAAATAAATGGATGTGCTATATTAAAGATCCATTCTTTAATATTATTTTAATGTAGACTTTGGATTGAACTAATTTGTCCTCGCTTTTTTCTCTAGGGCACTCGGTAACAACTTCACAATTATTATCTGGGTGATTATTTTTTTTCCTGGTCGCATCTGGTGCTCCCAAAATGAAATGTCAGGTCACACTTTAGAGCCTTGCATGTCTCAAAAGGTCATGACCTTTCCTCGTTTGTTCTATGTTGCTGAGTTTTGTTGAATTTGTAGGTTTTTTACCACAATTATTTGTGAATAATCACAAGCAGTGGAATAATCACCAGCAGTGGAAATAAAATATTACAACAAAATTACTGGGGGAAAAAACTGATTAACCTTTTCAGGAACGTGGGTAGCAGCAGCAGATTGTTTCATCTTCTATATCCTGTGCCAAACACATTTATTCAGTGAGTCTAAATTATTCACGTTAGCTGTTGGCTGCATGATTTCATCAACCTAGCTAGCTAATGTTAGCTAGCTAGTTATCTATTTAGGCTACTTAAGATAATATTAGTAGTTTTGTTAGCTATAAACTGCTTTTATTAAGTGTTTTTATTAACACACCTTGTTTTTCATGAAAATATGTGTTCGCTCTCTCATGAGGGCTCCCGAGTTGTGCAGGGGCCTACGACACTGCATCTCAATGCTAGAGGCGTCTCTACAGACCCTTGTTCGATTCCAGGCTGTATCACAATCCGGCCATAATTGGGAGTCCCATAGGGCGGCGCACAATTGGCCCAGTGTCGTCCGGGTTTGGCCGGGGTAGGCCGTCATTGTAAATAAGAAATTGTTCTTAACTGACTTGCCTAGTTAAATAAAAATAAATAAATGAGGTAGGCAGGCAGGAGAGGAGTGTGAGTGAAGAAACAAGCTAAATGCAGAGTCAAACATAGTTGTTGAGAGGCATGGTTGATGAGGCTCTGTAGGCTGTAGCTAGGAGACCACTGTGACTGACAAGTGAATTAACCTGTCGCAGCGAGCGTGGGTGTTTCCACTGGTGGTGGTCGGTGCCATTTAAGATGAAGGAAGATGACAATAATTTTTTTAATGAACATGGCCTTATTTCTATTACAGCATATTGGATTACTACCATTCATCTTCCATTCACCAAGCTCAATGTAACATTGATAGGTTTAGGTCACTACATGATGCTTGATTTTTCCCTGTACCTAATTTGTTCAAAATCTCTTCTCTCTCTTTGAGTAAACTACTCAACACATGTTATGCACTTCAGTGCTAGCTAGCTGTAGTTTATGCTTTCAGTACTAGATTAATTATCTGATACTTTGATTGGGTGGACAACATGTCAATTCATGCTGATGGGTTGGAGGATGTCATCCGGAAGCTGTCAAATTTACTGTAAGTCTATGGAAGGGGCGAGAACCATGAGCCTCCTAGGTTTTTTGTATTGAAGTCAATGTACCCAGAGGAGGACAAAAGCTAGCTGTCCTCCGGCTACACCATGGTGCTACCCTACAGATTTCTGCTGAGGCTACTGTAGACTTTTATTGGAAAACAGTGTGTTTTAATCAATTACTTGGTGCCATGTGAATATACTGTATTTAGTATAGTTTAATCTAAAAAGTTTAACTTTTTAATCTTTCACAAATTTTATTTTTTATTTCTTTCCGGCGGATCTGGTATAAAGTTGGACATGATGAACAGAATGTAGTAATAACAATTAAACTTGAAATGATTTTGCCCCTGCAATATAATCTTAATACAATTGTTTAAGGGTTTCCATTAAGATATCCCCCACATAACTGTGAAGTAATTTACATAATGCAATAATTCAAACATAAAATGCAATTACATTGTTCATACAACCATGCATCAGGAAATGATAACTCTAACTCCAATGACTGCATCACACAACATATTGGAGTGGAATCTGAATATTGTTAAGAATTCAGCACAATCGTAATTACGTTAGTGATACTTCCACTATACAATTTCTCTGTCACCTTCCTTCTTCACAGTACTAAAAAACACAGTAGTAGAATATGACACCCTGCCGGTGAATGTGTTTTGACACGAAATGGATACAAGTTTTGTCGCAGGAACACAATAAGGTTGCACATTGTTTTGTTTCATGGTACGTAAATTATGCAATGGCCTTTGACCTCTGTTGCACAAGGACAATGGCCAATGTTTTGTGTGTGGCTTTACAAAGAGGCAGCAACCCACTTGAGGACCTGTAGAGTTGAAAGGGTGTAAATGGGGTTCGAAGCTTCTGAGCAGTTCTTAGGCATATGTAAATAGAGGCTTACTCTAGGAAATGGGAAGGACTTTGAGGTAATTGCTCAGAAGTCATCTCCTATTTTGGTGGGCTGTAGGCTTGGAGGAGACCTTTGCGAATAGAGCTCAGGCAAGATCACTGGGTCACAGTCTGTAGTGCCCAGGCGGCGGGTGTAATTGGCATTAATGGTGAATCACCCGCGCCCAGACAGTGAGGAATCACCCGCGCCCAGACAGTGAGGTTATCACCTGCACACTATGTTAATCTCCCAGCAACTCTGACAATCTCTCCAGCTTCAGTGGAGTGGCACAGACTAAAAGCAGGCCTATTCCATTTCCCTGGCCAGGTCTGCAGAGCATATCCAACCTCTGGGAGAGACATATCTAAACCCAACTGGTGTGTGAAAACATGCTAAGAGAGGATGTATACTATTAAGTTGTACAGATGAGATAAATTCATGTTTATGTTTTTCTTTTATTGCTGTCTGCCATTTTGACTGTTGAAATAGAAGTATAAACTGTATATTTCTGTCATTGTAGGTGCGCGTGTGTGTATTTGTGTGTGTGTGCGTGCACACATGTATGTCATATGTGTGCGAGTGTGTGAGGTTTCTAACAAAGGCGAGCCTGCATGGTGGAGATCCTTCAGGCGTGACAGCCACTCTCAGACCATGGGGAGGAGGGGATGGCTGTTCACAGCTTGAGATGTTGAGCTCCTGCACAAGCGTGTAAGCACCTTTCAGCTCCAGCTCTTAGGCTTGGCCCCACTCTCAGCTCAGGACAATTACAATGGATAAAACCAGGAAACTGGGTGCAAAAAACGTCTCGCAATAACAACAAAATAAACTGGGATTTCATTTTATTCATATCTCTTCAAAGTATGTGTTACATCAACCAAATATGAGTCTCTGGATTTATGGGGTTTGAATTAGTTGAACAGAAAAATAATGCATCTGGCTCTGTACTGGCCAGGCTCATAATGTATGCCAATATGTCATGATCAACGACACAACCAGGGAGAATGACAGACTTCCTTTTGTCTGCCTCCTGGACTCAGCGGTGCAGTGGAGACAGCAGCATTGTGTTGCGGTGTAAAAGAAAAAAGCAAATCCTGAGTGCACCGCCTCACACTGCCTGTGTCTGCCTTTATTGTATCTCCTCACCTGCTTTGATCACCAGCAGGAGTGTCGTTCATCACCCATGCAGCAGAGGAGAGAAGCCCCCTACCATGGAGCCCAGCGTACCTCGAAGCCATGCCAGTGTGAAAATAATAGTTTGGTTTTTGATACACCACTCCTCAGAAAGCAAACTCGAAAGACTGTGTTTGTTTAAAAGACTTATAACAAGTACATGTCTTAAGTTATGCTGTTTTTAAACCTTCACCTGCAGGTTCATTTTGTATTTTATTTTGACCACAATATAATTTACATAATTTAGCAGACGATCTTATCCAGACTGTCAGGAGCAATTAGGGCAAAGTGCCTTGCTCAAGGGCACATCGGCAGATGTATTTAACCTAGTCGGCTCCGTGATTTTAACCAGCTATATTTTGTTTACTGACGCAACAACCTTAACCGCCAGGCTACCTGCCTCCCCTGCACATCATTAGGGTGCATGTTAACACAGGCAGTGAAAATAAAATGGTGTTGCCACTTCAGGCAAGGTGTTAGTACAACGCTCTGCAGAAACAAAAACCTATAGAAATCGGAGATAGCCTGCATTTAACATTTGATGACAATTACAAATATTTTCTGCTGAAGTCAACCCAAAGCCAGAGAAATACTACTCATTTCCTATGAATGGTAGCGTATAACATTCTATCATCACCAGTACAAAACCTTCTTATTACAGACCCCTGAGACAAAGCATCAGAGGTGTATTATGGGCCTCCCGCAGCATCTGCAGAGTACACACGCCAACAGAGACAATTATACACAGAGGCACACATTCACACTCGTACACACTTCCACCTCAGAGCATGGGATTTACTGCAGCATCAAGCTCTTCTAGTCACAAAGGTACAATAAACACTGTCTGACAGGTGTCATGCATCCACATCAGCAGCAAGCTAGAGACTTCCTGTCTGTGACCCACCACTGGGCGGCACAGGAGGCAGAGGAAGGGCATGAAGAAAGTAAGAGTCTTCTGCACAGTCGGGGGGGGGGGGATTATTGTCCCCCTCTCAGGTTTGCTTCCACCTTGAAAGCCTACTCCCCCAGCTAAAGCGGGCAAAACTGGTCTTGTGTATTTTCACTCGGTCTCAGTGGTTGTATCACATTGACTCTGTGTCTGAGAGAGTAGCCATTATTGAATCCTGCTCTGTCTGATGTTCAGTTTGTTGGTCTGAATGTGTATAGATATATCGGAGGCATCACCACAGTGGAGAAATATACTCCTCCACCACAGCCTCACTATATCAGCAGCATCAAGATGATCCACAGCCTCACTATATCAGCAGCATCAAGATGATCCACAGCCTCACTATATCAGCAGCATCAAGATGATCCACAGCCTCACTATATCAGCAGCATCAAGATGATCCACAGCCTCACTATATCAGCAGCATCAAGATGATCCACAGCCTCACTATATCAGCAGCATCAAGATGATCCACAGCCTCACTATATCAGCAGCATCAAGATGATCCACAGCCTCACTATATGAGCAGCATCAAGATGATCCACAGCCGAATAGACAGTTTTCTAAGATGCTAAATAACACACACTGACTAGCAATTATATTTGGTGACATATCTGATGTACTATCACTGCACATTTATAACATATTACCACAGCAACAATAACAGTTATTCAGAAATGTCCTGGGGAACTTAATTGGCAGAGGCACAATCTCTTTTTGGCAAACGTCTTCATTTAAATGTCTAGGAAGCTAGGCAGGCTCTTTGCCAACATATATAAAAATATGACTATGAAAAAAATGCATAGACAAACAATCTGTTACTAAAGCTGTGAGACTAGAGACTATGCAACTATCAGCCAACTGTATAGCAGGCGTGGTTCGTATGGGAAATGGAGAAAATGAACCCTCAGGTACACTGTTGCTTTGTTGCTCATTAAATTTGCATTGTTTGAAGTATTTAGCTTCTGAGCTCAGAATGACATTGACATAGTGATGCCTTGCAATGCATATGAGGCAAACAAGTTCACTGCCAACTCGGCGCAGCTATATTGGAGCCGTAATGAGCCCAGTGAAAATGTAAAGCAGAGGAGATGAAAACGGAAATTGGCGTGTCAGTGTAGAATGGTAAATCCCTGACACACATAGGCATTTCCCTTGAAGAAATTTCGATGAAACACTCCTGAGTGATACATCAGGCATTTAATGCATTTGATTTGTACATCTCTGAGCCAGAGTGAAACAACAAACGGAGGAATATGAAGGGTGTAGAAAGGTGGTGGTGGGTGTGTAAGGGGGGTACTCATATTCCTGTTGAACGTGGAACGCAGAACGAGGGAGAGCTTGGTTTGTTTTTTTTTAAAGTTTTTTGTTTTGAAAGTCTATTGAAAAAGTTTGGTTACTACACTGAACAAAAATAGAAAAGCAACATGCAACAATCTCAAAGATTTTACTGACTTACAGTTCATATAAGGAAATCAGGGAATTTAAATAAATTCATTAGACCCTAATTTATGGCCTTCACATGACTGGGAATACAGATATGCATCTGTTTGTCACAGATACCTTAAAGGTAGGAGTGTGGATCAGAAAACAAGTCAGTATCTGGTGTGACAACCATTTGCCTCATGCAACGCAACACATCTCCTTCGCATAGAGTTGATCAGGCTGTGGCTGTTGATTGTGGCCTGGGGAATGTTGTCCCACTCCTCTTCAATGGCTGTGCGATATTGGTTGGAACTGCAACACGCTGTCGGACACGTCGATCCAGAGCATCCCAAACTGCTCAATGGGTTACATTTCTGGTAAGTACGCAGGCCATGGAAGAAATTAGACATTTTCAGAAGGAATTGTGTACAGCAGGAATTGTGTACAGATCCTTATGACTTGGGGCCGTGCATTATCATGCTGAAACATGAGGTGATGGCGGCAGATGAATGGCTCAACAATGGGCCTCAGGATATCGTCACGGTATGTCTGTCCATTGAAATTGCCATTGATAAAATGCAATTGTGTTCGTTGTCCGTAGCTTATGCCTGCCCATACCATAACCCCATTGCCACCATAGGGCACTCTGTTCACAGCGCTAACATCAGCAAACTGCTCGCCCACACAACACCACACATGCTGTCTGCCATCTGCCTGGTACAGTTAAAAATGGGTAAAGCACACTTCTCCAGCTTGCCAGTTGCCATCAAAGGTGAGCATTTGCCCACTGAAGTCGGTTACGACGCTGAACTGCAGTCAGACTACAAGCACGCAGATGAGCTTCCCTGATACTGTCTGACATTTTGCTAAAATTATTTGTTTCTGCAAACCCACAGTTTCATCAGCTGTCCAGGTGGCTGGTCTCAGATGATCCTGCAGGTGAAGATGCAGGATGTGGAAGTCCTGGGCTGACGTGGTTACACGTGGTCTGCGGTTGTGAGGCCGGTTGGATGTACATCTAAATTATCTAAAACAACGTTGGAGGCGGCTTATGGTAGAGAAAGGAACATTAAATTAAATGGCAACAGCTCTGGTGGACAGTCCTGCAGTCAATTGCACGTTCCCTCAAAACTTGAGACATCTGTGGCATTGTGTTGTGTTACAAAACATTTTAGAGTAGCCATTTTATTTTTACTATAGGCCACCAAGTGCTAACGTCTGTATCTAAATAATATGTGTGAAATGCTTGATGGTGTATGTGATGTAAACAGAGAGGTCTACTTTCTTGGGGACCTGAATATTGACTGGTTTTCATCAAGCTGTCCGCTCAAGAGGAAGCTTCTCACTGTAACCAGTGCCTGTAATCTGGTTCAGGTTATTATTCCACCTACCAGGGTATTTACAAACACTACAAGAACAAGATCATCCACATGTATTCATCAAATTTGTTCTAATATTGTAGAACTTTGTTCTGAAGCTGTATCCGTACCCATTAGATGCAGTGATCACAATATAGTGGCTATATACAGGAAAGCCAAAGTTCCAAAAGCTGGGCCTAAAATAGTATTGGTCTGATGCAATAAGGAGCATCCAGACTCTGCACCTGATGATTTTATGAAATTGCTTCTTCCAATTATTGATAAACATGCACCTGTTAAGAAAAGGACTGTTAGAACTTTTAAGGCTCCATGGATTGATGAGGAATTGAAAAACTGTATGGTAGATGGAAAGCTGCTAAGGATGGTAGCTGACTCTATCACTACTCCTATCTGTCATATCTTCAATCTGAGACTAGAGAAAAGTATTTGTCCTCAGGCCTGTAGGGAAGCCAAAGTCATTCCACTACCCAAGAGTGGTAAAGCGGCCTTTACTGTTTCTAACAGCAGACCTATCAGCATGCTGCCAGCTCTTAGCAAAATGTTTGACCAAATACAATCCAATTTTTCTGTAAACAAATTAGACTTTCAGCATGCTAATAGAGAAGGGCACTCAACATGTACAGTGGGGAGAACAAGTATTTGATACACTGCCAATTTTGCAGGTTTTCCTACTTACAAAGCATGTAGAGGTCTGTAATATTTATCATAGGTACAATTCAACTGTGAGAGACGGAATCTAAAACAAAAATCCAGAAAATCACATTGTATGATTTTTAAATAATTAATTTGCATTTTATTGCATGACATAAGTATTTGATCACCTACCAACCAGTAAGAATTCCGGCTCTCACAGACCTGTTAGTTTTTCTTTAAGAAGCCCTCCTGTTCTCCACTCATTACCTGTATTAACTGCACCTGTTTGAACTCGTTACCTGTATAAAATACACCTGTCAACACACTCAATCAAACAGACTCCAACCTCTCCACAATGGCCAAGACCAGAGCTGTGTAAGGACATCAGGGATAAAAGTGTAGATCTGCACAAGGCTGGGATGGGCTACAGGACAATAGGCAAGCAGCTTGGTGAGAAGGCAACAACTGTTGGCGCAATTATTAGAAAATGGAAGAAGTTCAAGATGACGGTCAATCTCCCTCGGTCTGGGGCACCATGCAAGATCTCACCTTTTGGGGCATCAATGATCATGAGGAAGATGAGGGATCAGCCCAGAACTACACGGCAGGACCTGGTCAATGACCTGAAGAGAGCTGGGACCACATTCTCAAAGAAAACCATTAGTAACACACTATGCCGTCATGGATTAAAATCATGCAGAACACGCAAGGTCGCCCTGCTCAAGCCAGCGCATGTCCAGGCCCGTCTGAAGTTTGCCAATGACCATCTGGATGATCCAGAGGAGGAATGGGAGAAGGTCATGTGGTCTGATGAGACAAAAATAGAGCTTTTTGGTCTAAACTCCACTCGCCGTGTTTTGAGGAAGAAGAAGGATGAGTACAACCACAAGAACACCATCCCAACCATGAAGCATAGAGGTGGAAACATCATTCTTTGGGGATGCTTTTCTGCAAAGGGGACAGGACGACTGCACCGTATTGAGGGGAGGATGGATGGGGCCATGTATCGCGAGATCTTGGCCAACAACCTCCTTCCCTCAGTAAGAGCATTGAAGATGGGTCGTGGCTGGGTCTTCCAGCATGACAACGACCCGAAACACACAGCCAGGGCAACTAAGGAGTGGCTCCGTAAGAAGCATCTCAAGGTCCTGGAATGGTAGCCAGTCTCCAGACCTGAACCCAATAGAAAATCTTTGGAGGGAGCTGAAAGTCCGTATTGCTCAGCGACAGCCCCGAAACCTGAAGGATCTGGAGAAGGTCTGTATGGAGGAGTGGGCCAAAATCCCTGCTGCAGTGTGTGCAAACCTGGTCAAGAACTACAGGAAACGTATGATCTCTGTAATTGCAAACAAAGGTTTCTGTACCAAATATTAAGTTCTGCTTTTCTGATGTATCAAATACTTATGTCTTGCAATAAAATGCAAATTAATTACTTAAAAATCATACAATGTGATTTTCTGGATTTTTGTTTTAGATTCCGTCACTCACAGTTGAAGAGTACCTATGATAAAAATTACAGACTTCTACATGCTTTGTAAGTGGGAAAACCTGCAAAATCGGCAGTGTATCAAATACTTGTTCTCCCCACTGTACGTCACTGACACATATTACTGATAATTGGTTTAAATAAATTGATAATAAGAAGATTGTGGGAGCTGTACTGTCGGATTGTACTGTTAGATTTCAGTGCAGCCTTTAATATTATTGACCATAACCTGTTGTTGAGAAAACGTATGTGTTATGGCTTTTCAACATCTGCCATATTGTGGATTCAGAGCTATCTATCTAATATAACTCAGAGGGTTTTCTTTAATGGAAGCTTCTCTAATGTCAAACATGTAAAGTGTGGTGTACCCCAGGGCAGCTCTCTAGGCCCTCTACTCTTTTCTATTTTTACCAATGACCTGACACTGGCATTAAACAAAGCATGTGTGTCCATATATGCCTGATGAATCAACCATATGCATATCAGCAACCACAGCTAATTAAGTCACTGAAACCCTTAAGATAGAGTTGCAGTCAGTTTTCGAATGGGTGGCTAGTAATAAACTGGTCCTGTAAGGAACGACGCTGGAGATGAGAAGCGGGTACAGAGAGTGAACATTTAATGAACACCGGAGATGCGTCTGGACATGAACACATAATAACATTTAATGCAGTCACGGGGAACAAACTTAGGAGCAGACAGATATCCAGGGGGCAATCAAAAAAGTGAAGGAGTCCAGTTGAGTCCAATGAACGCTGCTGCGAGTAATGATGGTGACGGGTGTGTGTAATGAAGGGCAGCCTGGCACCCTTGAGCGCCAGAGAGGGAGATCGGGAGCAGGTGAGACAGGTCCTGAACATCTCTAAAACTAAGAGCATTGTATTTGGTTCAAATCCTTCCCTAAGTTCTAGACAGCTTAATCTGGTAATGAATATTGTGGCTGTTGAGCAAGTTGAGGAGACTACATTATTTGGTATTAACTTAGATTGTAAAATGTCATGGGCAAAACATGTAGATTCAATGGTTGTTAAGATGGGCAGAGATCTGTCCGTAATAAAGAGATGCTCTGTTTTAAAAAAAAACACATTCCACAAAGCAAGTCCTGCAGGCTCCAGTTTTATCTTATCTTGATTATTGTCCAATCAAATGGCCAAGTGATGCAAGAAAATACCTATTCAAGCTGCAGCTGGCCCAGAACAGAGCAGCATGTCTTGCTCTTCATTGTAATCAGAGGGCCAATATTAAGACTATTCATCTCAGTCTCTCTTGGCTAAGAGTTGATGAAAGATTTCTTCTTTTTGTTATAAGAAACATTGTGTTGGAAATTCCAAATTGTTTGCATAGTCAACTAACACACAGAACTGACACACGGACATACCCCACCAGACATGCCACCAGGGATCTTTTCACAGTCCCCAAATCCAGAACAAATTCAAGGAAACATACAGTATTATACAGAGCCATGAGTGCAAGTGAACAGCAAACCTGGTTTCAAAAAACAAATAAACGCCTCGCTCCCTACTTGTTGTGTGTATGTACTGACATGTATGTGTAACTGATAGATGCACACACACGCACACTACATGTTAATGTCAAAAGTTTGGAAAATTACTCATTCAAGGGTTTTCTTTATTTGCACTATTGTTTACAATGTAGAATAAACGTGAAGACATCAAAACTATGACATAACACATATGGAATCATGTAGTAACCAAATAAGTGTTAAATAAATCAAAATATATTTTATATTTGAGATTCTTCAATCAGCCACCCTTTGCCTTCTTGACAGCTTTGCACACTTTTGGCATTCTCTCAACCAGCTTCTCCTTGAATGCTTTTCCATCAGTCTTGAAGGAGTTTCCACATATGCTAAGCACTTGTTGGCTGCTTTTCCATCACTGGGGTCCAACTCATCCCAATCCATTTAAAATTGGTTGAGGTTGGAACCAAATATCTCAAAGTTAGACTCCAGACCAAAGGACAAATCTCCACCGGTCTAATGTCCATTGCTCGTGTTTCTTGGCCCAAGCAAGTCTCTTCTTCTTATTGGTGTCCTTTAGTAGTAGTTTATTTGCAGCAATTCGACCTTGAAGGCCTGATTCACACAGTCTTCTCTGAACAGTTGATGTTGAGATGTGTCTGTTACTTGAACTCTGTGAAGCATTTATTTGGGCTGTAATCTGAGGCTGGTAACTCTAATGAATTTATCCTCTCCAGCAGAGGTATTTCTGGGTCTTCCATTCCTGTGGTGGTCATGAAGCTGGTTGAGAGAATGCCATGAGTGTGCAAAGCTGTCAACAAGGCAAAGGGTGGCTACTTTGAAGAATTTGTTTAACACTCTTTTGGTTACTACATGATTCCATATGTGTTATGTCATAGTTTTGATGTCTTCACTATTATTCTACAATGTAAAAAATAGTGCAAATAAAGAAAAACCATTGAATGAGTAATATTCCAAACTTTTGACTGGGGGTGTATGTAAATTGTAAAGTATTTTGTCTGTAATGTCTTTTTGTTATGTGTCGGACCCATGTATGACTAGCTGTCACCATTGGCGTCGGCTATTGGGAATCCTAATCAAATCAGAAATAATTTATTTAGCATTGCTCAAATGTTGCCCTTTTGAAGCTAAATTATATATTAAATATGGCAATACCATTATGTTGAGGATTATGTGTTCTTGAGGTTAATTTTATTAATTTTCCCATTGTTGATGACTCAGGCACTCCCAAGAGAGGAGACCTGAGAATTGATTTCTGACAATCCGTGATTCACCTCCCCAAGTCCCACTTCCCTGACACTCCTGCAAATCAACTTAAAGGCAGGGTCTGACAGCCCCTCATATCGTACTCCATATAAACAGACATTATTTCTAAGGAAAGTTCTTTTTGTCTTGTACAGGGTTCAAAGTGAGCACATCTCTCTAAAGAAGAGCCACAGTACAGTTTGTTGAAGATGGAGGATGAGGGAGATGGGTGTGAGGGGGAAGGGAAGGGAATCTTTATAATCCTTTATAATAAATATAATCAAAACAAAACTCAAGAATATCTAATATTGGCCAAAAACCAACATGACTGAATCCTTTACCGTAGCTAAAATGTGTAATGTAACAGAGTCATATTTAATTGTCTGGAGTGTAGATTGAATGACAAGACCTTTTGACGGATAAATGGCATAGAAATGGTAGACACTATTCAGTTTAATATTTTTGACAACATCATTCCACATCAGAGTGTTTGAAAAATGAGCTCCACAGAGGCGAGTAGCTCTGGTGAGATTGCACTTCATAAAGAGAACAGCACACAGGGGTGAAATTCCACAGTAGGTTATGGATTTTCCCGTACATCGCTGATAGATTGCGCTAATATAACCTCAATAAAGAGTTTGAGACCAACTTTATGGAGGTTTTTCTTCTTTTTGCCATCTTATTTTTCTGCTTAGATATTTATTATAGTTGATTTGACTGTTTTCCTCTTACTCACTGACCTCTACAGGTACATATGGAATGCACTCAGCAAGATAAATCAAGGGATATTTATCAAAGATACACAAGCAAACCACGAACATTCAGTTTGGGTGATGGTTTAGACACAAAGGAACTGGAAACATTCACCCTCTGCAGCAATAAATATAATGAACAGTTATATTCCTTAACCTTATCAAACTGAACCAAAATATCTATTTGGTTGTTTTATGTACATAGCTATTGTTAAGGTGCACTACAAAAAAAAAATGTTTTATTGTCATATGCACTGGATAGGTGCAGTGAAATGTTCTGCTTTACAGGGTCAGCCATAGCAGTACAGCAAGCAAATTAGGGTTAAGTGCCTTGTTCAAAGGAACAACGACAGATTTTTCACCATGTCAGCTCAGGTATTCGAACCAGCAACTTTTCAGTTCCTGGCCCAATACACTAACCGCTAGGCTAGCTGTCACCCATTCCCCATTATGTGTGTTTGTTTGTGTGTCCATGATTGCATGTGTGCATGTATAAAAGGAAAAAAATAGGAGAGAGAGAGTTTCAAATCAATCACCCCTCTCTGCAGGCTCCCCCTGATCTCTCTCGTTGGAGGCCTTGACCAATTTGCTGTTTGTTTATATGCACACTGGTGTGAGTCCAGAGGAGGGAAAACTTTTGCCAAGAAAAACATATGGTACTGCTGGGATATGAGCACCTGCTGTTGGGCCATTGGGGCCATTTCTAAATCATTAGGAATTAAAGTAATTTAATGACTTCACAAACAATGCAAAATAATTTCCTGTGTGGTCCCCAGTACCCCACAGACCCCTCTGTTTCATGGAGTCTGCTGTGTAGCTCTACCTGTGTGTGTGTGTGTGTGTGTGTGTGTGTGTGTGTGTGTGTGTGTGTGTGTGTGTGTGTGTAAGCCAAAAGTAGTGTACAGAAAGCACAAGACTCCTGAAGTGGTTTGTATCTGATTCTCACAAATCCCTTTCTATACATTTACACCCAGATCATGCATGCGCAAACGTTCGTATTTATCTAGGAATTGGATACAAGTTACAGTTAAGATCAAATGTAAACAAGGCTGTGAAGCCATCAATACACATCTACATGCAAGGTGTTTGTATCCTCAGTAACTTGCAGGCAGTGTCTCCAGGCTTGTGTGCCAGCTGGCCATGTGATTCTCCGTTTTTGGGAATTGCTTCAACCTTCCGCCCCAGGCATCCACTGATCAGATGCTGAACGGCCCAGGGAAGATTATTGGAAAATGCTGTGCTTCTTTGCGTTAGCATTCAACGTCTGCTGCAATAGCTCAGAAATCCATTTTCAACCACAAATATCAGGGGTCCTTTAATTTTCAGCCAAACAACCTTCCATGCTCTATCACAAGCTGAGAGAGAGAGAGAGAGAGAGAGAGAGAGAGAGAGAGAGAGAGAGAGACAGACGAGCAGGGCACAGGATAGGATCTAACCTATGCAATATTGTGGTTGTCACGGCAATTTTTCTTTCTTTATTAACACTTCAAGAAAAGTATAGCAATTTGAACATATTGCATTTATTGCATTTGTCCATGGTTTTATTCTAAGGAAATAACACCTCCACAAACACATATATCTGATTCTTAGTCTACCTGCAATCTTGGTCTAACCAAATATATTTTAAGCTTTTTAGGTATCATGTTTATGCATGTATGCTGGGAAGAGGAAGCACACAGATGTGCATGCTGTCTTGACTCCTAACAGGCATAGGGGTGAGTTACTGGCTAACATTAACAATCTCTCTATGTTGCAGTCATTCTCATGACACATCCTTGCTCCAGTTGTCCAAACCTTCTGCTTGTGAATGTTAAGCATGGGCTTGGGTAGGGGTTCAGAGAGGTCTAAGCATACACTAGTGAGAGTGAAGACAGATGGAGGATCCACATGTAAATTGCACAGTCAGGAAAGCACAGATAATGAGATAAAACATATTCTGACGTCAAATATAGTAGAATAGTAATACAGTATTCTAGTGGTGGTAATACAACTTATGCGAGTCAATAGCTCAAACCAAGTGGTGCTTCAGTTAGAGCACTAAACTGTTACCCCATTGTTCCAAACAGCTGGTCCTCATGACTAAACCCATAAATAGTTAAGGAACATTATTTAAACTTTACAAACTAATCCTCATGGTGAGAATGAATTTCAGCAATTGATGGAGCATGCCTCTCTCACTAAGTGCTCTTTCTTGGAGTGCATTGAACTGGATCTTGATTAACAATTGTAATCAATCAAGGCATTTTTTCTCCAGCCACCCACAGTACACTCTTAATTTTTTTCAGCTGTTCCCATTGGAGAACCCTTTGAAGAACCATTTTTGGTTTCAGGTAGAAACCTTTTTGGTTTCAGGTAGAACCCTTTTGAGTTCCATGTAGAACCTTGTATGGAAAGGGACAGCCAAATAACCCTTTTACAAGAGTACCTGAGCAAATTCCCTACTTGCTGTCCACAACACAAACCAATACATTTGTACCAATCGTGTGAAGTACCGTGGATGAAAAGTACTGATTTATCGGCCTATTAAAGACATTACTAGTTTAAAACACAATATGAAATTGCCATCTCTTTGAACTAAATCATAAAAAAGGGCAAACCATGTCCAACTTTATTTGATTAAATAAAGACTTCTATTTTGGCTTGTTCATAAATCAAATTACAAACAGCCTTGTAAGCTAATTAGGTTTTAGGCTTGTGTGCCAGAGCACAGACCAACCGTCCTTTGCATGCTCAAATATTTGAAAAGTGGTTGTGTTTGTTGGTTATGTGGCTATTGATTCACCGTGCAGTCACAGTCCTTGAGCAAGACCAAAACAGCATGTACTACTACACTAGCTGATCCACATTAAAGGAATGTCAGAGGGAAGTTGATGACAGAAGAAAATGCTATATAATTGTTTTCATAACCGATATAGGCAGAACATTTTTATAAATGTTGGTGTTCAATAAGGGGTTGTAAAAACAAGGAAGCCAGTTCTCAGGAGGAATTTACTGTTACAGTTTGTGGTAACAACTACAAGTGGCTTTTTAAGGGCACAGCTTGAAAACTGGAGCACACAGTAACCTTCATCAGATAACCAGTCAGTGCATTTCTTTCAATCCTTCATTAACCACCTTCAGCCACTCAGATTAGTGATAGTGTAATGAATGTTTATTTGGTCCCATTATGTCTAAAGATGAATGATAACAGGGCATACATTTACAAACAGTAGGTAGCCTCACGTGCCAGGCTTCTAGGCTCAGAAACAAGCACCACTTATAATCCAGTATATAACAATTGTAAAACCACCTCTAACAAACCTTTTTACTTGATTAACCAGCTAAAATATTTGCCCTCCTTATACTTAGCCATGACCAATCTTTTGTCGTTGCCTCCATTACTTCAATCAATGTGGACAAATGTGAGTAAATTTGCAGCTGAGGCCTGCTGACTGCCACGTTGTCCACCTTGCATACCAAGTGTGTCCTGGAAGACTCTGTGTCCCACTCCTCCCTCTGCTGCAGAAGCTGTCGCAGAGCTCTTAAGAATTCACTGACATTTTTCTGAGGCATCACAGAGAGAAAGGTTGAAAATCCTCTTAATAATTGTTCCAAGGGAGAGCAAAGGAGAGAGTGTATATTTATTCATTTATTTTATTGTATAATAACAATGGGCCTCAAGGACTTCCCAGCGTCATTGGTGGGAGTAGAGTGTTCATACAGCGACGTCCTTGTAAATGATGTCATAAGATGAGGTGTGTCATTTGACAGGATGTAACATGCACTGTTTACCAATGATGATGGTGGTGTTCTTTTCTGAGGGATGGCTGCTACATAAGTAGTGGGCTTCTAGCATATCTAATTGAGAGGTGTTTAATTGGACTATCATCCATATACTGACTTAACGTGTGAAAATAAGTAGTAGAGTATCTTTATGTGAATTAAAAAGCATGCACTTTATTGTAGCTTGTATTACTGGAAGTCAATGAACATCAATCTGCTTTACAAATGGAATAAGTAAGAAATAGTGCCTTTAGACATGCCAGGAGTGTTATAATTCAGCAATAAGGCACGGGGGGGGTGTGGTAGACATGCCAGTTGTTGTTGGCGCCGCCCTGCGTGGTCGCCTGTTAAGCAGCTCCCGTTGTTCGTGTATACATTTTTGTTTTCGTCTGTTCGTGCATAAATTGTTGTTTTCGGACATTGAGCTGTTAGCCGTTAGCCTGAGACCCTACTATTTGCAGAGGGAATTCACGGTGGCCGATGCTGTTATTGTTTACATCCCACCCTCCGCTGACGCAAACACAGCGTGTGACGTCATCCACTCTGTTATCGCGAGGTTACAGACAGAGCATCCCAGTGCTTTCTTTGCCATTTTGGGGGATTTTAACCATGCATCTCTCTCTGCAATGCTGCCCACGTTCAAACAGTTCGTGAAGTGCCCAACCAGGAATAATACAACTCTGGACTTGTTATATGCTAATGTGAAGGATGCATACAACTCCACTGCACTCGGTAGATCGGATCACAACCTTGTCCACCTCACTCCACTCTACAGGCCTTTGGTCCAACAGCAGCCTGCGACCACTAGGACCATTAGGAGATGGTCCCCGGAGGCAAATGAGGCCCTATAGGACTGCTTTGAAACAACAGACTGGGATGTGCTCTGTGAGGCTCATGGGGAGGACATCGATGGACTTACTGACTGCATAACGGACTATATACATTTTAGTGTAGACAACACTGTACCCAACAGGAAGGTACGCTGTTTTCCAAATAATAAACCCTGGGTCACCAGCGACCTGAAGGCCCTGCTGAATGAGAAGAAGAGGGCCTTCAAGGAGGGGGACAAGGACAAATTGAAATGCGTCCAGAGGGAGCTGAAGTTGCGGATTGCTGAAGGGAAGAGAGGGTATAAGGAGAAGATGAGAAGCTGAGGCAGAGCCAGGTGAGAGAGGTGTGGAAGGGTAAGAGAAATATCACTGGCTTCAAAAAGTCATACAGTGGGCAGACGGAGGTGACCCAGGACAGAGCCAATGAGCTGAACCAATTTTTTAACAGGTTCGATACTGGCCCTGTCCACCTCCCTTCCAGCTCCCCAGGCCACACACCCTCACGGCTGTCCAACCCCCACTTTTCTCACAACACCTCTGTTGAGACAATCAGCGACCCCACCTCCACCCCTGGTCCTGTCCCCCTTCCTGTTCACCCTCTACACCTCGGACTTCAGATATAACTCTGAAACATGCCACCTACAGAAGTTCTCGGATGACTCCGCAATTGCAGGGTGCATCAGGGGTGGGCAGGAGGGTGAGTACAAGAGCACAATCAATGACTTTGTGTTGAGGTGTGAGCAGAACCACCTTCAGCTAAACATCAGCAAAACAAAGGATATGCTGGTGGACTTCAGGAGAACCAAGGCCCAACTGACTGCAGTCCCTATACAGGGGATGAATGTGGAAATGGTTGGGTCATACAAATTCCTGGGAGTCCATAGGGACAACAGGCTGGAATGGGCTGGTAACACCGCGGCCCTGTACAAAAAGGGCCAGAGACGACTCTACTTTCTGAGGAGGCTCAGGTCCTTCAACGTGTGCAGTAAACTACTGCATACCTTCTACCAGTCTGTGGTGCTCTTTTTTGCAGTGGTGTGCTGGGGCGCCAACATAAAAGCCGATGATGCTTCTTGGGTAAATAAGCTGATCAGGAAGGCTAGCTCTGTTCTGGGGATTAGCCTTGACACTCTAGAGGAGGTGGCGGAGAGACGAACCTGGCCAAACTGCTGGCCATCATGGACAACGTCACCCACCCTCTGCATGCCATGGTTATGATGCAGAGGAGCACCTTCAGTCACAGACTGATCCCACCACGGTGTGCCAGAGAGCGCTACAGGAGGTCCTTCCTGCCGGGGGCAATTAGACTATTTAATGCCTCACAGGGTGCTGTGTCATCGGCAACATAGACCTGGAACTGTTGGAGTGTTAGGACCTAGCTTAACAATTATGCATCCATCCGTGAGTAACTCTGGTCTGTAATCACTCATTCACTCAGGACTTATTTATTCATTCAGGTCTGTATATACATATTCATGTACAGTTGTTATATCATATAATGCACAATATTGTAAGTAATTCTTTGACTGAACTTATGTAGTCATTCACTCGGGAATGCATATTAGTATCGTGTCAGTTGTATCTTTTTTCATTGCTTTTAGTATATCGAATGTGCAATACGCGCATTTATCTGTAATTGAACCCTGCACTAAGGACTGTATTTTAAGGGAATTACTATTATTACCCTAAATTATATGATCCACACATTTAGCTATTTAAGTATGTATTCCTGTCATTTACCTGTACAGTTAATGTAACCATGCAAATATTCACTTACCTGTAAATTTAACTGTATATTTACATGTACAGCTAATTTAACCATGCAAAATATTCACTTACCTGTTCATTTAACCAGACTGTATATTAAGTAAACATACTATGCAATGTCTTTTTATAGCTTTTCTATACTCCAGACTTCTTGTATTTTTATACTTTTTCATACTGCCGCTCTATGTATCATGTATCGTGTATCTGTCTTTTGTGTATTTTCGTTCTGGCATTTTGCACCTGCCCTGTACCTATCTTGGACATGCTCATACATGACATCACTTTGTCACACTGCAGACTTATTGTTTGATTTACAGCTAGTCATTAGCTTATCTAGTTGTTTATCTAATGTCTAACTTTATAGCTATCTATGACCTTTAAGGGTTCTGGGAGATTACATTGAACTTAAGTTTACTTGATTTCACTTAAAGACAAATTACGGTAATGATTTACGAAAGGTGTTCTTATTCATGCATTCATAAAGCCTTATTTATAATATTTGTATAACACATTACAACATTTGTCATAAGCTGTCATAAGTAGTTTTATTTTTTTGTCAACTTTTAATAACAACTTATATTACACAGTTGTATGACAACTTATGTAATATGTTATTACATGCTACATTAGTCCCTACATACCAGATGTTATACCAGGGCCTTATATACTTTACCAAACTGTGTGTAACATTATTACAATGAATGGAATGATGGGCATCATAGACATGCCATGTGCCATGATATAGTGTGCACAGACAACATAAGTAAAGTGACATTCATTTCAGGTGTTATAACACAGTTATGAATGTGTATCACAAAACCATCCAGGATCTCCAAAAAACATGGACAAATTGGAGCACAGATGTATTTAAACAAGACAATAAACAGCTCTGAGTTAAAAAAAAATTGGGCCACTTCCAGATATATAAAAAATATACATTATTATAATAACAACAACTTGCCAAATAGCACAAACATTTTTAAACGAAATGGAAGAAAATATAATTTTACAACAAAATCATAACAGGATTTGTGAAAGCTGTGAAAAAAGGAAGATGTGCAGGTTACAGTAACAATGACAGCTATATTATGAAAAAATGGCAAGTTAGTTAGGTAACTAGCTAGCTAGCTAAGTAGCTAGTTGATGTTACATTTGTTTGACCCAGCAATGGCTAGCTAGATATCTGACTAGCAATCTGCTAGTGCTCGCTAGTTAGCTAGCTAGCTAATTTCACTAGCTAAAGGTGGCAAAACTTGAGTCAACATCTGTTGTCTCTCCCTGTTATATTATGCTCCATTGTGAAGTCGTAAATTCCAGTTGGATCCACTCATGTGCTTTGAAAAATGCAGATTGACTAATGGCCAACAAGCTGCATAAACCATAAACTAAAAGTACAGGTATTATGCTTATAAACAAATTATAGTATTCAAAAACCATATGAATAAATTACTTTTTATAAATAATGTTTTGTTGTTGATTTTAAATAATGAAAATGCTGTTATCGAGGTAATTTATATAGTACGTTATGTCAGAGGTCAGAATGTGAGAGAAGCACTGAGGTATAAAATAACTGAAGACTGCGACCAAGATGGCTGACCATTGTTTACAACACTAATCTACCGGGGGAACAATTTATGAAATTATAATGCAACTTTTTATACTACTTTATGCAAATTATATACTTAATACACACACACCCCCACAGCACCCCGACCAACACTCTCACACAGCACCCCCACCAACACATACACACACTCAGACTGACACAGACACACATTTCTCAACATCCCCACACAATCACACAGCACCCCCACCAACACACAGCACCCCCACCAACATACACACACTCAGCCTAAAATCCCCACACAATCACACAGCATCCCCGCCAGCACACACACACCACATCACACACACACAGCCTAACACAGACGCACACTTCTCAAGTCTGAACTGCAACACAGAAGGTTAGTAGTCTAATAACATAGCTTACTTCCAAGATAGTTCTACACCTGAGTTGGGTTACATTGTAATGTTTTTTTTTGTTTTACTCTGGTGATGGGACAATAAATTACACTAAATAATTAGCCTAGGCACAGAAGAGACAGATTGAGCTGCCTGCTAGCCAGCTGCACAGAAGGTGTGGGGCGGTGTGGGGCGGAGACAAGACAACAGGTGAAACATATCAGGGTGTGACAGTATTTAGCTTTGTTTTTAGCGATGTATTGTGGTAGTTTTTAATTGAAATAATAAAACCATTCATCACAAAATTCCCTGCTCGCACAATAAAGCCAATGTCGCGCATTGCTGCCTCTCGCCCAGCTCATTGCCTCAACGAACGGCGTCAAGTCACTTCCACATAGCTAGCAAGCTAGCACTCGTCATGCAAATGGGGGTGGCGAAACGTGGGGAAATGTGAAAGTAGAGCTACGTATTATCTTGTCTGAAAACATTTTTGAGGACAAAATGCAAAGAGCAAATATTTACACACCGATTTCATAGTTTCACAAAAAGGGCTGTACGATTTTAATGTTCTTAGTACAGCACACTTGCTTTTCACGTATAATGTACAGTATTGGGATTTTTAGACTTGCGTAACAACTGACATACTCATGTTTTCAAGTGATTTATTATGTATTTTGATGACCACATTATTGACATTTAGTAAAAACAGATTTTAGTTTTTATTCTCACATAGCATCCATTGTTTGTCACCTCTCCTAACCCCCTAATAAGATAACGTTAGTTAGATTGAGTTAAAAAAAAACATGTATTAAGATGAAAAAGCTATTGTGTTTAAAGTGTAGCTATGTGAAAGTAAATGTATTGTGTGTTGCGCTGCAGTCAGCTTTATTCTAGATTCCTCTTGTAGTTAGCAAGCTAACTTAGCTAGCACTAACTCTACCTAGTTATATAGCTATGCATCAACAGGGGCACAGTGGGGCTGCTCATGCTCACGTCATGGCCATACAGGTGAATGCATGTCTAGCAAGCTAGCAATACTGTCAAATTACTATCAAACAAAACCCTTTGTTTGGACTATGTAGAGCAGGGCTCTCCAAACCTGTTCCCGGAGAGCTACATGTTGCAGTTATTTAGTGAGCTAGCTACGTGACTAACTATCAATTTATTTAACTGTTACTGTAGCCTGCACAAGATACTTTTTTCATAGCTGTCGTAAATCCTATTGTGAACAGATCAGTATTGTTTTGTTCTTTGTTAAAATAAAAAAATCCTTAATACATCTGTGCCAATGTTTCTTGGAGATCCTGAATGGCTTTGTGATACTCAACTCTGTGGTGTTAAGCACATTCATAACTGTTTTATAACACTTTACTTAAAGCCAGACTCAGTAAATCTCATTTACGCAATTTGTGAATATGAAACATCAAATTGTCAGGGTGACAAAACAAAAGTCCCGGCAAGACATAATGTAAACAAACCCAGGAAAGATGTCATAATGTGCTCTACCTGAGAGTTCTCAAGAGGCTGCTGGGCCAGCCACCCTTCCATCATTCAGTATCAGACAGCTGGTGTTCTTGTTTGGTAGTAATCTACAACAAGCATGTAGGTTACTCTACTGTATAAAAATTACATTTTACAAGTGGAGTCAGCTATGAACGTTACAACAGTAAAATGTCATTCTAATTTACATTGATAAGTTCATCAATATAGTCTGCCTACTGCGGTATAACGGTAGTGCCATTAGATTCTTGATCTCTTGCAGTGCAAACACTATAGGGTTGAATACGCATTTTTAGCTACTGAAGTATTTCTCTGCCATCGACCTGTATAGTATAGTTAACCATCCAACATCCACCAATGTATAGTGTACTTATTCAGCCAACCACCCATACTATGCTATGTCTTTTTTATAGCTTTTATTTTTTTGCACTCCAGTTATCTTGTATTTCTATACTTTTTCATACTGCCGCTCTATGTATCATGTACCGTGTATCTGTCTTTTGTGTACTTTCGTTGTGGCATTTTGCACCTGCCCTGTGTTGTGTTGTAGCTGCTTGACAATCTATCTATCTATCTAATACATTCGCATTCAAAAGGTTGCGATAGTAAACTTCATATACGAGAGTAAAACACTTAGCCAGCTAGCAACTCCAACAAAGTCTGCAAGTGCCTTAACGTTTATTTGGCTGTAGGTTAATCACCCACCGGTAGGATATGCACATTTGCAAGAAATGTGTGTGTGGATCTATTTGTTTGCTTCATGATTACTATCCATAGCGCTGAGAAGTCTGGTAGTCTAAATATGGTCCAACTAGCAAGTGTTGCACTAGGAAAATATTATCCCTTGCTGAATGAAAATTGCTTACAATTCCAGTATTCATTCAGAAGCTCAAGCTAGCAATATCAGAGCAACTTTGTAATGACAGACTCACCAGTGTTTTCAAATATGCACTCCTGCGTATCGTCAGCTGTCGCACAGGCAGACAGCCGCACAGACGGACTGACGGCCAGGAGCCAATATTATTAAACGTTACGACATGCATTTGTCAGTTAAATTACACGTTTATTCTGTATCACTCAACTTTTATTTATGAGTCTTGTTTGTAATTAGAGGGATATAAATAGATACAGTATGTATTGTTGATGTGTAGCTGTAGTTGTGGATGGATCACAGGGATAGAGCGTGTGCAAGATACATTGTCAATAGGCCTATGAGTCATAATTACCTGGAGAAATCTGACCTGCAATTTGTAAACAAAGCTGCTGTACTTATAATTCGTAAAATGTTCATTTGCATAACTTTGAAGTGATCCAAACGGCAAATTCATCTTTCATTCATACATTTAGAGAAATATTAAATATGGAAAAAAAGAGACTTACTTAGTCTGGCTTTAAGGTGTCAGTAAACACTCTATACGACATATGACATGGTTATGATGTCCATCATTCCATTCAATGTAATAATGTGACAGAGTTTGGCGATATAACGGCCTGTTATAACATCTGGTATGTAAACATTTATGTAGCATGTAATAACATATTACATAAGTTATCAGGCAGACCGTGTAAAAGCAGTTGTTATTAACAGTTGACATTACCAGCATATGACAACAGGATGAACAGTAATCTATAACACTCCTATTATAAGTAAGAGATAATTGCCAACGTTCTGTACATTGTCTTGGAGATAATGGACAACGCAGAGGGACGAGGTGTTTATCCCGCTCAGTCTCGATTATAGCATGTAAATCTTGGTAAAAAAAAGAAAGAAAGAGGGATACATGCCAGTAAAGCCACTACTCAACACAACACTAACCAGTACATTAATTGCACTATAACCATGACAAATGGTGCCCACAAACTGTTAGGGTTTACATAAAGCTTTCCCAACTGCAGAGTCCAAACAGCAGTCCCAACACCTACACCTGGCTATAAGCGGAGCCTTGTCTGGCAGAGGAACCGTTCATTCAGCCTCATTTACTGCCTATTAAAAAAACACAGCTGATATGGCTGACTTGCTTAAACAAATGTGGTTTCTACTGACAAGTGAGAATGACAAATTATGGCATAAGGGGACGACAAGCGGATAAGAGGCAATCCGTAATTTCGAATAAGACATTAATGAGCAAGCTAGGACAGACGTAGTCAATATAACTATCTGTTCAGCAGCTTTTAAATGTATAGCAAAATAATTCAGAACATGGGCCGTTCTTACAGTGTTCTCCCTGTACACCAAGTCAGAACCGTAGGATAAATAAAGGGGGCATATAAGGAGAAAATGAAAGCTCTTACAATATTCGATGATTACATTTCTCTAAAACAGGTTATAGGCTACATGTGCACCACCAAGTCAGAACAGTAGGCGAAATTAAGAGGTGAAAATATACCAAATTATTAGGGTGAGGCACATGGGCTACTAACAGCTTACTACACAACATACACTTAGTATTGTTTTCATAGCTACAGTATACATATCTCCCTGGCATATTACATCACTTATGCAGCAGCATGCAATACATTTTTATACTAACCTTGTTGTGCTATGCTCACTTGAACAATAGGTGATACGGCGGTCCTTCGTGGGCATATTTTGTCATCAAACTTTGTCATCAAAGTCGGTCATTCTCTGGATATTTGGTGCTTTCAAGACAACTGGGAACTCGGAAAAAAACAATGTCGAATCATAGTGACGTCAGTGATCATTAGGTCGTAGCTCTAGAAAGAGGCCTCGTTCTGGATTTACAATTCAAAACGTATTTTCCCAGTTGTAGCTTTTTTTGACAGCCTGGCCAATGTTGAATGTTTATAATTTTAAGCTTAGAAAATACACCCTTAATCCTAGACTTTGGACCACACAGCCCCTCCACTGAATAGCAGGCTAGTGATTGTTTTGCAATGCTTGCAGTTATCTACTGATTCCTTCCAAACCACTAATTGTTGAATTTGCGATTTCCAACATGTTGTGTAATGTTTATGTCCTATGGCCGATGAGCACCGAAACATTTTCTAATTACATTAATTTGGATACATCCATAACAATGAGCTGATAATGACTGATTTTGCCTGGCATTGCTAGAAAAGCCTTCTCGTCAGGAAACTCGTCAACACTGACTGCTAATTACGAGGAGATCACATTGCATATAAAACACTAGGCTAGAAGGTATTTTGTTTGACAGCATAGCGCCACTTGTGTCATGGCCGCAACAGTAGACACCAGAGAAATTCATGTTAATCACTCACTGCCACGTTAGGTCATCAGATGCTAAAGAAAAATATGTCTCTGCAAAAATAAATCAATGCTAGCTAGCTAACTGAGTTTTTCCTTATTGGACCTGCGTTTACAATGTATTCAATTTTGGTTTGTGTGGTTCTTGGCTTATCTTTGTGCAACTCTGTAGCAAGTGCAGTCTGTATGTATAGGCGCTTGTTGCTGTCCCGATATATTTTCCAACTGTCCCATTATCTGGTTTTAATGTACAGTACATTCTAGAATGTCCTTCTAGCCAATCAGAAACGAGTAATCAACAATGCTGTGGTATAACTCGTTTTATAACATCTTATGCCATTACTTATAAGCTGTAAAAAGTATTTAAAACAACCTTTTAAATGTGAAATTTTAATCTAAACTTCCTTTTCTCCTCAGCCAAATACTGTCCTTCATGCTAATAAATGTTGTGCTGGAGGACTTTGTCTGTTCGGCACATT